>CM062817.1:420133268-420503124 GCA_031772625.1 Pinus tabuliformis
TTCCAACTATTAATACTAACAACAAAATAATTCCAAGACTTGGATAATCCTAGTATGGTTGATATTACAAGTTCCTTATCAGGGATTATTTCATCAATTTCTTGGAGTTCATCTCTTAAATGGGATATTCTCACAAAATATGAAAATATAGTGTCATATTTTGTCATCTTGATAGTTCAAAGTTCATTCATTAAGCTTGCTACTTGGCCAATATTTTGATTGTAAATAATTTGGAGAGAGATTCATACATTTTCTTTGAGGTGTCTTGAGAGGATATGTAGGGAATCAGATTGTCCTCGACTGAATCCCCAATGGGGATCATGGCTATAATATCATTCTCTTTGAATTTTTCTTTACCAACATCATCTATTGGTTCTTTAACTTTACCTTGCAGAATGTCCAAGGCATTGTCCCTATAAAGGATAAGATTCATTCTTGTCTTCCAAGCTCTAAAATTTGAAGCTCCTTGAAGCTTATTTTCTAATTTCATTTATGATTCAATTGGTGCACTTATTAATGCCATTCCTGTAGAGGCCTAGATCTCTTGTAGATTTTAATAGGTCTCTTTGACTTTTGTTAATAGTCCCAAGGTGCTAGTGACTCCACCTTTAATTATGCTCCAAAGGTTCTAAGAAATTCTTTCTTTAATGATGGTCCCAAAAGTATTTTATAAGATCTTTTAGGAGAGAGATATCCTATATTAAGATAATGATATATGATGTCTTCCAAAAATGTTGAAAAGTTCTTTCAAGATGCCTCTTCCAAGATGTCTTCAAATGGCTTTTCCCAAGTAGCCTTCCTTCAAGATCAATGGTGATCTTTATTTTATAATAGCCTATTTTTATACCCTTGTATCCTTTCCAAGATGATTAGAGAAAATGATCTTCAAGCTACCTTTTTCCTTCCTCACCTTAGCTCTAATACCATGTTAGAAAACCAAAAGGCCGAAAATATTTTCTTACTTTGATAACAGCTTGTGATAATTTTAATTTATATTATCTTTTTTTGTCTTCTTTTCATCAAGCAACTATCAAACCATAAATAACATGAAGATCACAAGCACAATAGAACACAGTATGTGGGATCTCAGCTAGGGAAAAATCCCTTTCCAAGGGGAATACCTAGTCAAACTCGCATTATTCTTATAGAATCAAGACAACAAAGAGACATTCAAGACCTTTAGACCAAGACAAAGACCCTCTCCAATCACCAAGTTAGCCCTCCTTCCAAGTAGTCAAAGTCAACTAGAGTAAAAAATGATAAACACCCTTCAAGTCTACTTTAAAACAAAATTGACCCCTGTAAATTCATCATTTTAGTCCTGTGCAGTCACTATAGAAATTTTGGCCCCTACAATTGTCACAGAAACCCTAAAAATTCTGCGCATGTGAGCGAGAAGTTTCTCTAAAACTCGTTTTTCTTTCTTCTTTTATTTTGTCTTCTCCCTTCTTTGACTAAGCTCCCTTTCTGCCTTCTTTCTTTTCACTAAAAGAACTTGCTTGAATAGATTCCCAAATATGTTGAATTCATCTTGTATATATCACTTTTCCAGGGTTGAATAGCCTTCCACGAGGGCGACTTGGTGAGGGAGGAAAAAAAGATTTTCTTGACACAAAATAATTTATTTTTTTCATGTTACAAATGCCCAAGAAGGGTCTTATACATTTGATAATGACTCTTTTGACTCAATAAAATCCTAGAAGCATGAAGAACGTGCTTGAACTAGTTTGACAAATGAAAAGAGCATGAAACCCATGCTTCAAAAATAATTTTTGTTTTCTCTTTTTCATTTTTACAATAAAATATAAAGATATAAATATAATAACAATTATGAATACTGAGCATAGTTATATTTCTCTACACATAGTGGAGAGAATGACCTTTCAACCCTCTTATGCTCAGTCTCAATATTATCCTCTATTACCCTCTATTTTTATACTTGTAATAAAAAACCATTTGATAGAAGAACTTTGATAGTTACATTTTTGGTTACAAAAGAGTTGGTTGGGTTTCTCTTCCTCTACATCATTGGACAATGGATGACTAGGGTTTGGGAAATGGATTTACAAGGTGGTGAAATTGTAACAAACACAAGGTATGGATGTGTTAAGGAAACATCCAAAGGCAAAGTATGAATGTGTTAAGAAGACATCTGGGAGGAGAGAGATTGATATTCTAATACTCAATTAACAAGATGATAATCTTGTCACATGATATTTACAACTTTTCATCCTCTTGAAATCATAGATTCTTTTTAAACTTAGCACCAATTTAGTTTAAAACTATAAAAATAGTAATCATTAAAAGATTACATAAGATACAAAATTGAATGTTTAACTTTAAAATTTTTACTTGTCCAAAAAATGTGAATGTAAAACACCTTGAAGTGAGTTTCTAATTTATTTCTTTTGTTTTTATCTAATTCATTCTCCTTCAACCAATAAGATGAAAAACAATGAGACAATCATGGAATTCAATATTTCTAGGATTTTTGACCAATAAGATAAAGAACAATGAGACCATCATTGAATTCAATATTTGCAAAATTTTTCACAGATAAGATGAAAAACATTGTGTAGAATTTCTAAGCACTAGTAAAATCACATTAGCCTCATTTTCTACCATTTAACATGGTCATTTTCCACCTTTTATAAACCACATGTAATTGTGCTATTATTATTATTATAAAACCTAACACATAAACCCTAATATTATTATAATAGTAAACTAATAAAACGTAAAGTAAACTAGAATAGACCTAAATAATAAAATCTAAAACTTAATTATTAAAAGTAGTAATGGTAATCGTAAAAGAATGCAGTGAAAGAGTTGATAAGTTGTTGTCACTTACTGGTTATCAACATCTTTGTGAGGTTTTTTATACTAAATGGAATGAACAAATAATTGAGTTTGCCAAGTTTCTAGTTTGTCCAATCTAGTTAATTGAAACTTTATGAACATTTTAGTTTCGTAACAATCAACGAAATTGATATCAAGGTAGTAGTGTTGGGCAATTAGAAATAGTGGCAATGATCCATCACTAAGTATTTTTCTTACGAGAGTGGATGAATTTGTTGATTGGAACTACAACCAACTTTTATTTCCTAATAAATTATAACAATGGCTAGGTTATCTTTTTGTTTCATTTTTTAATAAATTGTAATGACAACCACGTTTTATTAATTACTTTTTAATAAATTAAAAATAAAAACCTACAAAATTTTTAATTTCATTAATTATTTTTTAATAAATTAAAGATAAGAATACAACCAAAAAAACAAAAAAAACTATTCACATATTTTCTACCAGTAACATTGTCTACCTTTTGAATTTTCATCGCTCAGAAGCACAGTGTTTCATTGCTGTTGAATTTTCTTGACACGTGGAAAATACCGTCTTCGTCAATTATAAGTGACTTTTGATGTGCAAGCAAACTTTTCTTGAGCACCGTTTGTTTGTTATCATTGCCGACAAAAGGTCTCTGAGCGGGTGATTTGTCTAATGTACCTTTGTCTGTCCTGAACGACTTTATTGACGCGTCGAAAAGGCCAGGTTTGTCTTGGGGTTGAATTCTTATTTCTCAAAAGCTTCACACCAACTTCCTTGACGCCTGGAAAAGACTGCCTTTATCTGTTGTGACTTTTGATGTGCAAAGCTTGATTTGTCTTGTGTACCTTTGCCCTTCCTAAGTGACTTTTCATGTTGCACGGCTAAACTTTCTTGAAAAGGTGACTTTTGTCTGTTCTGAGGGACTTTTCATGTGCATGCAAACTTGCTTTAAGGGGTGGAAGAAAAGGGTCTGAGCAGGGCGATTTCTCGAGTCTACGTGTGACTATTCATTCTGCACGCAAACTTTCATGACGCGTCCAAAAAGATATCATTGTCTGTTCTGGGTGACGCGCCCAAAAGGGTATGAGGAGGTCGATTTGTTTGAGTGACTTCTCACGCATGGTGCAAGCAAAGTCGTAACATATCAACTTTGAATTGTTGTTGCCCGTTGGTGCACCAATCAAACCTATCGCTTTTGAAACTTACTTACATGTGACATTCAACCGTGCCAAAGACTTTTCATGTGCATGCAATTTAAGGGGTGGAAGAAAAGGGTCTGAGCTGGGCGATTTCTTTAGTCTACGTGTGACTATTCATTGTGCACGCAAACTTTCATGACGCGTCCAAAAGGATATCATTGTCTGTTCTGGGTGACGCGCCCAAAAGGGTATGAGGAGGGCGATTTGTGTGGTCTACCTTTGTTTGTTTGAGTGACTTTTCAAGCATGGTGCAAGCAAAGTCGTAACGTATCAACTTTGACCTGCTGCTGCCCGTTGGTGCACCAATCAAACCTGTCGCTTTTGAAACTTACTTACATATGACATTCAACCGTGCCAAAGACTTTTCATGTGCATGCAATTTAAGGGGTGGAAGAAAAGGGTCTGAGATGGGCGATTTCTTTAGTCTACGTGTGACTATTCATTCTGCACGCAAACTTTCATGACGCGTCCAAAAAGATATCATTGTTTGTTCTGGATGACGCCCCCAAAAGGGTATGAGGAGGGCGATTTGTGTGGTCTACCTTTGTTTGTTTGAGTGACTTTTCAAGCATGGTGCAAGCAAAGTCGTAACGTATCAACTTTGATCTGCTGCTGCCCGTTGCTGCACCAATTAAACCTGTCGCTTTTGAAACTTACTTACATGTGACATTCAACCGTGCCAAAAACGCAATCAAGATAAGACTTGGTGGAGTCTGTTGGGAATTTTTCTGCTAAATTTCCAAAAAACAAAATCACAAAACAAAACAGAACAGAGAACGACGCTCTGTTTCAAACACAGGATCTTTAACACAGCAGAAGAATTAAAATTTATTTGCAGCAGACAGAGTTTTCACACACCAAGAAGAATTAAAATTTATTTGCAGCCGACAGAGTTTTCACACACCAAAGATTTCTATTCATTAATAAAAACAACTGCTGTTATAAAAAATGATCTTCCTCTCTCACAGAGGGATTTACAAAAAAAATTCAGACTGCTATGTCTGCTGTATTTTCTATTTCGCTGCTGCGACCTTTTTCTTATTCACGCGCTGCTGCGTGTTACTGACGCACGGCTGTGCTTTTCACATTCCTCTCTCACTCTCTCTCTGTCTCAACTCTAACTGAGAAAAAGCTAGAACTATATATCTTCCGGGTTATGCGTGAAGGGGTCAAAAATGGCCACCAACCGCATTTACAAAATGTTATGGGCCTCTGATACAGTCTGCTGACAAAATCGGCCATTTCTGGTACTCTGTTGACCTGCAGGAGTTGGACGCAGTGGAATACGCAAGAAACCATACTCCTTTTAATGCACTTACCTGCTCGAGGCGCGTCCTTCTTGTTCTCAGCCATTCTTCTTCTTTAATGCAGCTGGTGAGCAGCAATGGCGCAAAGCCTTCTTTCTTCCTTGGGAACACAAAGGTAGGGTAAACCATAAATAAGGCATGGTGGAGGCGTATACAAGCCAGAGCAAATCACAGCCGTCGGATCTGCAAATGAACGGCGGATCGCATCGCAAAAACATTATTGGGAGGATGAGACGAGGTGAGAAGCGGCGATGTGCGATGTGCGATGATATCGTATCGCAGTGTCGCAATCGGCGGATACAAAGCGGAGGACTTAACAGGCAATGGGCGAAAGTTGCGATGTGCGATTTGCGATCGCATCGCAAGGTCGCAATCATAGAAAACAAAGGGAAACAAAATGAGGCAAGGGGTATAAGGATGCGATTTGCGATATGATCGCATCGCAGAAAGAAAACTGCATGGCTTTTCTGAAGTAAAGCATGCTGCTGCTGTTCAACTGTCACTGTAGTTGAAATTACAATTTCAACAGAGTCTAGTCTTTGTTTCAATAATTAACTTGCAACAATATCTGAAATCCGTTGTGGTAGCAGGTAACACATGCGGACAATGAAGATAAGATTTGATCAAAGACTTGGTGGAGTATAGTCTTTATTTCAATAATTAACTTGCAACAATATTCTTTGTCAGCTGAAATCCATCCATTGTAGTAGCAGATAACACATGCAGACGACTACAAGCTCCAAGCAGCTGTTTACAGTTGGAATTTCCTTATCAACGAAGGTTTTGTATGTTAATAACAGAGACTCCACCAAATCTTATGGCTTGAATTGCATGGAAAGTACTTTGGTGGAAAGGGGTAGTATTACTTTGATTCAACTTCTCACCGCCAACACATAAAGTACTTTGACTTCTAAGTTGTATGAATATTACTTTGGTCGAAGATGGCACGTTCAACGATACCAGATATTCTGGTCTAAATGGTAGGGAAGTTAGTCTAGTGAAAGACGGCCAGTTCATGTCCCTCACGGCAGCAAATAAATCCTATGCTATCGGCCTGTATATCGTTCGATTTTGGCCTATTACATAAGATTTATTTGTTGCCGTCTCTCACAAATCACGATTCTCATATAAATAAATAATTAGTTATAAATAGTTCATGGCAGGATGAGCCACTGACTCTCACATAGCCAATTGTTCATGATGTTGCTTGATCCAAGCAACAGAGCAGGCAAGATGAGAATGAAAGGATACAATCTTCCGTGTCTACTAATATTAATGTTTATTGTCCTTCATACTCAGGTCAATTATTTTGGCCCATTACTTGCAGCGCTAACACTCTGTCGGCAAATGGAGTAGCCCTTTTACAAATCAAGTCATATTTTGCAGTTCCTTTGAATGTTCTTTCAAGTTGGAGAAATGACAGCTCTTCTGATGTCAATTCGTGTAGCTGGGAAGGTGTAGGCTGTAGTAGTTATGGAAGGCGGGTCACATCAATTTCCCTGCCACACAAAGGGCTGTCTAGCCATCTTTCCAGTGCAGTTGGCAAGATTGCCGCCCTGGAGAAGCTCAACCTTTTGGGAAACAGGTTATCCGGCACGGTTCCTAGCCAGTTAGCCAACTGCACAGAGCTTCGAGAACTCAATCTCGCCAACAATTTCTTCACGGGCTTCATCCCTCTGGAAATAATGAATTGTAGCCTTCTTACAGTTCTGAATATGAGTACCAACAATATATCAGGTATTATTCCACCTGCATGTTGGGAATTTTCTGATAAATTCCAAAAAACAAATTAACTGAACAGAGAACAATGCTCTGTTTTTCTCCAGGATCTTAACACAAAAAGAAAAATTCTGAGCAGACAGAGTTTTACACATACAAATAAAACTTGTATTCATTAATAAAATGCCTGATACAAAATAAGATCTTCTTCCTCCAAGAGAGAGATTACACCAGTTCCAAAAGGAATTTACTCTGTCTCTGCAACAACAGAAAAAATACTCTATCTCCTCCTGAGATTTTACACTGCTGTGTGTAAAAATCTCTTACATTCACTGCTGTAAAAAAACAAAATCTTACGTTTACTGCTGTAAAGAAAAATTTCTTTTACATGTGCTGCTGCCCATTACATTTCGTTTCTTCAAAACAAAAATATCTTCATGCTACTACAATTTTCATATTCACACTGCTGTGTAAAAAAGCTTTTTCATTCGCGAGCTGCTCTGTTTTTGTTTTGCACTACTGTGCGTTTCTTCCCTTTGCATTACAATGCACAAAAAAACATTTCATATATTGTTTGACTTTTGCGGTAAAACATAAAACTTACTCTCGTGAATTTAAAAACATTAAAATTAAAAACTTATACCTAAAATCTACGACCATAATAAATTCATTAAATTACTTTCCTGACAAGCCGGCGGTCAAACGAAACTTTTTACTCCACGCAAGGTTCATGGATCAATGGCGGAGACCTATACAGCAACTTGGTTTCAATCGGACGGTGGACAGCCTTCATTTTAATTGGATGGATATCGCTTGCCCAAATCAAATGAACAATATGTCTCGATGAAAAGATGTTTTGCAAAAAGTACTGTGGAGATGCGTTGAAAGGTGTACAGTAGCGGAGCCCCTCGGAGGAAAACCACTAACTCAGCAAAAGCGGTCCAATGGGAGACTGGTGGTTTTGCTTAATTAAATACGCGCAACAGTTTGAAAATAATATTTCAACACTCCCCTTTAATTTCAACTGCTGGGCGTTCAGTCATACCCAAACATTTCCTTAAAAATTCAAAGCTTTTTTGTTCCAATGGCTTGGTCAAAATGTCTGCAACCTGCTCCTGAGTCCTGCAATGTTTTAAAACAATTTCTCCATTGCTTTACAAATTCCCTGATGTAATGAAACCTTGTGTCATTGTGTTTCGTTCTCTTATGAAACACCGAATTCTTGGATAATGTAATAGCTAAGCTATTGTCACAAAAAATTACTGTTCCTTTTGTCTACTCTTGGCCTAAGCTCCTTAACATTCTTCTCATCCAAACTGCTTGACAATACTATAGCTGCCACATATTCTGTCTCTGCTGTAGACAATGCTACAATATGTTGTTTCTTAGAAGCCCATGAAATGGCTCCTGAACCCATGTGAATAACATAACCGGATGTGCTTTTCCGATCATCTACACTTCCAGCCCAATCACTATCAGTGTATCCAACTAAATCTGAACATTCTGAGATAGTATATAAAATGCCAAACTTTTTAGTACCTTTAACATACCTCAGAATTCTTTTTGCTGCCTGCCAATGTGCTTCTTTTGGCCTTTCCATGAATCTGGAAATTAAACTAACAGCATGCATTATATCCGGCCTAGTTGCAGTTAAATACATGAGGCTGCCAATTATGCTCTTGTACAAACTAGGATCAAAATCCTTGCTGCTGTCCTCTTTGATGAGTTTTAATCCCATCACTGTGGGAGTGATTGCTGCCTTGTTGTCCTGCATATTAAATCTTTCCAATACTTCATTAACATATTTTTCCTGTGAGATAAAAATCCCATTTTCATTTTGATCTACTTCTATTCCTAAGAAGTATCTCAGCAAACCCATGTCAGTCATCTCAAATTCTTCCTTCATGACTGTTTTGAAATTTTCAATGAGGAAGTCATCATTACCTGTGAAAATAACATCATCAACATATAGCACAACAATTAAAATTTTACCATCTTTTTCTTTGATGTAGAGGGTGGGTTCTCCCTCACATTTCTCAAATCCTTTTTCCAGTAGATAGGAATTTATCCTACTGTACCATGCTCTTGGTGCTTGCTTCAGCCCATAAAGAGCTTTCTTCAATCTGCACACTGCGCTCTTGGCCGTTCCTTTCATAGCCTAGAGGTTGCTCAATGTAAACCTCTTCTATTAACACTTCATTTAGGAATGCTGACTTCACGTCCATTTGGTAATATTTCCACTTGTTTTGTGCTGCTATGGACAACAATGCTCTCACGGTTTCCATTCTTGCAACCGATGCGAAGCTCTCCTCATAGTCTCTCCCATACTGCTGCTTGTATCCTTTGACTGCAAGTCTTGCCTTGTGTCTTTCTATTTTTCCTTCAACATTACTCTTGGTCCTGTAAACCCATTTAACTCCAATGACCTCCTTTCCTTTTGGTAGTTCAACCAAATCCCATGTCTTGTTTCTCTCTATGGCATTGATTTCCTCATCCATAGCTTCTATCCATTTCCTATCCTTAATTGCTTCTTCGAAATGAATAGGGTCATCAACATGACAATATAAAGCAAACAAAGAGTTCATACCTTCATCATAAATGTCACTTAAATTTCTGAACTTCTTACCTCTTTCATTTGGTGTGCAAGTGCTTGAAGAAGCACTTGAACTTCCTCCTTGTGGTGTGCTTGGAGAAGCACTTTCATTTCTCCTCATGGGTGTCTCTTGCTGTCCTTGTGTTGGTGCTGCTGTTTGGGGATGTATTTCAGCCATCTCCTCATCATCTTCATCATGAGACAAACAGTTTTTAACATTCACTGTTTTCTCTATGCTTCCATCTCAAGCTTCCTCCTCAATGAACTGAACATCTCTACTCACAAAAAACTTCTTGGTAGTTGGGATATACAACCTGTAAGCTTTGGATTCTTCACTGTATCCAATGAAAATACATTTCTCCCCTTTGTTGTCCAACTTATTCCTTAGCTGATCTGGAATGTGTCCATAAGCCACACATCCAAAAACCTTCATGTGGGTGACTCCTTGCTTTCTCCCACTCCATGCTTCTTCTGGCACTCTATTCATGACTACTTTTGTAGGGCACCTATTCAAAATATACACTGCACAGTGTACAACTTCAGCCCAATAATCATTTGGTGAATGCTTTGCCTTCAACATGCTCCTCGCCATATCCATGATTGTCCTGTTCTTCCTTTCAGCAACTCCATTTTGCTGCGAGGTGTACCTAGCTGTAAATTGCTTATGAATTCCATTTTCTCTACAAAACCGTAGGAATTCCTTGGAGATATACTCACCTCCTCTGTCAGTTCTTAGAACTTTGATATGCAGCCCACTTTTGTTTTCTACAAGTGCTTTGAAATTTTGAAAATTTTCAAACACTTCACTTTTGTTCTTCAGGAAATAAACCCAAGTCTTTTTGGTGAAATCATCAACGAATGTTAGAAAATATTGGCTGCCTGCTAGTGATGGAGTTTGCATTGGTCCACATAAGTCTGAGTGAAAAATCTCTAAGGGTGTCTTTTCCCTTATGCTTTTCCTTGATGGAAAACTTTTTCTATGTTGTTTCCCCAAGATACAACCTTCACAAAGTCTGTCTGGTTTCTCTATCAATGGTAATCCTCTTACCATTCCTTTTCGACTCAACAAGTTAAGACCTCCAAAGTTGAGATGTCCAAATCTCAAGTGCCACAACCAATTTTCATCCTTTGGTACACTTTGGAAAGCCTCTTGGGTAACTGCTGCAATTACTTCTTTGTTTCTCAAATTTGCCCTTATTCTGAGAGGGAACATCCTGTTCCTTGTCATCTTCACTTCAGCAATACATCTTTTGCTAGGTGCTCTATCCATGATGGTGCATACATCATTCTCAAAGAAAACTTTGTACCCCTTTTGAACAAGCTGTCCAATACTGAAGAGGTTACACTTCATTCCAGGAACATAATAGACATCTGCTATGGTTTTCTTTTCACCTTTCTTTGTAAATATTTTTACTTCTCCTTTTCCCATAACATAAATTTTACTATCAGTCCCAAGTGTGACTTGTGACTTCACACTATGATCTAAATTGGAAAACAAGGCTATGTTTCCTGTCATATGGTTACTACAACCGGAATCTAGAAACCATATATCATTGCTGTTTGTTTCAGCCATGTTACAAGCTAAAAGCACATTATCTTGGCTGATATTTTCTCTAGTGATATTTGCACTAGATCTATTACTCATATCATGCTACTTCTTCCTACATTCATTTGCATAATGCCAATATTTTTTACAATAATAACATTGGACATTGGATTTTTCATACCTTTGTCCTTGAGCATGATGTTGTCCACTTTGTTGACTGCTGCCTTGGCCTTGGTTCTGATTTGGATTGCTGCCTCTTCCTTGAGTGTTTGCTGGATTGTTTCTTCCACCTCTGTTTTGGCTTCTACCTCTTCCTCTCTTGTTTCCTCTGCCTTGACCTCTTCCTCTTCCAAATGACATCTGGGTCTTGAAGGCTTGCTCTAGAGATGAGTTTTCATTTCTACTCAACCTCTGCTCATGTGTTATCAGTGATGCATGTAGCTCATCAACTAAGAAGTTTGAGAGATCCTTTGTCTCTTCTATGGTGGTGACAATCACATCGAACTTTGAGGGTAGGATCCTCAATAGTTTCTCCACAATCCTCCTTTCTTCAAGAATCTCTCCATGAGACCTTATCTGTGTGACCAGACCAATCACATGAGTGAAGAATGAGTCAATATTATCTGACTCCTTCATGCATAGATTCTCAAAATCTCTCCTCAGCAACTGTAGTTTTGTTGTCTTCACTTTCTCCATGCCTTGATAGGTTGTCTTGAGAGTTTTCCATGCTTCTTTGGATGTCTTGGCTGCTGCTATCCTTGGAAACACACTCTCATGCACTGCTTGATACAAGAATACGAGGGATTTTTAATCCTTCTTCCTATTGCTCTTCAACAGATCTTTCTCTGCCTATGTCAAGTTATTCAACTCTTCTTCATCTGCTGGTTCTTCAAAGCCATATTCAACAAGTTCCCATAAATCTTGTGAGGAAAACAGGGCTCTCATGGTTATTGCCCAATAGTCATAGTTTTTCCCATTAAACTGTGGGAGCCGAGTATTAAACATATCCATGCTAGTGTTGGTGCTGGAGCCAGCCATTCCTGCACTTTAAACTTGGATTTTTGACTGAGTCTTCACTCTGCTGGAGAAGTTGCTAGAACAAAAGGAACCTTCCTTCAGCTTCTTTGACACCTTCAAATAGCCTGGACAAGCTCTGATACCACTGTTGGGAATTTTCTGATAAATTCCAAAAAACAAATTAACTAAACAGAGAACAATGCTCTGTTTTTCTTCAGGATCTTAACACAAAAAAAAAAATTCTGAGCAGACAGAGTTTTACACATACAAATAAAACTTGTATTCATTGATAAAATGCCTGATACAAAATAAGATCTTCTTCCTCCAAGAGAGAGATTACACCAGTTCCAAAAGGAATTTACTCTGTCTCTGCAACAACAGAAAAATTACTCTATCTCCTCCTGAGATTTTACACTGCTGTGTGTAAAAATCTCTTACATTCACTGCTGTAAAAAAAAAAAAAATCTTACGTTTACTGCTGTAAAGAAAAATTTCTTTTACATGTTCTGCTGCCCATTAAATTTCGTTTCTTCAACAAAAAAATATCTTCATGCTACTGTAATTTTCATATTCACACTGCTATGTAAAAAAACTTTTTCGTTCGCGAGTTGCTCTGTTTTTGTTTTGCACTGCTGTGCATTTCTTCCCTTTGCATTACAATGCACAAAAAAACATTTCATATATTGTTTGACTTTTGCGGTAAAACATAAAACTTACTCCCATGAATTTAAAAACATTAAAATTAAAAACTTATACCTAAAATCTATGACCATAATAAATTCATTAAATTACTTTCCTGACAAGTTGGCGATAAAATGAAACTTTTTACTCCACGCAAGGTTCATGGATCAATGGCGGAGACCTGTACAGCAACTTGGTTTCAATCAGACGATGGACAACCTTCATTTTAATCGGACGGATATCGCTTGCCCAAATCAAACGAACAATACGTCCCAATGAAAAGATGTTTTGCAAAAAGTACTGTGGACACGCGTCGAAAGGTGTACAGTAGCGGAGCCCCTCAGAGGAAAACCACTAACTCAGCAAAAGCGGTCCGATGGGAGACTGGTGGTTTTGCTGAATTAAATACGCGCGGCAGTTTGAAATTAATATTTCGACACTGCAGTGGCTAATCTAATAAGCCTAACTACGCTCGCTATGGAGACGAATAATCTCAATGGTATCATTCCTTCGTCTATCGGAAAGCTTGCCAATATTGATACAATCACCGCATACTCCAACAATTTCAGTGGCTCTCTACCGCTCGAAATCGGAAATTGTAGTCGGCTGCGAAATTCATCTTTTGACACTGTCGGATTGCAAGGAAAGATTCCATGGGAAATTGGGAATCTGAAAAACATTGTGGAGATGACGTTGTTCGGAAACTATTTGATGGGTACCATCCCTTCTTCCATGGGCAATTGCAGCCGCCTCGAAACCATTGCAATTTATGCAAACTCCCTAGAAGGTACGATACCATGGGAGATAGCCCTGCTGGAAAATTTGAGATTTTTTTGGGTTTATGAAAATCATCTTATAGGCTCCATCCCCCGAGGGTTTTTCAGTAGACTGCCTAAGTTGGAGGCATTTGATGCATCATACAATAATCTGAGTGGGGTTATACCATATGAAATGGGCAATCTAAAGAATTTGAGAGTCTTCCACTTATATTTCAATAACATGTCAGGTTCAATCCCCTTATCCTTTACCAATCTTACAAACCTGCAGGCGCTAGGCCTATCTTACAATAAGTTTGAAGGCACCTTGCCTCAAGGACTTGGCCTTCTTCCTAATCTGACAAGGTTGTTTCTTAGTAACAACAATTTCGTAGGTCCGCTGCCTCTTGCGCTTGGGAGCTTCAGCAACCTCGAGGCTTTGGATTCATGCTCCAGCAGACTGAACGGATCCATTCCTTGAGGGTTATGCAGCGGTAAGTCGTTGACCCAGCTTACCATATTCGACAATCGGCTCGAGGGGAACATCACCAGCCTTCTACAGGACTGCGTCTCACTACAATGTGTCAGGCTACAGAACAACCTCTTCATGGGCTTCATACCAAGTAATATTTCCATGCTCTCGGCCTTGTATTACCTTGATATTTCTTACAACAACATCCATGGAAGTATACCTTCTTCCATTGGACAGTTGCAAAACCTTACAAATCTCGTCCTTGCCCACAACAATCTGAGTGGTGCCATTCCTCCCGAGATAGGAGAGTTGAGAAATCTGGGAAGGCTCAATTTGAGCCGCAATAATCTCAATGGAACCATTCCTCCAAAAGTAGGGAACTTAATTAATTTAGAGGTTTTAGATTTGAGCAGAAACTAGTTGGAAGGAAGCATACTGGCAGCCTTGGTCCATCTTACGAATCTATTCACATTAAACTTGAGTGTAAACGCATTAACAGGAAGAATCCCCAGTTCCCTGGGGTATTGCAAACAATTAAGCGAACTATACCTGGCTAGAAATAAGCTAAGCATGACCATTCCTTTGGAGATGGGAAAGCTTGCAGCCAGTCTCAGATATGGGTTGGATCTAAGCTAGAACAATCTATCTGGATCTCTTCCTCCTCAGATAGGAAACTTGCAGTTACTTGAATCCTTGGACCTCTCCCATAACCACCTTTCTGGTAATATTCCTCAATCTCTCACAGATATGAGAAGCCTAGATCATTTCAACTTCTCTTTCAACCCATTCACAGGGGCCATTCCTTCATTAAGGGCATTTTTACAAGGCCCGCAGAATGCATTTGAGGGTAATCCAATCCTTTGCGGACCACCAACAAGGAACAATTGTTCGGATTCAGAAGTAGAAGGTAAAAAAGAAGAATTAAGCTTAGCCGAAGTGGCAGGGATTACCGTTGACTGTATTGGGACACTAACTATTCTCATGTTTGCGCTGCTATACATTTTAAATGCGTCAAAGTCGAACAGTAATAGACACAACAAGTGTACTATTTTTTCAGATGGACAACTCTGTATAGTCAAATGCAGAGATATAGTGGAAGCTACAGACAACTTCAGTGATGATTACGTCATCGGCTCTAGCACATCCGACATGGTCTACAAGGTGATGATTCCAGGACAGGGCAAAATCCTTGCTGCCAAATTCTTAAAATTTGTAAATCATCATCAGGACAATATTCAATATCGTAGCCTGAGGCACGAGATCGAATCATTGAAATACGCCCATCACAGAAACATCCTGTGTCATCGGGACTTGATAACAGAGCATGATGGAACGAATGAGGTAATAGTTCTTTTGTGTGACTACATGGTCAATGGATCGTTGTGGGAATATCTGGGTGGAGCATCGAAACGTCGTCATCAGAGGCTGGACTGGAGGACTCGGTATAACATTGCAGTGGGCGTGGCAGAGGGACTCAATTGTCTGCACCAAGACTGCGAACCTCCAATAATTCACTGCGACATAAAGTTTGCCAACATATTGCTGGATGATGAATATGTAGCACACATCGCAGACTTTGGACTTGTAAGGCTAGTGAAGAATTCATCAATAGATTCTAAATCAAGTTCTCTTCTAGGAGGGACTCATGGCTACATTGCTCCCAGTACTAAATCTCCATGTGTTTTGTCTTTGATCGTCACGCATTTATTTTTGTTTTGAAATGTAATCGTAGAGATCATCATAATCTATGTCACGCTAATACATTAATGTTATGTGCAGAATGTGGGTATGGAGTGAAGGCATCGACGAAGCAAGATGTGTAAAGCTTCGGAGTGGTGTTGTTAGAAATGGTAAGCGGAAAACCTCCTGTGGTAGAAGAGGACAATTGGGAATTTGTACATCTAACTGCATGGGCTGCAAAGAAGGCCAAGGAAGGGAGAATGGATGAAATAATTGATAAGGATTTGAGAAGGAGCAGTGATTATAATAACGTGAAGGATGAAATAAGGAATATGATGGAGATTGCCACATTTTTCACTCGATCTGCACCCAATCTCAGGCCATCCATGAACGTAGTTCTTGGCATGTTTAATCAGCCACAGTCTGACCACTAATTGTTTCTCCCTTCAGACACTGAGATCTTAGAATGAAATTAACAGTATGATGTAATCTTAGAAATATCGCTTTCTGATAAGTTAGGCTAGTGAAGCTAAATTTGACTCAGTAAGAGATTCAATTTACTTTGGCGGTTTTTGCACTTTTGGTTTTGCCTAGAGCGCTTTTTGTAATCTAGTCTAGTTCCCTTCTTTATAAATCAAGGTTTTAGATTGAAAATAACAACATGATTTAATTTTTGAAATATCTTACAATTCTCCAGTTTAGTTCTGTATTGTGCTAAGGTAGTTCAGTAAATTTGACTCAGTAATAAAGTGAATTTAAAATGGATGGTTTTTAAGTTCCAGTTTTTTATAATATATTGCTTTTCCCATAAATTCTTTTTGCGATATAATTTATATTTAAATTTGTAAATGACATAAATTTACAAATACTTTTAGAAATATAGATTTATAATTTATTCCTCTAAAAATTTTAGAACAAGAAAATATGATGTCCCTAATATTATTGATATATGTATTTGTATATTTCTCTAGCAGTATTGTTCTTATTTCCTAACACTTTGCTGTGCACTTTTGTGTATACATTGATATTATTGGTATCCGCTTAGTTTCACTTGATAGGTGTGTGATACACCAAAATATTGTTTCTTTTGTTTTACCTGAACTGTAGTAGCATGTGACAAAGCAATCTACAACACCTCATACTTCTGTTTTTATAATCTTTTGTAACATCTGTCCACATCCTATAATGCTATTCTTGTCTTACTGCGTGTTGGTTTATTGTCTACATATGCTTATCTTGAAGAGCTTAAATAGTTATATGAGGTAGAGACATGTACCTGAATATAGAAAACCTTATGACATTTTTCCTGTTTTTATTATATTTTTTTGTATTTAAACTGTATGATGAGGATCACTTTAATTACACTCTTGTTTGAAATTTGTTTAACTTATTTAAATAATTTTATAATTAAAAGTGCATTTAATTAGCATAAGTATATTGTTTTATTGCTATTATGTTTACTTCAACATGCTCGTTTATATGAAAAAATTATATATATATATATATATATTTTTATTTTAACTACAAGTTTTGATTTAATAGTGGAAAATTAAAAATGCCATCATATTCTTATAATTCTTGTTAACAATAATGAAATTTTCATAATTAAAATTCTTACCTTCTAAATTATATATTCATTTAAATTATGAAATTTATAAACCAGATTATAATTTTACTAGGACATTTGTTAATTGTTAGGTATCACGACTTGTCTAGGCTTATGAAACGTCCTCCTATTGGCATTCTCCTATGTGCCCCCAAGGTTTTTGAAATTCTCTTCAGTTTGCATACACAACAAACTCTCGATAGCGTTCATGTTTTCATATGCAACAAATGCTCAATAGCATTATTAACTATACCTACAGTTTTTAATTGAGTGTCATACATGATTACAGATTGTGATGCATTTTAACAAAGTTTGACAACCTAGGGTTTTTAAATATGAGTCCCACGTAACATTACATCATTATTTAATGAATAAAGTTGTTGTAGTCATCGTGGTTGTTCCTAGAAGTTGAGCGATGTGTCTTCACCATCCTGTGATAGCCTAGTCACTGCATGTACAACCTCATCTCTTATGCTAATTTTGTTGCTAATCTGGATGGCTCCTGGAGTCCCGAGTGAAGTCAGGATAACCATAGTCACATACTCGTCCCAAATCCCAAGAGTTGTCAAAGCTACAATGAAAGGTACACGCATCAACCTCAACCAACGGAACTTAGGGTTATTATAAAATTATTAGAGAATAGGTAAGAACCTAGCTGATGAATAATTGCATAAACTTGAAAGAATTGAAAAGGAAAATTGGAAGAGAGAATGAATTCGATATCTCAATATTGATGAGAGAATCAATACATAAATCAACTATGTTAAGCTTAACTACATGCAAGCACTAACGTTCACTAAATCTAAGTGTACTTTAT
Organism: Pinus tabuliformis; assembly: GCA_031772625.1. NCBI lineage: Eukaryota > Viridiplantae > Streptophyta > Pinopsida > Pinales > Pinaceae > Pinus > Pinus tabuliformis. The sequence goes on from CM062817.1 coordinate 420,151,490, forward strand.
GCTATGTTAATGTGCATGTACACCACATATAAAAACTAAAGCTAACTAATGTGAGTGACACATAATGTCGGCTCTCAAGCTAACTCAAGCTAATTAATGTGCATGTACACCAACATGACCCCTTAAGCATAACTTAGTTGAGTATGATGCGAGATTGATGAGTCCCAACAACAAGGCCATTTTACGTACCCATTTAATATGCATGAAACATGAAAGAGGGAAAACCTAGGGGGAAGAAAACCCCCCCTCAAAATACAATGCAAAACTGAAAGAAAATACAATTCTTATGCAGTTGTGTCATTCAACTCAAGATGATCTTGCAAAAAGTGAAACCTTTTCTCAATGAAAGTCTTGGTGAAGAAGTTGGCAATCTGCTTAGAATTGGATTAGTACTGCAAATCGACGACCTCATTGTGAATCAATTCTTTGATGTAGTGAATGTGGATCTCGACATGTTTGGTTCATTGTCACTGCACTACATCTTTGTAAAACTTTAGTGTACTCTAATTACCACACCATATGACAGTTGGATGATGGACAATGATGCCAAGATCAGAAAGGAAATGCTTCAGCCAAATGGCTTGAATAGCGACATTGACTTCTCCTCTATACTCCGCCTCTGATGATGATATAGCAATGGCAACTTGCTTCTTGCTTGACCAAAAAATGGGGTTGGATACTAAACTAAGTACATAGATGGAAGTGGACTTGTGATCAAGGTTGTCAGCAACCCAGTCTAAATCTATGAACCCAATGAGATCTAAAGAATAATTTGCTGCATAATGAGTCCCATTGGTGGTTCCCACCTTAACATATCAAAGATGCACTTTTCAACTTTCCAGTGTAACTCATATGGCTTATGCATGTATCTGGAAACTACTCTTACAACATATGAGAGATCTGGAGAGGAGTGCGTGAGATAAAGAAGATTTCCCACAAGTTAACAATACAATGTGTAATCAATCAATGATGCATCTTTTCCATTCTCAAACTTTATCCCTAATAAAAAAAGTGTGGTTATTGGCTTGCAATCACTCATGTGAAATCGTGCCAAAAGATCTCTAGCATACTTCATCTGAGAAATGGTAATCCTAGAACCATTCTAATTGATCTCTAGTCCAAGGAAGAAATTGAGCAAGCTGATGTCTATCATAACAAATTTCTTATGCAATACAATTTTAATCTCAACAATGGAAAAAATTGAACTACCTATTATCAAGAGAACATCTACATATAGTATTATGATCAACATAGAGTCAATTTTCTTTAAAAAATAAACGTTGAAATTAGATTTGCAGCTTACAAAATTTGATACAACAAATAGGAATCCATCTTTGCATACTAGGATCTAGGTTTTTTCTTGAGGCCATATAGATATTTCTTTAGTTTGCATATAAGAGATGAATATTGCATGTATCCTTGTGACTGCTCCATTTAGATTTCCTCCTAGAAATCACAGTGAAGAAAGGAATTCTTCACATTGAAATGATGCACCTTCCATTGACTTGTTGTTGCAATGGAGAGAGCTAGCCAAATAGAATCCATTTTTCCCACTGGAGCAAAAGTTTCATCATAGTCAACATCATGTACCTGCTGAAAACCTTTGGCCACCAACCATGATTTATATTGACTAAGTTGGCCATCTACTGTTTGATTAGTTAGGTAAATGTACAAGTTGCATCTAACAAGTTTATGATTGGAAGTTAGGGGAACTAGGTCCTAAGTCTAGTTCTCAAAGAGAGTTGTATTTACCATCCATAGTTGGTTCCCACACAAGATGCCCAGTTGCTTTTGCATAAGTTTGTGGATCAAATGCATGCATGGATTTGCTTGTGGAGCTTCCTCAAACTAAAGTCTAGTAGCAGGATCATCTAATAAATCATTCATGTTGTGTCATTTTTGTGCTGAAGGTTGTCGAGAATCTTTCGAACTACATGCGACAGTATTATCTTGATGTTCAAAAATTAGTGGTCCAATAGGTGTCGCAGGCAAAGGCTCATCTACATTAGAAATCTTATTCGAATATTATTTTCATATTCATCAACTTGTGGTGAGGGTAACTTTGTAACAAGTTCATCTACTAATGCATGCAAAGGATATTCTTCAAACGTTATGCTCCTTTCGAAGCTCTTCAGTGTTGATATCAAGCAATTTGTACCCTTTGAATTCATTGGAATATCCAATGAACATGCATTCTTGTCTCTGAGGCTCCAAATCCTTTCTCCTCTCTATAGGAATGTGGATCATGCTCAAGATCTGAAAGTGTGAAAATGACTGACTTCAGGTTGCATGCTAGTCCAAGCCTCAAAAGGTGTTTTTCCAATAACGTATTTATGAGGACATATTTTCTGAATGTATGAAGAACAATTGATATCTTCATCCCACAATTTTGATGGAAGAAATCTTACATGCAACATGAAACTAGCCATCCCTTTCAAAGATTTGTTCTTCCTCTCATCCACCCCATTTTGCTATAGAGTGTAAGGAACCACGTGTTGCAATTGTATGCCTACTTCATTTCAAAGATTATGGATATATTTATTCACATATATATCAATAAATATATATGTCAACTTCCAAATTCCAACTTTATCATTCCTTTGAACTGATTCCTCTGAACTGCCATGCATTCTGTCACATCTATAAGCACAACCTATTTATACCTTTAACAAGTAGATCAATAGACAACTTATCAAGTAGGATTCCATTTCATCAAATAGGTTGTGATCAAGGACAAGTCATCAAGTAGGTTACCATTAAGGAAAACATCTAAGTCATAATGCCAACAATTTCCCATATCGAGCTTATGATTCTGATTCGTAAACCTTTGACCCATCATTATGGTATTCTATTGCATTCATTCTATCACCTCTGAACTAACCTGTGAATTTTTTTACAAGTGAGTTTCCATGAAGGACAAAAGATGCATCATAATGTCAACAAATTTCTCCTATTTGTGTCTGATACGTGTGCTCTTCAGTAGCTATTGTCTACACCGTCTATCCCTTTTTCTCCTCCCACTTCACAATAAGTTAAGGACAGTCTTCGGTAGCATGGTCCAACTGTTTATAATAGGTACAGGTCATGCAAGGGTTAGAGTAGTCTCGTGTAATATATCCCAGTTTCCTATAGCTAAAACAAATGACCAGACCCTTTCCTCTTCCAAATCCTCTTCTACCTCTACCTTGAAATCCCTATCCTCATCTCTACATCCCTTGATATCTTACTAGATTATACATTCTAGGTGTGTTATAGATTGGTGTTGTAGCCTCAGATCCTTCTACCTCTTGTACCTATTGCGTATATGAGGTGTGCTCTCTCATTAAATTTAATGCGCGGAAGGTATGTATATCATGTCCTACTAACTTGCAAAAGTCACAGAATAGTCTCTTAATCAAACTTTAATACTTGTACATCATCGGATAAGATGTTGGTATATGTCCCCAAACTTTACAAACCTCATGCCTGTTAATTCGGTAGCTCAATGAAAAATTGCAACCATGGGACAAGATTACTCTTTTCGAGGGGACTAATTTTTACTATTGAAATGCTCAGTTTGGATAAGGGAAAGTGTATTTTTGATTTAAAATCCCACTTGTGCATATTTGGTCTAGATGACCCTAAAAAAATTGGACACCCTTGGAAGGCTATAAATACAAGTGACCTCGACCTCATTTGGAAAAAGAATCTTGGATCATTATTCTATTCTATTTCTTATTTTTGGCTCGCATAGGCTTGAGGCATGTCTGTGGAGGAATGGGTTCACATGAAGGTGAAATTGTAGGAGATGAAGCTCAAATATCTATTTTAGGGTTTTAGGTCTTAGTTAGGCATGTCAAAGAGAAATATCGGCTACTACCGCACGTAGGTTGGCTCATTTGTGCGGTTGAAGCCTTTGAGTTACACACACTTCACATCATCCTTGCAGTCTAGACCTAGGGTTTGGTTTTTTAGATGACCGAAGTTTTCGTCAGGTTACCGCAGTGTTTGGCAGTTGACTGAAGATAGTTATAGTTGACCACAAACATCTAAAGCAAGGTTTTGGTTATTAGCTTTTTTAGGTTTATCTTATAGATATTTCTTAGATGATTTTTTTGGATAGGTCTATGATTGAAGATATGTATCATTGTACTCTCTTTCACTGAATCATTAAATGACAATCTAATAAGAAGAAGAATTCTAAAGGGTTTTCCCCAAAGTGGGTTTTGCCAAACTGGTCTCTGACCAATCTTGGTGTCTCTATGTGTGAATGCTTTTCTTCTATTTTTCCTTTATGTTTCATTGTATTGATGATGATGTTGTTCTTTCTACATAATTTCATATGTTATTGAATAATTTCATAAATCTAAATAATGATATGATGCATTTTTCTTTCCTTTGAAACCCTTTCTTTCTCTTTACCCTTAAATGATTTTTTACTACCCTCTTCTAGAGTGTTTTTCCCTCTCTCCTTAAGATGAGTGGTTTGCACACACACATCATCTAGATTATTGGGATTAAACATTAAGATATTATTCCTAAGGTAACTATGTAAACCCCCTATGTACTTCAACAATGTGTCTTGTGATTGCAAATAGACACCTAACATTAGAGACCTTTTTCTAAATTCTTAGGTGTAATATTGCACATTTTCATCTTTAAGTTGTCTAAAGTTATACCAATTCATGATGTCTTTCTGCATATAATCTAGAGGGTAGAAATTTGTTTTTATTGCAACAATGAAATCAGACCAAGAAATTGAGATCTTACCATGCTTTTTTATTTGCTCTTGTGTCTTTGATTCCCACCATACTAGTGTTGCACCCTCCATTCTCAAGGAAGCTAACTGAATCTTTATGTCATCCACTTGAAGGTTTTGAATTCTGCAGTAGACCTCCAACTGACGAATCCAATTATCAAGCTTCTCTGCATTCATTTCACCATTATACATGGGAAACTCAAATTTAACATCAAGTTTTAGTAAGGGTGATTTACAAGTTCCTTTTGAGGTATGTTGATGAGTATGAGTAAGGGTTGTGTTAGTGGAAGAGGGTGAAGATTCCTGTTGTTATCACTCTATAATTTTCTGAGGTTGTAGAAGAAAATCACAAAGGTAACCACAAACCAACTTTGGAAGTTGGGATCTAGCCCTGCTAGCTACAGAGGGGGCTCTCACTGTAAGATTTAACCTTGTTGGATTGAATATTAGGCTAGCTATGAAGTTTGGGGTTTGATTTGTATTTGAATGGTTGGTTGATAACTAGATTACCATTGGGCTATGGAGTCTGTTACATAAAATACAGATTGACTGCAGTGTCTACAGATAGTTCTCACAGGGAAGGGTAGCCAAATCGAGTGGATTATTTTAGTTTATGAAATGGAGAAGGAAGAACAAATTAAGATTCACTTTAAATATGGAGCATTGTTACTTGAATTCTATATTTAAATATTAGAAGAAAACTTTGAGATTATTCGTAGTCAGGTGCAGAGTGTAGATTTAAACAAATTATGTCCTTTACTTATCTATTGAATAATTTAGATATGAAAACAACTATGTGCTATAAACAGAGAAATATAAACACATAAGATGATATATGCACTTCACCAACAACTTGACACAAGAATCATGTGAAAGATATTTTTGTATTACTTGGAAAATCCGTTGATGCTTCAACAATATAAAATAGTGTTATTTTGTTAAAAAAACAACCCTTGATACTTCTAAAGATGAAGTATTTATAATTAATTTACAAAAATATCTTGTCATAATGACTAGGATGTATCCAAAAATAATCAAAACTGAATCAATCTAACTTATTACAAAGATATCAGGGAAATTAAAACTCTTTGAAGTGGTGGCACTAAATTGGTGGAACAATTGGCTGTCTGGCTCTCGAAATATGCATGTGTTGTGTGGTGATTGATAACAGGTTCCTTTTAAAACCCCTAATTATCCTCACATTAATTATCAATCTGAGCAAGTCCTCTTATTTCAAGAGTGTACACAGTATGTGGCTACTATTTAATTCAAAGAGTAATGCTTCCTAAATCATAGTATAGATCTTTTAGTACAAGAGTAAATAGATGCTTTTAATAAATCCGAATTGCAATTAAAGAAAAATCAATCCTCTAACAAAATCAAATCTTACATCAATCCAAGTAACAAAAACATCAGTTGAGAGTATAGTAGTGATAACTCATCTCTTCTGAATTGATTCGATCTAAATCAAATCCAAAATTCAATAAATAATCTAAACAGTGATGATATCAATCTGAGAGTTTCAACAGTGGTAGTTAATACTCTTTACAGTTGATTCAATAAAGTAGAATATTTATCTAAATAACTCAATCTGAAATGAAAGTGAATTGAATCAATCGAAAATACTGTAAGTCATATAAAACAGAGATATTCTATCAACACCGGAAAACTATAAACAACGAATGAGATACAATCACAGAAAGCAAAATACTATCAAACCATCACACTTGCGGGAATTGGAAATGTATGACATAAGGAAAGCAGTTGAATCCAATAGTGGTCGAGCGCTTAGCCGCCAGCGAACACTGCTAAGTTAATTCAGGTATGCGAGGGAACAAGACTTCAATTATGTATTAATCATCAAACTTGAGTAGAATTACAATATATCGTATTCACTCAACAGCGAGAGTCTGTAATAATATTACAATTCCAAACATAACAAAGCATCCCTTTCTTTTTACAATTGTCTCCTTTTATAATCCGAAAGGGTAAAAGATAGATAGTAAATGCGATCCCTTAGGATCTCTCGATCCTGAGGGATTCACAACCGATATCCAACTTCAGACATCCTTTCCTTTCTAGTGCTGATTCTACTGATTCAACTTTAGCCTTGACCGTAACCACCACGTTCCTTCCTTGGCTTGTTGATCTTCGTTGTTCCTTCATTAGGGAACAACATTTGTCGCTTTTGTTGTTTTTCTGCATAAAGAAGGGTAATAATTAGCAAAGCCGTAACTACAGATAATTTCTTTATTTCTTACCATTATTCTTTAATACATTAACACATTAGGATATAGAAAGGATAAGAATAAGGGAAAAGAATAATGAAGTTAATAGTAAATGCATACCTTTACCGTGACTCAACATTGTGACGCTGAGCTGTGTAGCCAAATCTAATTTTTACTCCAGTAATTCACATATTTTATCCCAGCGTTGTTCACTCAAGATAGTCATTTTCAACAACTTTTTGTATACTTTGTCGACTTTAGTATATTTGGCAAATGTCGGCTTGGTGATGAATAGGATTTTAATTACATACCGAATGTTGAGGTCATATGCTAATGCTTCTAGGAATGCCTTTCCTGTCATACTAATTCTTCTAGTTGCAACCTTTGAACTCTCTCTTTCCTTAGTCATTATTTTCTCAATGTAATTTGACCATGTTCCAAGCTTATCATTAATAACTAAGAAATTTGGAAGTCCTTTCTTGTAAAGGGGTCCTAACTTGGTGAATAATTTTTGTAGACGAGTGTCCATAACCTAACATTGCTCTTCAAGCTGTCTCATTAGATTTCTCTTAGTCAGCACCTTCTTGACTTCCAATATTGTTTTTGTTCTATCTTGAATCTCCAATTCTTCTAATTCTTGTCTGTTTTTTGAGTTAAGGAATTTGATGAGCTCAGTGGCCTCAATGGATTTATCTCCCAACTCCTTTGTGACTTTCTCGATGGCTTCATTGGACCATTCAATCAGATCCTGTTGCTCAAAAATAATTTGTATTGAAGGCCAAATGTCTATGATGTCTTCATTGATTCTTTTCTAGATATTCTCTTTTACCTAGCCCAATGTATTGCCCATGGCATAGTATTTTTCCATCTTCTTCAATCTCTGGGATAATGTTTGGGACTTCTATGTTTCTTTTAGGAGGGCATCTTCAAATCTTGTTCACTGTTCTTGTAGGACATTCACCTCTTGCCTCCATTTCTTTATCTCTTCTCCCTATATAGACATGTTTTCCATCTATTCAGCCAACTTAACTGAATCATATACAACTGATGTGGGAAGCACTGTAGAAGATGATGTTCCTGCTTTCATGGCTATTGCAGGGATACCTGTTTGAAGTAGAGATGCAATGGGAACTGCATCAAGAGGAACAAATGCTAGTTTTGAACTTTGTTCCTTTCCTTTTACCATTTTGTCCATCTTTACTACCATATCTTTCATCTGTGCATTATGTTCCACTAGAAGCTTTAGCATCTCTTCTTTTTGTAGCTTCGTCTCTCCAAGTTCCTTGGTATGTGGATCTTCTATTGTAGGCAGCTTCAATTTCTTCTTTAGGGCTTCAATGTCAGTATTTTTCTTCATGATTATCTCCTCCATGGATTTTGAATTATCTGGATCAAAGCCTACTTTGATCACAATTTCCTCCAAGTATTTGATTTAGTTGTATTTGGAAAGAGAGGACACTTTCTCGAGTTTAAGCTGAGATTGCACATTGTTCAAAGTAAGTTGTAGTTTGGAAGCAGTGATTGCAGTCTGTGTGATAGTAGAGTATACCATTTCTCCAGCCTGCATGTGCATATCTATTCGATCCAAAGGTTGAACATCCTCTGCCTCAAATTCAAAAGTAGCTTGTTTGAAATGTATTTCTAAGTTTGGTTGTGGGACCTGGGCCTGTAATAATTCCATATGCATTCTTCCATTCTCTGTGTCATATGCTGAAATAATCCTGTGCTGGATGGAAGAAGGCTGCTTCCTGAATTGAGAAGAGATATTATCATGAATGGCTTCATTCCTTTGTTTAATCTCTTTATATCTCTAGGAAATATCTAGCTTCCTCCGTTCTGTAGATGACTCAGGTGTGTGAGGTACCGTAGCTAGAATCTCCTTACTAGCCGAGGATGATGGAGACTTTGTGGTACCACTATCCAACATAAAAGTTTGAAAGCCTAAGAGTACAATAGTACCCTGTGTGTCCTCTAGTGGTGGCAAGTCTATTTTAGAGCCTGTTTTAATCTTCTTTGTGTATATTTTGAACTCTTTGGTTGAGACTTTTGTAACTGATGGAGAGTCATCGTCTCTCCATCTCTTATCTGTATTTTCTCTGGGTATGGGAGTCTCTGAAGCTATCATGGAAAGTACTTGCTCTTCGACCTCCTGTAATGTATTCTCTACCCAAGTGTGCTGCTTCATATACTTCTCTATTTTTGGCCTTTGAGTATGCACATAGGGTGTTTATTTTTGTTACAATATTAACTTGGAAATTACGCAAAAGGGGTCATAAGACCAAGTGAAACTGAGAGGGAAATTCATATGTTTTAGCAGGAGGTCTGCTTCCTCTCCTGCTGCTCTACTATTGCAGATGAAAGGTCCTATTTGTGTTTTAATTTGGAACTGAGATTTCTTCTTGGCTCCTATGAAATGAATGTTCTCTGAATGAATTATTTTTCTAATCTACTCGAAGGAAAATATTCTCAATGGAAGGTACTTGGGCAGTTTATAAGGTGGTAGTTCCGAACCATAAACTATGATTTCTATGAATGATTGGTAAAGGTACCATTCCCCTGTTTTCACCTGTTCACTGAGCTACAAAAGTTTCTGAATGTCCTCACTTATCCTTGGAATCTGTTGGCCACTCAGCAAACAAGTTATTGGATAGGAAAATTGATCGATGAAGTCTATGAAGCTAGATTCATGTGATTTTCTTCTGATTAATGAGGTCCAAAAGACAATAGACTGCGGCTCTCCTTGTTGATCAAGCTTATGCATTGCAAAGGGAAACATATATGTTTGAAAGTAAATAAATATATACATGAGAATAGAAGAATACTTGAACATTCCTTCAGTTAGAAACTGAAGGAATTGTTCATGAGTTACATTTGCTAAGAAGTGACCATAGTCAAAGGTGAATGATAGTCCTTGTTCTGAAGAAAGGGTGGATAAAAAGCCTAAAATAGGTTGATCTACCCATTCATTTGAATAGTAACCAAGAATGGATGAGAAGACATAGATAATCTGTCTGGTCCTTTGAGGAAAGATAGAAGAGGGATATGGGGTATTTTTCTTGGGGAGTTGAGAGTCTTTTAAGAGGAAAACTTAAAAAATTATAGCTCTTGGTGGAAGGTGAGCTTTTGATAGATTTCTCTCAGAGTTTCAAGGGAAGAAGGGGTAAGGGAATCACTATGGGGGACCTGCAGCATTTGGTTTATGCTCTCAAATGTAATAGTGAAGAGAATTTCACCATTGGGGAAAATAATAGCCCTCTTACTTGAAAGGTAAGAGGCATGGCATTTTAAGAAGAATTCGGGAAAGTAATAAGATTGGGGGAAGGCAAACAAAGGAAGTATGGACTGCCAGAGATTTATTTCATCGGATTGATCGAGGTAGTTATCCCAAAACCAACAACGTAATTCAAAGAGATCAAAATCACACTGTCTCAGATATCTTGTATTCTCTATTAGCGAGCATCTAAATCCATAGGGGGAGTAAGCATAGGATTCACTACAATGGTGACTTTGGGAGCCATTGCAGTAGAATAATGAATGGGGGAAGAATGTGACAGAATGAATCTGCAGTGAGTTTTCAACAAATGTTAGGAACTTTCGGTGGCAGTTCCTCTGTAGATTGATTAGAGATGAACAATGGACGCTAAACGCTACTGTGATATGAGCGTGAAATAGAAGGTAGGAGAAATTTTCATAAGGCAGATAAGAAAGGGTTTAAACACAAGTGAAAATTTAGTTTAATAGGCCATAGACCAGGCGTAACCATTAGATCAACAGTCGTAGTGTTGCATTAATTTTAGTAATGGCGCGGGTAAATGGGAAGAACAGTAAAGGCAAGTGTAATGGTCGCAGACGTGCTAGATCATGATAGGTGGGTGAATGGCGTGGGAGCATTGGAAGGAGTGACAGAAGGAGGGACACATGGTGTGATTGGAATGGTGGTTAAGAAGGGGTGTGGAGGTAACAGTTGGTAGGAAGGCGGGTTGTGGCGGGAGTCAAAACCGCCTTCGAAGTGGGATGTCGGGGGGGGATTCTACAATCACCAGGAGGGGACACGTAGCGGGCATGAAACAGCTTTCCAGACACCCTGCCATTAAAGAGTATCGTTGCGGCGGGGTCCGAAATCATTTATGGGCTGTTGGATTGGAGTGGGGGAATGATCAGGGATACTGAGATGTGTGGGGTTTAACACTGGTTGATCCCATGAAATATTTCAGGAATATGATTTTTTAAACCAAATTCCAAACTTTTGACAATGAACCACTTAACCACTTACATCAAAAATCCATTATTTCCTATTCTAATGCAATTTTTAAAGCAAATACAGGTGCATTTAAACGTGAAAATCCCATCAATTTTTTCATTCTTAACAGACTAAGAATACTTAGTTCAACCTACTAAATGAATCTATCCAACTGCATTAATCCAAATTAAATTGTTGGATTAACTTATTTACCTATTCTACCTATCTAATCTTAGCCAAGATTACACTTTTTGGCTAAGTTATTCACTCTAATATAATTCACATAAATTGAAACTAGCTTGAACATGATTAAACTGTATGTTTCAAGAATAAAGGTATTGTGGCATTTAGACAAGCTGCACACAACGTCATGAAATTATTCTTTACAAACTAGTAGACTAGTAGTGGCACTTAAACTAGCATCACGTTCATATTTATTCATTTTTTTGTGGGGTTCATTTATCATTTCTTTTCTTTTTCCTTTTTTTCTATTTTTTGTATTTAGACCCTCTTTTCATTTTTTTTTATTTTTTTTTTTCTATCTTATTGGAAATCATTTGGAGAAAGCAATATTATTTACAATATGAAATACTGAAAGAAATTATTCAATGATCATTTGATCCTATAAATTATAGGACCCTAACAATTGTGAAGAAGAATATGAAGAATATGGTGGAGAGGGTGGTGGTTTACCTCCATTTCCATTACCTCCTCTTAAAGAACCTTCTCCTTTGGGAGGTTTGGACCTTTCACCCTGCAGCCTAGTACTCCTCTCTTCATAGAGGACCTTCACCATCTTTTTCATATCAAAGAAAGCCTTCCTGAAGACCTTCTCATCCTCTGTCATGTTTGTAGGTTCTCCTTCATGAGACATGCTCACTTGAGTCTCAACTCCAACTTGAAAAAGAACTGGTGTTGGAGACTGTGGCAACCTTTCACTCCTTCCCCTTGACCCAACTTCAGGGCTTCCAACCAGCTTCCCTTCTCCTCTTTTGATTATTAACCTTGTAAGCATGACATAAACTTGCAAACAGTTAAATCCTTCTTGCAAAAAGAAAACCTAGTGCTCTAATACCAAAAATGATCTGATTAAGAATATTAGATTTTGTTGTGCTAAGATCCTCCTCAGATTATAAACAAAATGTTGTTCATGTGCTTAAGTATTCATGAGTTTTGCAAGTAATTTTATGAGAAATTTTAACATAAATAAGAAACTGAACAACAACATATAAATTTATAGAACATCACCAACAACACATCACAATAGGAACATGATGAAGGAGTTCACCCCTACTAGGCTACGTCTCTTTGGTCTAGCTTCCAATGGCTTAGGCCTCTCTATTATGTTAAAAATGTGTAAAAATATGTGTTTACAATGCTTAAATGCTTCTATAACTTGCTCCAGTGAGTTCAAAAAGTCAAAAAATGGCTACCTAGCCTCTTTCTGCACCTAATCTGGTCGAAAACTAGAGACGTTATGACCTCTCCTAGTTTCTCCATTATTTGCTCCACAAATTGCCCAAAATCCGGCACCGAACCCTCATTTTGCCCCCATTTCCGCTAACGAGACACCAAATCCGTTGAAATCCAAGAGTATTTGTCGGAAATTTCATTTCACTGTTAGGCCTAAAATGCAGAAATTTAGGGTCATTTGGAGGGCATGCCCCCAAGGCGCTAGCCTCTTCCCTCCGACGGTCACGGAAACCTTGGTGGTTAACAGTAGCAGCGTTCACATGGGGTGGTTACCCCATCAGTCAAGTGGTGGTGGTTTTCCCCAGTGGTTAGAATGTGGCAGTGTCACATGGTCTATTAGTCTGCTGGTTGGCCCCACGCAACTAGCCCAACCACCAAACTCTGTGCCATTAAACTTTATAAACAATGTGCCATCCATATGGTTAAGAAACAACATGTGGTGCATTGGCAGTGGCCTCTATTGTATGTCGGGAGGTCATTGGTTGACCCCCACTACCTCCACTCGGACTATAGCAATGTTTTTGGTGGCCTCTCGGGCTTCCATGTGGCGACCTCCAACTGGGCCACGTGTTAGCCCGTGTTTGCTTATCATTCCAACCAATGAGAACCACAAAAATTTGACTAGTCAGAATGTGACACTTGGCACAATTTCATTAGCTGAGGATCCCTTTGAACAAGCTAAAGCCCACATCACCTACCTAGTCAATGCCATGTCATCAGTACAGAATGCTGACTAGGCTGTCATTTTTTTTTAAATTCACCTATTTGGGAAAGTGAATAGAACTCATTTTTGGAGTCATACAGAGTCTGTTTTGTGTGAAATGAGTTGTGTTGGATTGAGGATGATGAGAACTACGTGGTCGTCTAGGTTCCACACCAATATGAAAACTTTGAAATTTGAGCTATTTTTGTGAGCACCTGATCACACCCCAACATATCATGGCATCCAAAAAAGGTAAGGCTAGGCTAAAAACCACTTTCATAACCAAAAAAAACCATGCCACTGATAAAAAGAGAACCATACACCAACATGCAAAGCCATGCATGTCCAAACGAGCTAGGAAATCACACATGAAAAAGGTTACCTACAAGTATTCCTGCTGAAGTTGCCTAATCTTGCTTTTCCTTCCTTGATCATTTATTTCCTTCCTTTTCATTTTATTTATATTCCTTCCTCGATCCAAATCTAGAGTGCTCCAAGAAAGCTCTAAGTGACCAAGAATGAGAGAGAGAAAGAGAGAATAATGAGAGAGCTCCAAACTTGAACTGACAAAAGGTTGAACTGACCAAGAGCTTTTACACTGACTAAGCCTAACATTGACAAAGCTTGCCAACTGATCCTCATAAGACTTTTTATTAATGAGGCCTCTATTTTTTTCATTTTCCATTATTTTCCTTCAATTTCCTCCTCACATTCAACTTGTGACGTTTCACCTTACTTTCCTCCTAATTTCCTTTAAGTTCATAAATAAATGTGCCAAAAATGTCTTTTTGCCTTTTAATTCCTTTGCCTTAGCCATTTCCAATTTCTTTAGCCAAAATACACATCTTGTGATGCCCACTAAGATATATTTTCCCAACATTCAGCTTGGAATACATGTCCCTTACTCGTGGTCTTATTTTTTCCTTTATTTACATTTTTACATGGAATTTTCACCAGGGTTGTTACAACAGGTGACGAACCTCTGCAATGTGTTGATTAGTTGCCATAATTCCTCCTTTATGTAGTTTCATAGAACTCCATCATCTAGTTGATAGTCTTATACGCAGGGTTAACAAACTTGTCACAATCGTCCCATTCGAGCGGCCCTCCTTTGAAGTATCTTTCATCGGTTAATGGAAATTGGGTTTCCTTGCTTATCGAATTTTTAGGGACCTTAATTTTTTGGCTCTCGACCTCTATAACTTTTCCATTGAACTTGTGCTCAAATTCCATAACTACCTTGTCACTATAACCCTGAAACTTTTGAAGAAAATCCATCCATCCTTTCTCCTCAAATTGGCCATTACAAGCTATATATTTTGAGCTTTTGTGAAATTGGGTGAATGTAGGCTCATGGTGGTCAGCCCCCATTCTGAAGGTGGAACAATGTTGAAGGCTAGGAGGAAAATGTTGGGATTCACAAGTCGATTAACTACTAAACTTAGCAAAGGAGACATACAACCCTTGTTTTTTGGGGTCTCACTTAGACTTAAGTTTATTTGAAATGGCAGCTATGTGTTTCTTAATTATGTCATGGGTTGGTTGCTTGTAATGATAGAGTAGATATTTGACACATGGATCACACGAATGAAAATGAGTGGGATTAGTAGTGGGATAGGATGATTTATTATTAGTTGGATATGGAAAAGACATGTAAATTATTACAATGAAAGGATGTAGATCAACATTAAATCCCATTATCCATATTCTTTCAATTAGTCTAAGTAAATGAAAATTCATTCATACCTTGATTTTATTGCATAATGATATCCAGGAGCTTTAAAATAATAATGATGGGAAAAACTTGAGCCCAAGCTAAGTGTCCTCTCCATTTGTCGATTTCATTACAAAAGAAATGTTATTTAATCATGAATGATCCAAAAACTTGTAATTTGTTACCTCCATTGATTCCAATGTTGTTGGTCTAATGTTGATACCATCTATCCTCTCTGGACTTGATATTCATACTCATAAAAATTATGCAGTACCTAGCTCAGCCTATGATTAGTACTGAATTAGGTACAAAACCTTTGAACTTACTCATCAAGTCATAGAAATAGTGAAAAATTATGGCTGTACTGGAAGAAATGAACATAATTCTTCCTTGAAACTTCATGTAAGACAATTTTAGGAATTGTGACTGAAATCTGAATTCTGCTTGCTGTAGAACAATTTGGTGCCATCAATCCATGGATTTTGACCAACTCTGTAATGATCACTGCCTTGGGAATTTCAATTTTTGGGAGCTTGAAATGCACAAAAGAAGACTCCAATGGGGGTTTATTTCCCATACTTATTCTGCTGAGCCCAGGAAAGAATAATTTTGTACTTAGCATAGCCCTATCTACCTCTTTCTCATACACTTAATGAGCTTGAGTTAGTCAATGCTTGGGGTATTCAATTTTAGAGTGTTTGAAAAACCCAAAGTAGACTCTAGGTAGTTTCTTTTCCATACTTATTATGCCAATCCCGGAAAAGAATAATTATGTACTTGGCAGATCCCTAACTACTACTATCCCATTAGTATTAACAAGCCTGGGTCATTCAATTCTCAAAACATTCAAGTTTAGGGGGTCTAAAACGTTCACAGTAAAGTCCAAAACATCATTTTTCGCAAATAATCTGTCAAGTCTGGATAAAGGAATAAACTTATCCTTGAAAATTTTCCTCTTTATTCTATTTGAGTTGTCGAGGAAAACAAAAGTCAGCCAACTGTTATATATATATATATATATATATATATATATATATATATATATATATATATATATATATATATATATATATATATATATATATATATATATATAATTTAAAGAAATCAATTTGAAGAACCAACAGGAGTTGAATCCCCCTTTTGAACCAACTCCATTTCTGGATCCTGCATCACATTCTGCAAAAATTATTATCGGGAGAGGAGGCAGTGGTAGATTTTATGTTTGTGGCCATTTACCACAAATTAAGTCTAGTCATCATCAATGGTTTTAATCCTGACTGAACCATTATCAAAGACTTCCTCCACCTCATAGGGTCCCAGCCATTTGGATGAAATTTTCCCTTTGAAGTGTCTAAATCTTCTATCATACAACAACACCCATTCTCTTGGTTGGAAGACCTTTTTCTCGATATACTTATCATTCCATCGAGTTCTCTGATCCTATACTAACATAGTCCTTTGGAAGGAATCTTGTTTGATTTCGTGAAGTTTGTTTAGCTGAAGTATTCTATGTTTCTGAGCTCCATTTAGATCCATTCCTATTTGAGTAGCAATCCAAAATGTTTTTACCTGAAATTCACTGGGGAGAAACACTTGCTTCCCATATACTAACTCATATGGAGTATATCCCGTCACATTTCTCCATGTTATTTGATAAGCCCATAATGCTTCTGACAACCTATCAGCCTAGTGCAAATGGTGTAGCTGAATTGTTTTAGTGAGAATGGACTCCAAGACGTTGTTAGCGGGTTCAACCTGTACATTTTTGTGAGGCTGGTATGGGGTAGATTTCTGGTGCTTAATCATGTATTCTTCAGTGATAGCCTTTACTAGTTTGGAAGTGAATTGTGTCCCTTGATCAGTGAAAATTTCTCTAGGCACCCTAAACTGAGTGAAGATGTCTTCAAAGGGGAAATCTACAATAGAATTCTCAGTGGAAGAAAATAAAGCCTTAGCTTCCACTCACTTCGTCACATAATTAGTACAAACTAATATGTATCTCTTTATCTTGGACATGGGAGAGATGGGGCCTACAAAATCCAATGCCCACTTTTCAAAAGACTCTATTGATATATGAGTTTGAAGAGGCATTTCATCACTTGGAACGGGCCTCCCATTCTTTGGCAAGCATCACAACTAGAAAAAAACCTTTTGGCATCTTTAAAGAGAGTGGGCCAGTAATAACCTACATGTAGGACCTTATAAGTTGTTATTTTGTATACAAAGTTTCAACCACAGTGTTCACTATGGAAAGATCTCAATAAATCATACATTTCATCTTCACGTACACACCTTCTCATGATTAAATTATGTCTGGTGTTGTATAGGTCTCCTTCTATCCAAGAATAGTTAACAGTCCATTGCACAATGTTGTGTTTCCCCCTAGTATATAGATTTGTGGCAGCCTGCCTGATACCAGATAGTTAACCACATTATAAAACCAAGGATTATGTGTTGAAATAATAAACAAATTCTCATCAAGAAAGTCATTCATAAATAGTACTGGATCTATGCCTCGTGCAATATTCATTCGGGACAATAAATTTGCTTTTGAATTAGCCCATCCAAGCTTGTCAATCACAGTGATCTTAAATTCTTGAAGTAAGAGTAACCATCTAGTATTTCTTCCATTAGTAATTGGCTTATTCATAAGTAATCTAATAGAAGAGTGATTAATATGGAAATAAAAAATCATAACCAGTAATATAGTGCCTAAATTTCTTGACAACATGGACTGCTACTAGTAATTCTTTTTTGGTAACAATGTAATTTAATTTTGAAGGTGAGAGATTTTTTCTAAGCAAATAAATAGCATAAAGAATTTGATTCTCACATTTCCCTAACATATCTCCAAGGGTTGTATCTAATGCATCAGTACAAATTTGAAACGGGAGAGACCAATTAGTTCCTCTCAGTACTGGGGCAGTTAACAATTTGTCCTTCCGTACCTAAAAATAATTTTGAAAATCAGTGTCCCATAGAAAATCAACATCTTTAGTGAGAAGTTTAAACATAGGTGTTGCAATATCAGTGAAATTTTCAATAAATATCCCATAATACCTTACATGTCCCAAAAAAAATCTTACCTCCTTTTGTGACGTTGGAACTAAAATACGTGATATTACCTCAATTTTTGTAGGGTCAACTTTTATCCCTGCTTGTGACACATGGTGACCCAAAACAATCCCCCCATTTTGCATCATTTTGAATTTGATGTTACTTAGAGCCATATGAGCATCTTGACTACGAATCAACACTTTTTCCAAGTTCTCCAGAGCCTGTTGAAAGTCATCGCCATACACTGTGAAGTCATCCATTTAGACTTCCACACAGTCATGTATAAGATCAGCAAAGATAGTTAGGACAACTCTCTGAAACATAACTAGAGCATTGCGCAGGCCAAATAGAAGGACTTTATAAGCATAGGTGCCCCATGCATAGGTAAAATTAGTCTTCTCTTGGTCCTCGAGATCTATTTGGGTCTGGTTGTAGCCACTATACCCATCCACAAAGGAGAAATACTTTTTCCGTGAGAGAGTTTCAAGCACCTGGTCAATAAAAGGCAGAGGGAATTAATCCAATAGGGTGGCTTTATTCAACTTCCTGTAGTCAACACAAATTCACCATTTCCCATTTTTTGTGGGAGCCACGACCAAGGGGGATATCCATTTACTGTCAGAGATGGGGTATATAAAATTTGAACTCAAAAGTTTTTGCAATTCATCTTTGACAATTTCTTTGAGAGTTGGATACATTCGTCTTTGTTGTTTCCTTACAAGTATGATTTATTCATTTATGTAAATGAGGTGCATAGAAGTATCAGGATGGATCCCTTTCATATCTAAATAATCCCAATCAAATTCTCCGAACTATTTTTGAATCATGTTTATTACTTGTTGTCTTTGTTATGTACTTAAATATGTGCCAATATACAGTGTTTTTCCAACGCTGATTTTAACAGGTTGGGAATTTACTTCTATGGTTTCTTCCAAGGCTGCAATAGTAAATTATGCAAACACAGCAGGGTATCAAGTTTCATGAAATTCACTGCTGAAAACATGATGGTAGCGACTAAAATAAATAGGGTAATTTATACAATTGATATTAGATAAGAATTGTTGCAAAACATGTTTTTCTGACTATTCTTGAAGCCCTCTTGATTGTTATAAATTCACCAAAGGAAGCATATAGTCTTCTTACCCACAGAGATTTTCCAACCAAAGAGGTACTTCAGCAGTTAATTGGGCAGGTGGAAAAATAGTCAATCCTTGAATTTGTAAGCCATTAGAAATTGTCATTTCCCCATTTCTACACCCAATAACAACATTAGTCGTGGCCATCCAAGGCTGCCCTAGAACTATAGGGTGACCAGGTTTAGTCTTTTTTGGGGAAATTATTATAAAATCAACTCGATATTCCAAGGAAGCTATTGTTACCACCACGTCTTCTAGGACCCTCATAGGTTTGACAATGGACTTATCTGTTATTTCTAACACAATCAGTGTAGGTATTATCTATTTTAATTTCAATAATGTCATAGTATCAACAGTCATTGCATTAATGGTTTCCCCCAAATATACTAGAGTATTAGGCAGAAAAGTTCCATTGATCTTTATGGTTACCACGAGGTTCCCTAGATCATCATATTTTGGTGGTAATCCAAATATCATTTATGACATTTTGATGATGACTTTAATATTCTGATTATTATTCCTCTTCCTTCCTAGATTTTTAATACAAATATCTGTAATATTCTTGGTATATATAGGAATGTCTTTAATGTCTTATAACAAAGGGATTTTTATACAGATATTCCTCAACTCCGACTCCAAGTCATATTATGTGTGAATTTTGGTTTTCTTCACAAGCAATCTTTCCGAAAAAGGAGGATCCTTGGGTTCTAAGAGATCATGTGGTTCTTTTATTTCATTTGTTTTTTCATTCTCTATTTGTTCAATGGTTTTGTCTTCAAATTCTATATGAGGATACTCCTCTTGGATAAATACTGTTGATTTATTTTTGTTAAAAAATTTCCCAAACCTTAGTTGAATTTCATTGAAGGGAAAAGTAGTGATAGCATAAGTGGGAAAAGGTTGCAGATCAATTTTTTGTATAGGTTGAGGAGGTCTATTATTGGGATTAGAAATTGGTTTTGTAGGCAACTGTGTTGGTCGATGAGGGTTAAATGATTGTTGCATCTACTGTGAAGATGGATTGGTGTTTTGAGGTAGGGGCAAGTGTTGTTGTGTTGGAGGTGGTAATGATAATGAAGGTTGTTGAAGGCAACGTGGGTTATACCTTTTTTGTAATTGAGGCATATTCAATGCATAAGGCATGTAGGGTGGACATTGATATTGAGGGTATGTAGGTGCTTGGTTTTGAGGCTGAAAGGTGCTCCCATAAGGATTCCCTCTCCATCCTTGGTTCCAAGGTGAACCTTGAGGTGGTTGTGTAGGCCATGAGGAGTAAAATGGTTGATAATTCCATCATTTATTTTGAGGAAAAACTTGCATATTAGGGTCGTGATAAGTATTATTGTTTGGCACCCTCCATGATGGTTTCCTAGTTGATTGAGGAAGCTCACTAGTCTCAACCCGCCCTTTGTAAATAGCTTGTAATCCTGGAAGGGAGGGGCATTGGTCAGTGGGGTGCTAATAGGTATAGATGCCACAAAATTCTACCACATTAATGTGGCATTCATTCTCAAGATGCTTTCATCTGCATTTAGGACAGAAAATAGCCAAAGTAACCTTATCTTCCTCTTGTTTCCTTTTAATTTTCAATGTATCCAATTGATCACTAATAATATTAAGGATGTATGTTTGAAAATTTTCCAATAGTTTCCACATCTCAACTCGAGTGATACCACCCTGTATTGGTTTATAATTCCTAGACACATAATCCCCTTGGTTGTCCTGGGGCCTTTTTCCTACCTTAGCTTGACTTTTAGAATAAATTCTGCATAGTTCAACTATTTCAGCAAAGGGCTTCCTATAGATATCATCAGAACTCAAGACATTTAGTGTTTTATTCCATTCTTCCCTTAACCCAATTAAAAATATAGGCCTAAAGGTTATCTCATCCATATTACCCACTCGAGATTCATGATATTTATAAAATAACCTTTCAAGGTATTCCTCCAAACTCTCATATTCCATCTATTGCATCCTAAAAATATCATTAACATATCTACTCTTATAGTAATCTTGATATTCCTTAAGAAAAATAAACTTCATATCATCCCATGAGTAAATAGTATTTTCTCCCAAGCTCATGAACCATCTCAGGGCCGAAAATTTCAAGGTGGCAGGAAATAGTTTAAGTTTATGTGCATCATCATAATATTTATAACTTCTGCAAAGAATATCAAATTCAAACAGAAAAGATTCAGGGTCCTCAGAGGACGTGGCGTGGAAAAGTGGAAGATATGCCAAGGGTATGTTTTTCATAGTAATATTTATGGTGATGTTCAGAATAGGAAATCCGAAGGTAGTTTCTACATCTTCGTCATTGTCCTCAGGTCCCCCTCTTAGTCCAGCTCTTCAATCATTATTCCCACTAAGTAAAGTATAGATCCTATCATTGTCCCCAGTGTTGTCTTCACCATTATTTCTGCCATTATTCCTGTTTTCCTCACCTACTCCTATGTTGGCCATATTTGTGACAGGTTCAGAAGTAAGACCTGGTATAGTATTCCGGATAGAAGAAGATTCGACTGGATTGGGCCTAATGTAGCCATGTCAAAATCCCTTTGAGGTCCTCCTACTACTGACTCTACCTGTGAAACTACCACCAGTTTTGTGCCCACAACATATCCTAAGATAGTTTTTTCTTGTTGTGGTGTACTTTGAGGTTGTTCTACCTCCCCTTTATGTGATATTGCTTCTACTAAGGCCACATTTCTGGTAGATATTTCTCCCTCCTCTCTCACACCTATGTAACAATTAACGAGATTAGTTGGAGGTGTCTTTGTAGGACCAAATAATTCCAAAAATGAATTTTTACTTTGAATAAATATCCCCTTACTATCTCTAGGTCTACCTCTACTTTTTCACAAGAAAAAGAAAACACTACAAAGATCTACTACAGATAACCAAACTTTGGAGCAACCCCACCATAGTGGATGCATGGCTCTTCACTCACGTCTTATCGTACACTCTCCTCCCTCTGATTTCCTTGCAAAATCATTACCACACATAAATATTTAGAGAAATATTACCTAGATCGTTTGAAACTGCCTGGAAATGGAGCCAAAAATTTTAGGGCTTTTATGTCATTGAATTCCCTATGTTTAAATTGTCAACTAGATTTTGTAAAATTTGAGTTGTAATGCATTATAGTTCAGATCTATATTTACCCTATGCATACTTAGCATGAATTTAAGTGAAAAATGAACAACTTTGTTCCTAACAATCACACCAAAGCTTGTTGAAGTGAAGAAACCTATTTCATTATACAATCAAAATCATTAATGATGAAAACTATTTCACGTGCACAAGCCAAATTACTATTTCATTCTCAATTATGGAACATCTAACTCAAAAACTCTTCCAAAAATAAGATTGGCAGGTGTCACAAGTAATGTTCCAAAATCAACCTAACAACCAACTTCATTTAAAACCATTATGTAAAACTAATCCCTATTTCTATGAATCGAAAGTAAACTCAACAATATCTTGCAAAGTAACTCAAACTATTTCCTATGTACTATTTCATTCAAAGAAAACTAAGCATCTGAACACATAACTTATTGCTTCCTATCTCAAAATCAATCTGAGAAATTAGATAGTACACAGTTTCAATTTATCTAAGCAAGTGAACAAAAATAAACCTGACTCAAGGCTCACTATGAAATAAAATAAATGGCATATCACTAATTCAAATGATCAATACACTACCAATCAAATAATCATCATATTGTAAATCGAATAACCAACACACAATAAATGATATCTAATTCTCCAAGCATTAACACTCTCTACTTAATCAATGAATGACACATTGTTTTCAAGCAATTCCCACAAGAATTCAGACTAAACAAAAGCTACAGGAGTTTATTTCCAATAATATATGGATCCACATATCATCAAAACACTTCCATTTAGAAAAAAGGATTCAATCTAAAATATAAGAATTTGTTTCTCATAAATATTTTCCAAACTAAAACCTTCTTCTTCATTGTTCATGAAATCATGAGAGAAATCAAAGAAGTTGGTAAATGCAGAGTATACTTATAACAAATATCGTAAAGCTTGCCAAAATTCAATAAAAATTTCACTAGATATCACAACTTTAGATCTACGAAAGCATGAAATGAATTTTATGTGCAATTCTAAGTACGGAAATTCTGGAAGTTATCAACGAAAGAATGTGAGTATTCAAACATAGTTATGTCAAATCAATTTGAAACACACCTCCTACTTAACGAGAACTAGTACATGACTTGGTCAAGGTTTATGGTGGGCCCTTTCCACAACTTAGAACAAGTCTAACATACTTCAATAGTTTAGAGATCAAGCAAACATGAATTCTCAGATATATGTAGAACCTGAAACAATTATATTAAAAACCTTCAATAGAACATAAGTTTGAGAGTTTAATCTTAAACAAACAAAAAAAAACAAATGATATCATGTCACAATCTCCTCTTCACTGATTCAGTCTATGCGTGTATATGTGTAACCTCTCATAAAAACGTTGGGCCTTTTTAAAGAATTCAGGCCTACAAATGGTTACAACAAAATGACAAGGAAAGAAAATACATCTATTAACTAGGCTAAATTAAACTAAGATAAATCCTCAGAATCACTTCACCAGATCATAACTAAATTGTTCCATTTGTGACACTAAATTTGGATCAAGGAAACTAACACTATTCTTCTGAACAAGAGAACTATCTTTGGGATGCTAATAGTTGACTAGTTGTCTAGTGTCGAGCTTGAAATAGAGTACCAATTTGAGTACCAAACGGAGTACAGAATAGTTGCTCTAAAATGGTTGCTTTCTATATTTGTTGGACTAGGTGTTGGACCTCTAATGACCTTTCCACATACTCAAGTGTCTTCCCTATATTTAAGAGTCTAGCTATAGATTAGTCAATTAAGTCAAGAAATATAAATTTATTTAACATCTATTTAAACTAAGCAAAGATATAAGAAAATAGTCCTTATTAGTAATTCTCACCTACACTGTAAAGTAACACAGTTTAGCCAGTGTGGAGTTATTTTAGGGTGTCAAAAAGGGGTAAAGTAGGGTATATGATAGTAAAAACAATAGGATAGGGTGTGAAAAAGGGTGACAATAGTAGGTCCCAACAATGCTTAAACTTTTCAAGAAGCTCTTAAACAAAGTAGTCAACCTAAAGAAAAATTCAGGAGAAATCTTGTTTGGAAATAATCCTTTATACTCATTACAGAAGAGGACTAATAAGAAAACCAAACCTACTAATAACTACAATATGAATTTCAACCCTGACGACTTTGATATGGAAAATTTATTTTCATACCATTATGTTAATCACTCAAAAGAAAACATGTCCATAGTGAGTCAACTCATTAACACCAATTGTTGATAAAATTTTGGACTAGAAATCCCTATTTTGTTACTCTACCCAAGAAGCAAATTGGAGCCTATAAAATATGAAGATAAGGCCAATGACATATTTATCATGTTTATTTGGAACTAGGTCATAGATATGGACACACAAACCATTAGAGAAGTATATATTGGGGAAAAACTAGTCACTCATAAAATCCAAATGAATTATAGTCTCCATAGAAAAGATCTTGCCCTGAAACTGCTCAGCTTGCCAAGGGTAAATCAATTTTATTGAAACTACTTACTCCCTTGTCTTCTGCCAAATCTATTACATCAACTCCCAGGGTTAACTAGATAGTTTTGCACAAAAAAGAAAGTATAATTCCATCCACATGTAGAACATTAAGTAAACCTTAGCCTTTTTTCCAAACACCATGCCTACCACCCACACATAGAAATTCAAGTCTGCTCCTCCAACTAAAAATATTGAACCATTAGTTTCTTTAAGAAAGGCCATAGAAGATAATGTTATAAAATATGTTAAGAAAACAAGGGGTAGCATTTCATTGTATGATCTCTGGAGTATTCCATAGTGGAGAGAAGAACCTTTCAAACCTCTTATGCTTAGTCTCAATATTCTCATATATTTTCATATCAATGTTGGTTGATTGGAAATTCAAGGGAAAAGGTTGAACACTTTGAATCATTAATTCATCACAAAAAATGGCTCAAAAAGAATAGTTTATTATCTAATTAATATTTTATTTATAATACTTTATTTGAGAGTTACGATATTTATCAAATATGTTTAGAAACCTCCTACCACTATAAACAACTCTGATAATGGTAAATCCATTGTAAACAAAACAAGTACAAGAGAAATTTTAAGTCACATACCCCATATTTTATTCTGACATTCAAAGTTCTTAATCATAATGTACACAACTATTTGGTAGAATCTAGAGCTTCCTCTAATGTCATGCCCTATTTTGTGGGAAAAAAGATAAATGTTGTCCCAAAGAAGGCTAACATTAAGATCATTCAATTATACATGTCAAAAGTAAATGTAATTGGTGAGATGAACAATGTTTTGATATGATTTCTCTCTCATATATGATTCCATCAGATGCGTGATATCATAGTCATGGACATACCTAAGGAATAAGGCCTACTACTAAGTAGGGACTAGCCTGAGAAACTACAGGGGTACTTTTCCATTGATTTCTCTCACATATGGTTACCTTATAAGGGTAAGAGTAATCAAATCTAGGTAAACAATAAGTCTCATATGAAGAACACAATAACAACTAGAGGGGACCAATGAACCAATTATCTTTGCAGGGAATACAATGGGAAGTATTTTCTTGAAACTATAGTTAGAAATAATTCAACTAAATCAACTCATCTCACTTAGAAGCCCATCTTAATATCCTTCAGTTTTCATATGTTAGTGATGATGAACCTTGTATTTTGGTTGTAAATAGTGATGATTATAATAACCTAGACGTAAATTTTGATAGTTTTACTAAATTCAAATTTAACACTTAACTTTGTACATTATATTTTGGTGACTCTAAAACACATGACAAAGCTAGTGTAGGGTGTACCTTGATTTACCAATATGAATATACAACCCCAATGTCCCACCAATTAGAATATGAATGTACTAATAATTTGAGATGAACATATGCCATGTATAGAATACTAGTCATTGTTTATATTCACATGCAAAATATTACCCATGAGAGGTATGGATACCCATATTGTCTTTTAAAGCATCTAATACTATGTCAATTCCTAATTTCTTGAATCCTTTCAATAATGCTCTCATGACTGCAACTATCACTTCCCCCTCGTGATCTCATAGTATTTCTATTGGATTCATTTTTAGACCCCCTGCCCTAGCCAATACCCCTTGCTGGTGGAAATTCTATGACGACACGACACATGAAACCTATATCATCTACCTTATTATTCCAGCCAAGATAGGTGTTGATATTTTTCAATAGAGATTACATCAAGTGCATCCTACACTAGACCCACTAGCTCAGGAAGAACTCAAAAATCTAATGGATGCACAAAGAGTTTTCAAAGTCAAATGCCACACATTTGATTTGATGCTTATACTGGTGAGAGTGTTGGGCCCTAATTTTGTACTCATTTTTGATACCCTATTCCCTTTTTTATCAACATTCACTCTCTTTTACCCTTTTTGTACCATGATACCACTCTACATTAGCCAAACCACATTATTTTGCAAGTGCAGATAAGATGTGTTACTTAGTGCCATTTTTCATATGTCTTTAATCAGTTTAAGTAGGTAATAATGGACCTATAAGTCTTGAATTACTTTGACTACTCTTTATAAAGAGTCATAGACATTTGAATACATGTGGGCAGGTCAGCAGGTACTCCAACATATAGTCCAACACATCATTTAACAACTGAACAGACAACCATTTGTAGACTTACTATCCTGTACCTAATTTTTCACCTCATTATGTACTCTACTCAGCAATGGACATCTAGTTAAATATTCGGCATCCCAGAATAGGTCTCTTTACTCTCAACATAGAATCAATTTCATTGATCATGTTGTGATCGAGATAAGCTCAGTTGCAATATTTTCGAAGTCATTTGAGATATTTCATATAGCCTAACTTAGCTTCGGCGTTATATGTTTACTTTTCTTAGGAAATTAGTTATAAATATTTCTCCATTGGTTGAACTCTTTATAAAGCCTGATGTTTTTGTATGTAATCTAGAATAAAATACCATATGCATAGTTTTATGTAAAAATTTATGTGCTGATATAAAACTGGAGATTGTCGCATACTTCTTATTGATGTCCGAACTGATGTTTCATTGAACTTAATATAATTCTAGTTTTGACATTTATTTTCATGTAAGTGTTATGATTTCTAATTTTTAAGGTATTGAGTTAGTTTAATACTTTCTTCGGGAAGTGGCAAGAGCCCACCACAACCTAGAACCGAGTCCTATAATCATTGTATATTGTAGGAACTGTGTTTTACTGAAATTTGTAGATTTACATTTCGATTCAAAGTCATTTTCCGAAAATATCTCATATTTACTGTCTTCCATTTTGTACTTAAATTACTTGCTCTGATTTTCCTAAATCTAGAAGAACGTATTGCCTTTGAGCCTTTGCAAACAAAGAAACAACGTTAATTAATATTTCCTGTTCATGAATGATTTCATAATCACATTTCCACAAGTCAAGAACACTCAGAAGGATGCTTTCCAATTTTAAAATGAATGATAACTATGTTATGAGCTTAATTTGTTGATTCGAGTTGGATTATGTCTTTGTTATTTAAAATAATGTACACTTAACAATAACACATAGATCTTGTAGCGTTGTGTTTTATATGAAATATCCAAAAACTGTAGAGGTAGAATGCTATGGATTAATATAAGTCATGTGTTAATATTTTAGGAGTTGTAGCATAGCTCTAAGATACATTAGAACTATAGTATAATCATGATTGAAACAGGTCATAGGTTATTGCTCTTTTTCATAGAATTTTTTTCCTAAGATTATTTAAATTACTTTTGAATTAGAATGTAAGCTCTGAATTTTTGAAGTCTTTCGAATATGTGTGTGTTGAATCGGGTAGCATAGGTGATCAATTGCTATGTTAAGGCACTCCTTTATGTGAAGTCACTAGTTCAATTCATTACCTCGATCTGGGTTATATATTTGATGGACATGATGAAGATGTAGTCCCATCAAGCTTACAAAAAAGAAGAAGTTAAAAGCATAGGAGCATTGGTTTAAGTTGTCATTTAGTTTTCTTTTGCAGTGTTTAGAAATTGAATATGTGAACTAGATAGGATTGAGGAATCAATTTTGAGTTATCATTATCTTTTCTTTGGTTTATAAACCGTGGGTATTTCTTGAACAATGATTGGTATTACTTGAATAATGATGGGTATAGTTGAACATTGATTGTTATTGCTTGTGCAGTGACTTATCTTACTTGTGCAGTAACTTGAATTTCTTATGTAGTAATTTATATTTCTTATAACAATTATTTGTATTGCTTGTGAAAGGATTTGGATACTATACAATGGTTTTCAGGTAGCTTGTACAACAACACCAATCTCGCCAAGAAAGACGAGGAGCCAGATAATTAAAAATTAAGAAAGTTGTAGGTCCGATAGACCAATTTGGTCTCAGTGGACGTTAACCACCATCATCATCATCATCAACAATGATTTTGAATTAGTATCTTGGGTTGGAAGCATTGATAATGTTGGACACCTAATCCTAAATGGTTAGTGTGGAAGTTGAATGGATAAAGCAGTCCAAGAGACCTTGGGATCTGAAACCCAAGAGTCACATAATGTACTATAAATGTATATCTCATGTTAATAAAAAATGTATTGCATGTTTTATCTTTCATATCTCTTGTGCTGTCCATGTGTGTTTAACATGGTATCAGAGCTGGTACGTTCATAACCTTCTCAATATTGTGTAAGCCACTTGTTTTTGTGGCCTGTGTAAACCAACGCTTCTATGTCTTAATGAGTTTTTTATGGTCCATCTCTGCAAATTAGTTGGAAGTCGTTGAACTCGTATATGTTTGGAAGTTTTTATGGTATATAAAAATCATTAAGTGGTGTATTGTGTTGAGAGTGGAACTGTATATAGTGCATGTTTCCTGTGCATTAAAAACTGAAACTTGAAGGGGTTGTATTCCTTTATTTGGGCTGGCATGCATTATGTCATAAATAATTAGTTCTGAAATTTCTGTCAGAAGCGTTTCAACGCTGATGCGCTACTGTGTTATAACGCCTCTGTTGATTCCTTTGCCTCCCAACGCTCCTTGTAACTGCTCTCTGCCATAAAAAAAAAAAAGTATGCGCCCTCTTCTCTGCTCTGCTATAATATCTTCCATGTATAATACCTTCTGGACGTTGCCAGAGGCGTTGGAGGAATTGTCAGAGGCAAACAGAAGAATCCTAATCCCTGTGCATGCGCTGCTCTGTCCTGTCAGATAACAATTCACGCCTTTGAAACAATCTATCGGCCAACCCATGATTGACATATACAAATTCCCGCAACAACTCCTTGGTTCATATGCGTTGGTTGAATGCTACTAATATGCTGGTCAAAGCATTCAGGTGGACTGGTTAAGTATTTCTTCTTGCGTCCGGTCGGCTCCCTTTACGGGACTAGTTAAGAAGTTGTTACATGACGGTTACATTGTGAGCTACAATAAAATGGCAATTTGAATGATCGTGAATTTCCTCAGGACAATGATTATTGCAAACCCTGGTGCATTGAGTGTTTGTAATGCCCCTTACCTGCTCATCCCAACACGGCTTGTTTAACATTCTTGTCAAGTAAAAACTCAAATCCATCACCGAGTCCAGATCTTCCTGCAGTTTAACCACTTTTGCAATTTCCTGCTGAATGGACTGAATGTAATCCGCTTCTAAAATCTTGTTTGATTTGTATTCGTGGCGAACTCTGCGAAGTTCTACTGTCTGAGGAAAGGACCCAATTGTGGTCGTTGGAAGAATTGGGAGGTTCAACTTTTTCTGCTGCTCATCTAAACGAGCAACGACAGGTGTAGCTCGCCTGTGATCAGAGCCTTTTAGTGCTTCAGCAGCTTGTTTACAAGCACAACGAGTGCAGCTCTGGCTTCCACGCAGGTTAAATACGGGCCGTTTCCGTTCGCATTTTCAGTGAGATTCTCGCTTGAATATACATATGTAGGAGCGATTGGTTTAGAAGAAGAATTACCTGATAGTTGAAAGAGTCTCTCCAGGGCGGACGAATCTATCTGTAGCTTAGAGAGTTCGTGTGCGACACTGTAAATCGCTTCTGCAGACAAAGCCGAGCCCTTGCTGCCAACGACAACGGTCGCCATTAATGAAAAAATAGAACCCCGTCTTTCGAAGTTGCCCGGACTGCAAACTGTGACGATCAATGGCAAACTAACCCTTCGATACAAGTTTCGATCCTTCGCTGTTAAATGGATTGTTGTTAGGTTGACTGAAAGAATCGATGCCCAAAGAAAAATCAATACAGATTTTAATTAGCACTCCTTTGATTGCTAAGCATTCAACCAGTTAACGACTTCAGGTTGCCTTTCTGTATATTTAAACAATTCTGCTTTGCAATAGCGTGGAAGTGTTTTGAAAGGATTTTGTAAAACTGTGATGGTTATATATCCATGTAGATAGAAGTCCAACCACAGGTCCCAGGTTCTAAAGACGAGTTCTGGAGGGCTGTAAGACTCCCAAGCAAGTTTGGCCATTCTTGCAACTGCGAGCACCCAGACAAGTGAAGATCTTGGAGGTTCATAAGATTACCGAACGACTCAGGCAGCGTTAGCGACTTCCCACCTGCGTACATTCTCAAATGATTAAGGCAGGTGAGATGAAAGAACTCTTCCGGCAATGATTCCAATAGTGCATCTCAGGTAGATCTTTTCAAGTTTCCACAGGATAGTAGTTCACATCAATGATTTTATTCGGATTTGAGTAATAATTGATGTAACCTCTCCTAGCTTATCAAAATCAGAGTATCGGTTCTTAGAACCCAGGTTTCCAGAAAGCTTTGAAGGATGAGACTCAATAGGAATATATTGCTAAGTGTTTGTTACGCCTTTGAGTTAGCTGGATTAATGATACAATATAACTTAATGATGGAATGCTTTGCTGAGAATTAATGTATGCTGGCATTTGCAAGCAAAGGTTGATATATGAATGGGCAGGTACTTGATGTACTAATGCTACTAACCAGATATGTATGGCACAGACCTTGTAAGAAGCTTGTTATAAGATAACATTTGTTGCTAGCGTATGTGTGAATGAAAAATCATGCAGCTGCGAGTGATTCATGTATAAAAAAAACGAAGGTAGTGCAGATGAGTAACCTTGTGTGGCTAAGCCTGAGTTTGCATGCTTGATTGTTGGCTACTATGGATTTTCAGGGTGATGAGCTTATAGCTGAGCAGAAATCGAGGTTGATAAGTTTAAGGTTTCCAAGCAGAGAGTGATTTAATAAGTGGAGTTCGGTTGTTGTTGATTGAGTCTGTCAGAAAGCATATATATATATATATATATATATATATATATATATATATATATATATATATATATATATAGATAGATATATATATCCAAGTCGTTGTGCTGTTGCTAGGGTCTGGATAGTTTGTTCTACAGGATGAGATCAAAATTATGTGCTGGTGTTGAGCAGAAGTTATGTTTGGTTTGGTAATCAGATTGATGTTGATTGATGAGAGGAATATATATGCCACTGACATGATTTGACAGAGATGTATTTGGCAGTTTTACTTATGTAGGGTTTTCTAGTAAGAATATGAAGATACTATTGTTAATGTTGCTAATGTGCTGAGTGAATGTGTACCAATCAAATAATGCCTGGTCATTATGACTGACCTAGTGATTGGATATTAATGATGTTGCTAAGAGTTTGTGATACAGAAGTAAATTTGGCTTGATTCATTTGCTGCACATTTACAAAGGATTTTTCTGTGTCTTTGTACTGTGAGTGGGTGTTACTTTTACTCATTGGGTCATAGTTGTAATCAGTCTTTTAAAGGGTTGTAATTTTGACAATGAAGAATATGCCTTGAATTACTGAAATATTAGAGTTCTTAAAAACTCTGATATATTCCTCTAATCATGAAACATTCCAAGTCAGCAAAGGCTCTCTCTCAGAAATTCAGACATGTCTACAATATGCACAAGAGAAAATTGATTTTTTGCAGCTTGAAACAAAGCTACAGCAAGAAGAGCTACATCAAAATAGACACCATTCTGAACCTGTTTTTGTTCAGAACATTGAGACAACCACCCATCAGCAGCATGTTAATAATGGTACAGTTCATTCAAATAAAGCAGCAGTTGTATATGCAGATGCAGAAACTCAGTCTGCACTTCCCAAGCCCGTCATCAGACCTTGGGAACAGCTTGTCCACAACAAGCACAAAACTGGTCTTGGATATGACAAGGACTTGTCCTTTCATATTCCAGACTATGCCAAGCCCATTCAGTTTCAGAGTGTTGGATTCATTCATGATAGTTCACTTGCTCCTAATGACAGTTCACCTCCAGCTGTTCCAGACTCTGCCCCTCTTCCACAGCAACAACAACAACAACAACAGATCGTGAAATGCCAACACTGTGACCGAGTTGGCCATTTGAAAGATCACTGTTTTGATCTTCATCCATGTAAGCACTGTCATAAAACCAGCCATTCTTCACACAGATGCTTCAGAAATAAACGTCCTGCAAGAACAAAGATTCATCTTGGATGGATCGCTTCTTGGCAATGGGCATCAACAGCCAAGAAGATATTCCAAACACATGTCAGAACTTGTTCCAGAGTATTGAACAGTCTTGCAGTTGAGTTTTCTCCATCTTCTCACCTTGTACCTGACAGGGGGGGAAATGATGGTCATCTACAAGCTTCAAAGTCACATCAAGCGAGCCTGAGCCACAACATGCCACACCAGTTTCAGAGTTGTAGCTAGAGACAAAGATGCCCGTGAACATGCCTTCAGTCGGCAATCTGGGACACTTCCTCTAGCAGAAGACTTCAGCTTCTTGCCAGTTTTGGAAGAGTTCCGGGAACAAAATTGAGAACACTTCCTCTAACAGAAGACACCATCTTCTAGCCAGCTTTGGAAGAGTTCCAGGAATTGCATTAAGCATTCCAGAGTTGTTGGTTATCCTTAAACCATCACAGGTTGAGACTTCCCTTTTTAGGTTGAAGTTTTACCTTTTATGCGGGGTGAGACCTCCCTTTTATGGTTGAAGGTTTCCCTCTTTAAAACAATAGGATCACTTCCTCTAGCAGAAAACTTCAGTTTCTTGCCAGTTTTGGAAGAGTTCCGGGAACTGCACTAAGCGTTCCAGTGTTGGTGGTCATCCTTAAACCACCGCCCTTTTTACCAACATTTCATAGAGCACATTCAGCCTAGTGCTGCCATGCATTTTTTGCACATGTTGTATTACAGCTCTCTTCTTGGACTCATACATAACCCTTCGGATTAAGGGGGGAATGTTGGACACCTAATCCTAAATGGTTAGTGTGGAAGTTGAATGGACAAAGCAGTCCAAGAGACCTTGGGATCTGAAACCCAAGAGTCACATAATGTACTATAAATGTATATCTCATGTTAATAAAAAATGTATTGCATGTTTTATCTTTCATATCTCTTGTGCTGTCCATGTGTGTTTAACAGATAAGTGTTAGATGTTTGTTTCATTTATGAGTAAGTTTTTAAGTTAAAAAGCTCATGATTAAAGTAGAATAGTAATTGGAGTTTTGAATAGAACATAAATTTAGTCATAGATTAATAGGTTTCTTCACTTCACATTGTTGTGATTGTAAGAAGTAAAGATTGAACATTTCATACTTAATTTTACACTAGATTGTTTACAACTTGAATTGAAATGCAGTGTAACTCAAAGATTGAGAACCTCAGTAGATAATTTAATTTAGGGGATTTAATGACAATAAAACCCCTAACATTTTTGGCATCATTGTTAGGGAGTTGCAAACAGTCCAGGTAAGAATTTCTTTAGAATTTATGAGTGTTGAGGATTTTTCAAGACAATCAGAGGGTGGAGAGTGTATGGTAAGATGCGAGTGAAGTTCCACGATTCCACTATATTGGGGTTGCTCAAAAGTCTGGTTATCTTTGGTGAATCTTTGTAGTATTTCCTTTTTTTATGCACAAAAGTAAAGGTAGGCCTAGGGATATCAAAGCTAGATTTATTTCAAGCACAAAATCATTTTTAGAAATATATGGTCCCACGAAAACACCCCCAACTAATACAGCTAATCATTATGCAAGTATGAGGGAGGAGGGAGGAAGCTCCACCAACAAAGTGGCATCAGAAAAAGGAAACATTGCATCAAAATAGGTTGAACGGCCTCAAGGATATTAAAAGAAACACAAATTGTCTTAGGAACTGTTGTAGGTACAGAATTGGTGCTAGTTTCGCAAGTGGAATCTACGATAGGAGGACCTCGCAGGGACTTAGGGCATGGTTACATTAAGATCAACCCAGCTGAATCTTCTTCCAGCCAAACCATCGTACTAAAGCCTACTACTGAACTTGTAGTAAAAATGTCTAACAAAGGAGGAGGGGAGGAAAACGGAAACAATGGGGAAAATAAAAATGGAGATAATGACAAGATACATACCATACTTAAAGGGAACAATGACTGGAAGGATGGTCCAAGAGGAGGCCCCAAGGAGCATGAAGATGATACAGAATCAACTTTTGGATTTCCTATTCTGGACATTACCAGAAATATCACTATGAAGAACATACCCTTGGCATCTCTTACACTTTTTCATGGTACGTCCCATGAAGATCCTGACTCGTTTCTATTTGAATTTGATATTCTTGGCAGAAGCTATACTTATTATCACGATGCACACAAGCTTAAACTATTCCCTACCACCAGAAACGGCTCATCCCTAAGATGGTTCATGAGCCTGGGAGAGCACACCATTTACTCCTAGGATCACGTGAAGTCTGTTTTCCTTAAGAAATATCAAGACTACTATAAAAGTAGAGATGTTAATGATATCTTTAGGATTCAACAGATGGAAGACAAAATTTTGGAGGAATATCTAGAAAGGTTCCTCTATAACTACCATAAATCATGAGTGGGTGACTTGGACGAGAGAACCTTTAGGACTGTCTTTTTGAAGGGGTTATGGGAAGATTGCATTGAAACACTTAATCTCCTAAGTTCTGGAAATAGTTATAAAAACCACTTTGCTGAAATAGTTGAGATTGGAAAACATATTCTAGAAGTCAAGTTAAGGTAGGAAAAAGAATCATGAAAACCTAAGGGATTATGAGTCTATAAGTTTGAAATCTGTATAAAATTTTGTCACTAGAGTTGAGCTGGGAAACCTTCTAGAAAATTTTAAAAAGGATATATTAAACACCATTAGCAACCAGCTAGATACTCTAAAAATTAAAAGGAAACAAGAGTAGGAAAAAGTTTCCTTGGCAGTTTTCCATCCTAAATGCAGTCGTAAGCATATTGAAAGGGAATGTCCCATGAATGTGGTTGAGGTGTGTGGGATTAGTACATGATATCATACCACTAACAAATGCTCATCCCTTCCTGGACTACAAGCCATTTATAAAGGGGGGGTTGTGACTTGTAAATTTCCTCAAGCAAATAGAAAACCATCATCAAGAGGGCCAAATCAAAATGTTTATCAAGATCCCAATCTACAAGGATTTTCCCAAAACCAGTCATGGAAATCTCAACCATCTTACCCTCCATGGCCAACACAACCACCTCAGAATTTACCTTGGAACGAGGGATGGAGAGGAAATATTTATGGGAATTCATTTCAACCTCAAAATCAAGAATACCCCTGGTATCAATGTCCACCTTGCATGCCTTATACATCTAATATATATAATTTTAGCAAGGATATAAATCAACTTATTATTGGTAGCCCTCATTACCATTGTCTCCTTCAGTGAAATAACCCCTACCCTTGCCTTTAAGCTCTAATCCATCTTCATAGCATGCGCAACAATCATTTAACCCTCCTCTCCCATCTCAGCTACCTGCGCAACCAATTTCTAATCCCAATAATAGACCTCCGTAACCTTTACAAAATATGGAATTACAACCTATTCCTACATATGTCGTTACTTCTTTTCCTGTTAATGAAATTCAACTAAGATCAGGAAAAATAATTAATAAAGAAAAAGAAATTGTAATTATTCAAGAGGAGGATCCTCAAGTAGAACCTAAGGATAAAACTCATCAACGATTAGAAATCACAAAAACAGTGAACTAAAAGAACCAAGGGAACCTCCTTATCCGGAAAGATTCCTTATCAAGAAAATTGAAGCTCCCATGAAATATGACTTGGAATTTAAATTAAGGAATGTCTTTATAAAAATACCTTTGGAGCAAGATATTAAAGGCATTCCTATATATACCAAGATCATTAGGGATCTTTGCATCAAAAGGCCAGGAAGAAAGAGAAGCAAAAATCAAAATGTTAAAGTAATTAGCCAAATGTCAAAAATGATATCCGATTTTCCACTAAAGTATAATGATCCAAGGCTAGAAGAAAATACCATAAGCATAGTTTTATGTAAATATTTGTGTGCTTGGATAACACTAGATATTGTTGCATACTTCTTATTGATGTCTAAACTGATGTTTCATTGAACTTAATATAATTCTGGTTTCGACATTTATTTTCCTGTAAGTGTTATGATTTCTGAATTTTAAGGTATTGAGTTAGTTTAAGACTTTCTTCGGGAAGTGGCAAGGGCCCACCACAACGTGGA
This sequence comes from Pinus tabuliformis, assembly GCA_031772625.1. Taxonomy (NCBI): domain Eukaryota; kingdom Viridiplantae; phylum Streptophyta; class Pinopsida; order Pinales; family Pinaceae; genus Pinus; species Pinus tabuliformis. The sequence goes on from CM062817.1 coordinate 420,188,486, forward strand.
ACTGAGTCATGTAATCACTGTAGATTGAAGGAAGTGTGTTTTTCTGAAATTTGTAGATTTACATTTCGATTCAAAGTTGTTTGCAAAAAGATCTCATATTTACTGTCTTCCATTCTATACTTAAATTACTTGCTCTGTTTTGCTTGAATCTAGAAGAACATATTTCCCTTGAGCCTTTGTGAATAGAGAAACAATGTTAATTAATATTTCTTGTGCATGAATGATTTCATAATCGCATTTCCACTAGTCAAGAACACTCAGAAGGATGCTTTCCAATTTCAAAATGAATGATAACCATGTTATGAGGTTAATTTGTTGATTCAAATTGGATTGTGTCTTTGTTATTTAAAATCATGTATGCTTAAGAATAACACATAGATCTTGTAGCGTTGTGTTTTATATGAAATATCCAAAAATCGTAGAGGTAGAATGTTATGCATTAATATAAGTCATGTGTTAATATTTTAGGAGTTGTAGCATAGCTTTGAGATACATTAGTACTATAGCATAATCATGATTGAAACAGGGCACAGGTTATTGCTCTTTTTCATAGAAAGTTTTTCCTAAGTTTATTTAGATTACTTTTGAATTAGAATGTAAGCTCCGACTTTTTGAAGTCTTTCGAATATGTGTGTGTTGAATCGGGTAGCATAGGTGATCGGTTTCTATGTTAAGGCACTCGTTTATATGAAGTCACTAGTTCAATTCATTACCTCGATCAGGGTGATATATTTGATGGACATGATGAAGATGTCGTCCCACCAAGCTTACAAAAAAAAAGTTAGAATCATAGGAGCATTTATTTAAGTTGTCATTTAGTTTTCTTTTGCAGTCTTTCGAAATTGAATATGTGGACTCGATAAGATAGAGGAATCAAATTGGAGTTATCATTAGATTTTCTTTAGTTTATAAACCCCGAGTATTGATTGAACAATGATTGGTATTAACTGAATAACGATTGGTATTGCTAAAAAGTGATTTTTATTTCTTGTGTAGTGACTTATCTTACTTGTGTAGTAACTTGAATTAATTATGTAGTCATTTATATTTCTTATAACAATGATTTGTATGCATGTGAAAATATTTGGATACTATACAATGATTTTCAAGTAGCTTGTCCAATGATTTTGAATTAGTATGCTTGGGTTGGAAACATTGATAAGTGTTAGTTGTTTGTTTCATTTATGAGTAGGTTTTTAAGTTAAATAGCTCATGGTTAAAGTAGAATACTAATAGGAGTTTTGAATAGAACATAGATTTAATCATAGATTAATAGGTTTCTTCACTTCAGCTTGTTGTGATTGTAAGAAGTAAAGATTAAACATTTCATACTTAATTTTTCACTAGACTGTTTACAACTTGAATCGAAATGCAGTGTAATTAAAAGATTGAGAACCTTGGTAGATAATTTAATTTAGGGAATTTAACGACAAATAAAATCCCTAAGCTTTTTGGCGTCATTGTCGGGGAGTTACAAACGGTCTAGGTAACAATTTCTTTAGAATTCATGAGTGTTGAGGATTTTCCAAGACAATCAAAGGGTGGAGAGTGTATGGTAAGATGTGAGTGAAGGTCCACTCTTCCACTATAGTGAGGTTGCTTCAAAGTCTGGTTATCTTTTGGTGAATCTTTGTAGTATATTCTTTTCTTATGCACAGAAGTAGATGTGGGCCTAGGGATATCAAAGGTAGATTTATTTCAAGAACAAAATAATTTTTAGAAATATTTAGTCCCACAAAAACACCCCCAACTAATCCATCTAATCATTACGCAAGTATCATAGAGGAGGGAGGAAGCTCCACCAACAAAGTGGCATAAGAAAAAAGTAACATTGCATCAAAATACGTTGAGTGGCCTCAAGGATACAAAAACAAACACAAATTGTCTTAGGAACTATTGTAGGTACAAAATTGGTGACAGTTTCACAAGTGGAATCTGTGACAGGAGGACCTCATAGGGACTTAGGGCCTGGTTACATTAAGCTCAACCAAACTGAATCTTCTTCCATCCAGACCACTGTACTAAAGCCTACTACTGAACGTGTAGTAAAAATGTTTAACAAAGGAGGAGGGGAGGAAAACGGAAACAATGGGGAAAATAAAAATGGAGATAATGATAAGATACATACCATACTTGGAGGGAACAATGATCGAAGGAATGGTCCAAGAGGAAGCCCTGAGGAGCATGAAGATGATACAGAATCAACTTTTGGATTTCCTTTTCTGGACATTACCAGAAATATCACTATGAAGAACATACCCTTGGCATCTCTTCCAATTTTTCATGGTACATCCTATGAATATCCTGACTCGTTTCTATTTGAATTTGATATTCTTTGCGGAAGCTATACTTATTATGATGATGCACATAAGCTTAAAGTATTCCCTACCACCTTAAAAGACTCAGCCCTAAGATGGTTCATGAGCCTGGGAGAGCACACCATATACTCCTGGGATCGCATAAAGTCTGTTTTCCTTAATAAATATCAAGACTACTATAAAAGTAGAGATGTTAATGATATCTTTAGGATTCAACAGATGGAGGATGAAAGTTTGGAGGAATATCTAGAGAGGTTCATCTATAACTACCATAAATCATGAGTGGGTGACTTGGACGAGATAACCTTTAGGACTATTTTTTGAAGGGGTTAAGAGAAGAATGCATTGAAACACTTAATCTCCTAAGTTCTGATGATATTTATAAAAAACCCTTTGCTGAAATAGCTACGATTTATCAAACTTATTCTAGAAGTCAAGTTAAGGTAGGCAAAAGAATCTTGGACAACCCAAGGGATTATGAGTCTATATATTCGAAATATGTACAAAATGTTGTCCCTAAAGTTGAGCTGGGAAACCTTCTGGAAAATTTTAAAACAAATATTTTAAACACCATTAGCAACTAGATAGATACTCTAAAAATTAAAAGGAAACAAGAGTAGGAAAAAGCTTCCTTGGCAATTTTTTGTCCTAAATGCAGTCGTAAGCATGTTGAAAAGGAATGTCCCATAAATGTGGTTGATGTGTGTGCGATTTGTACACAATAGCATACCATTGATAAATGCTTGTCCCTTCCTAGACTACAAGCCATTTATAAATGGGGGGCTGAGACTAGTGACTTTCCTCAAGAAAATAGAAAACCATCATCAAGAGGGCCAAATCAAAATTTTTATCAAGATCCCAATCTACAAGGATTTACCCAAAACTAGTCATGGAATTCTCAACCATCTTACCCTCCAGGGCCCACACAACCACCTCAGAATTCACCTTGCAACTAGGGATGGAGAGGAAATATTTATGGGAATGGATTTCAACCTCAAAATCAAGCATACCCCTAGTATCAATGTTCACCTTGCATGCCTTATACTTCTAATATGTATAATTTTAGCAAGGATGGAAACCCTCATTACCATTGTCGCCTTCCATGCAATAACCCCTACCATTACCTCCAAGCTCTAATCCATCTTCATAGCGCGCGCAACAATAATTTAACCCTCCCCTCCCATATCAGCTTCCTGCGCAACCAATTTCTAATCCCAATAATAGACCTCCACAACCTTTACAAAATATGGAATTACAACCTTTTCCTACATATGTCGTTACTTCTTTTCATGCTAATGAAATTCAACTAAGATCGGGAAAAATAGTTAATAAAGAAAAAACAACTATAATTATTCAAGAGGGGGATCATCAAGTAGAACCTAAGGATAAAACTCATCAACAATTAGAAATCACAAAATCAGTGAACTAGAAGAACCAAGGGAACCTCCTTCTCCGGAAATATCATTTATCAAGAAAACTGAAGCTCCCACAGAATATGACTTGGAATTTAAATTAAGGATTGTCTTCATAAAAATACCTTTGTAGCAAGCTCTTAAAGGAATTCCTATATATACCAATATCATTAGGGATCTTTGCATCAAAAGGCCAAGAATAAAGAGAAGCAAAAATCAGAATGTTAAAGTAATTAGCCCAATGTCAAAAATGATATCTGGTTTGCCACTAAAATATAATGATCCAGGGAACGCCGTGGTGACAATAGAAATCAATGTAACTCTTCTACCGATTACTCTCGTAGACTTAGGAGTAGCCATCAATGCAATGACTATTGATACCATGACATTATTACAATTACAAGAAGTCAAGCCTACACCCATAGTGCTTAAGTTGGCAGATAAGTCCATTGTTAAACTTGTGGGGCTCCTAGAAGACATAGTGGTAACAATACCTTCCTGGGAATACCCAATTTATTTCAGTGTAATTTACCATTAAAGTTCCTTTTTGGTTAGAAAATCCCAATGGAGAGGAAAATTGTATGCTTCCCTTATTAACTATAGAACAATCTTGGGCTCTTCAGGAACAATTAGAAGAACATGTTTTGTAGTAGTTTTTGTCTGATATTAATTGCATTAATTATCCTATTTCTTTTAATCATTATCATCATGTTTTTAGCAATGAACTTGAAGAAACTTGTCACCCTACTATGTTTGCATCATTCACTATGGAAGCCTTAGAAGAAAACATTGAATTAAGTACTAAAACTGTTGAAATTAGTGTCAGAAGAACATTGTACATTGGTACAGAATTAAGTACATAACATAAACAACAGGTAATGAATATGGTTCGAAGGCATTCTAGAGAATTTTCTTGGTATAATTTGGGCATGAAAGGTATTCATCTGGAAACTTGTACACATCACATAAAGATGAATGAATCCAGCTCTAAAAGAATTTGTTAAGAATGAATTACAAAAATTGTTAAGTGTGAATTTCATCTATCCTATTTCTGACAATAAATGGGTATCACCCTTGGTTGTAGTTCCAAAGAAAAATGGGAAATGTAGAATTTGTGCTGATTACAAAGAGGATAACAAGGCTACCTTGTAGGACTATTTTCCTTTACCTTTTATTGATCAGGTACTTGATACATTGTGAGGGAAAATGTACTTTTCTTTTCTTGATGGATATAGTGGCTACAATCAAATTCAAATAGTCGTATAAGATCAAGAGAGAACTACTTTTACTTGCCCATGGGGCACCTATGCTTAACAAGTTCTTCCTTTTCGCTTGTGCAACACTCCAGCTACCTTTAAACGAGTTGTTTTGGCTATTTTTTCTGATCTAATACATGACTATTTAGAAGTCTATATGGATGACTTCACGGTATATGGGGATGACTTTCAGCAAGCCTTGGAAAACTTGGAAAAAGTATTGATTCGTTGCCAAGAGGCTCAATTGGCCCTTGGTAATATTAAATGTAAAATGATGCAAACTAAGGGAATTGTTTTGGGACACCACGTATCACACGAAGGGATAAAAGTTGATCTTGCAAAAATAGAGGTAATATCACATATTCCAATCCCCATGTCACAAAAAGAGGTAAGAAGTTTCTTGGGACATGTAGGGTACTGTAGGATATTTATTGAAAATTTCATCACCTATGTTTAAATTTCTTATTAAAGATGTTGATTTTTTATTGGATACTGACTATCAGAATGCTTTTAAGGAACTGAAGGGTAAACTGACTACTGCTCAGTATTGAGAGGACCTAATTGGTCTCTCCCTTTTCACATTTTCACTGATGCATCGGACACTGCCCTTGGAGCTATATTGGGTCAAAGGGAGAATCACTTTTCTTATTACAATTACTTTGTTAGCAAAAATCTATCACATGCAGAGCTAAATTATAGAGCTACTGAAAATGAATTATTAGCAGTAGTTCATGCCATCAACAAATTTAGGCATTACATTACTAGTTATGGGACTTTTTCCATACTGATCACTTTTCTATTATATTTCTTATCAATAAGCCTATTACTAATGGAATAATAATGACATGGTTACTCTTGTTACAAAAATTTAATATCAATGTGATTGACGGGCCTCGATGAGATGATTTGGCTGTAGATTTATTATCCCGAATGAACATTACCTAATATAGAGCTTCAGCAGCAATTCCAGATGATTTCCCATATGAGGATTTGTTCGATGTCTAAACATTTAATCCTTGGTTTGCTAACATGGCTAACTATTTTGTGAAAGGAAGGTTTTCACAGAATATTTCCACCAGGGAAAGAAATAATATTGTGCAGCGAAGTGCTAATTATTCTTGGATAGAAGGGAACTTTCTCCAAATAGGACTTGATTTAATTATGAGGAGGTTTGTGCGGGAAGATGAGATGTATGATGTTTTGAGGGCTTGCCACAGTGAACCCTATGGTGGCCACTTTGTAGATAAAAGGACAACCTATAAGGTCTTACATGTGGGCTATTACTAGCCCACTCTTTTCAATGATGCCAAAAGGTTTGTTTCAAGTTGTGATGCCTGTCAAAGAATGGGAAGGCCAATTCCGACTAATGAAATGCCTCTCCAAACTCAAATATTAGTGGAACCTTTTGGGAAATTGGCATTGGATTTTGTGGGACTTGTCTCTCCCATGTCCAAGAAGAAGAGGTACATTTTGGTTTGTACAAATTACATGACAAAGTGGGTAGAATCTAAGGCTTAAAATTTTTCTTTCGAGAAGGTTGTGGTAGATTTCCTTTTTGGGGACATCTTCACTTGGTTTGGGGTAACTATAGAGATTGTCATCGATCAAGGAACACAATTTACATCCAAACTAGTGAAGGTTGTTACCGAAAAATATCAAATCAAGCACTAGAAGTGTAATCCGTACCACCCTCAAGCAAATGGACAAGTTGAATTCACCAATAAAGTTTTGGAGTCTATCCTCACAAAGAAAATTCAGCTTCACCATGGCTACTAGGCTGACAAATTACCCAAGCCATTGTGGGCTTACCTAATAAGTTAGAGGAATGTGACAGCACACACTCCTTATGAGTTAGTATATGGGAAACAAGTGCTACTTCCCATAGAGTTTCAGGTAAAAACGTTTTGGACAACTACTTCAGGTCAACGAGCTTGAAGAAATCATACAAGATGCATTTCAATATAACATTTTAGTATAGGATCAGAGATCTTGGCGGCGTGACAATTACATTAAGAAGAAGGTCTTTCAACCAAGAGATTGAGCATTGTTATATGATAATAAATTTAAACACTTCAAAGGGAAACTTTCAACCAGGTGGTTGGGATTTTATGAGGTGGAAGAAGTCTTTGATAATGGCTCAGTTATAATAAAAACTATTGATGTTGATCATACCACATTCGTGGTGATGGCCACAGATTGAAGATCTACTAATGTCCACTCTCTCGCCAAGAATTTTTGCAAGATGTGATGCGAGATCCAGAAATGGAGTTGGTTCAAAAGAAGGATCCAGCTCTTACTGGTTCTTCAAACTGATATATATATCTATATGTGTGTGTGTGTGTGTGTGTGTGTGTGTGCGTGTGTGTGTGTGTGTATATAGTATAAAATAATAGTGAGATGACTCCTTATTTTCCCCCACAACTCACATAGAATAAAGGGGAAATATGCCAAGGGTAATTTTATTCCTTTATCCATAATTGATAGACTACTTATGGAATAGGACAATTTGGAGTCCTCTTTGAACGTTCTAGACTCCCAAAAATTGAATGTTTCGAGTAAGGACTGACCCTGGCTAGTAAATATTAATGGGAGAATGGTAGTTAGGGATCTGTTGAGTACACAATTATTCTTTTATGGGATCATTAGAATAAGTACAGAAAAGAAACCCCCTTGGCATCTACTTTTGTTTTTTCAGACTCTCTAAAGAGGAATACCTTGAGCAACGACTAACTCAGGCTTGGTAAATCTATGAGGTAGTAGTAGCTAGGGATCTGCTATGTATAGAATTATTCTTTTCCGGGCTCAGCAGAATAAGTATGGAAACAAAGCCTTCTTGAGTCTTCTTTTTTTCATTTCAGACTCTCTAAAAACGAAATGGTCTAGGCAGTAATCATTCCAGGCTTGGTCAAAATCCATGGAATGATGATTCATATTATGTGTAGTAACCAGAAGCCAAATTTTAGCCAAAGTTCTCAGTCGGGCTACATAAGATATTCAAGAATATTTTTGTTCATTTTTCAGTTCAGTTCGGGGATTTTGTACTTAAAGTTGGTATTATGATAAACCAGGAATGGGTAGTAAACGATTTCTTACTAAAATTTATATAGTAAATTCAAAAGAAGTGTACAGGGAGCAACTTTCACCTATCAGCACCAAAATTAGTGAAGATGGTAAATTATAAATACTTTGAAATATCTATAGTTTTATGAATTAATTTATCATCATAAATCCAGTAATGAATATTATACTTCACCGAAGATCAAAGTTAGTATTGCCATTGTTTCTCTCAAGTTTCAGAATATTAATAATAGCCAAATCAAGGTATGGGAACATTTTTTTATGTTACTTAGACTATATTGAAGTATATTAATAATAAACTAGTAATAGTATATCTCCATTTATCGCTATGATTCACCCGTCCTTCCACATTCAAATTTCTGTCTTGTCCCCACTACACTTTCCTTTTATTTTTATTTGCATGGATTACATTTTGAGCACCAATTCATCATTGATATAACCAATCCATGCCGCCAATCGAATTTCCATCCTGCCCCACTACCTTTTCCCTCATTTTTTCTCATGCGGCTCACATATCAAGCATCAATTCATCATTGTTGCTGCCCATGCATATCATTATTGAAATTTCACAAGTACTATTTCCTAAATTAATTTAAAGTCATGAGACTCGACATGGTAATTGTACATTTCAATGATAAGTTGTAGTTGGAAGTCAAACTATCAGCCCTCTAATTCTATGATAACTTTCAGTATTGCTTCACATTCGGCATGGGGGATGATCGCCACAAACCTACATTTGTTCAATTTTAAAAAAGCCTCAAGTATGCTAATTGTAAGGAATTATTCGAAGAAAAGGGTTGGATTGTTTTCCTTCAGAAGTTCCAGGGTTACAATGATAGAGTGGCCTTGGATTTTTCACAGAGTTTTAATGGGGAGGTTGTAGAGATTGGGAATTTGAATTTCAAAATCACTGAAGAATCCATAAGCAGAAGGACTGGGTTACCACTATCTAGGGAGAAGTTTTTCAAAGGAGGACCAATCGACTTAGAGGACTTCACTAAATTCCTCAAACCATCTTACAAGTCTATAAATTGGTCAAAAGTGATTCTACGCAGCTGGCTGGAGGAAGAATGGCATCCACTTATCAGGGTGCTACAAATATTTGTTACTTGTGAAGGAAGGTATGTTGTAGTTTTCCTTTATCACATTAGATTTCTCTTACATTTTTCAGAAGATCGAGGAGTTAAATTTCCATTTTTCTTGCACAAGAGCTTGTATAAGGTTGCTAGGGGAGTTCAATCAGCTGTTAAAAATCTTGAAACCGGTGTGTGCCATCATAGCCTTATTAAAATATTGGTTGTTGCTAAGTTAAGTAGACGACGAAAGTCCAACGAAGATTTTATGGTGGAAATTTTTCTAGGGGAAGAAACCCAAGTAAAGGTTCGACAAAGGCTCATGAGTCCCCTGTCAAAGAATTTAAGTCCTGGAATTGAGGCTCCACCAGGACTAGTTCTAAATAGGGTCAGAGCCCTGCTTTAATAACTATATCTACAAAGGGAAGGAGTTGTTCAGCAAAACCCCCAAAGAAGTCGGCAAACCCTAGCACATCCACATATAAAGTAGCCCAACTGTCAAAAGGGAAGAAATGTAAAATGAATAAGGTACAAAAAAGTGAACCTGGCCACAAGGAAGTACCAGTTGAGGAACCTCAGTCAAACAAGTAAGAAAAATCCTTCTGTGGAAGTTGTGGAATTAGTTGTTGCACAAGCAGAAAAAAAACGTGAGAAGGTTAATGTTTCCCTTAAGAAAAAGAAAAGGAAACTCTTTAAAGGAGAGTAAGAAGTGACGTATGTGCCTTCCACACCAATAAAGAAATCAACAAAGAATCCAACCTCGTCACAAGTATGACAACGTACACGAAGCATGTCCAAACAAGAACCATCTATTTTCAGTACTCAAGACCGAGAGTTGGTCAACATTCTATATTTTTCAGAACAAGAGACAAAAAGCCCCTCTCAAGTGAATGAGGAAGCAAGGGATCCTATGTCTACATGAGATGGTCCAACATATAACACTCAAGACATTCTGAATAGTTTATCGCCTTAGAATCCATCTTATAAGAAACTAGGAAAGAAAAAACGAGTGCCTAAGTTTAAGAAGAGCAAGACATTTACTGGGTTAGCTCAGGGGGGAAGTAACTCTCAACAACATACAATACCGGTTGAAAATACCTCAGCCTGTAACGAAGAGAATCTATAGTTACTAGTGGCCAAGTTGCAAAGAAATAATACAAATTTGAAGGATAAGGCTTATAAATATAAAACCCTATTTCACTATGTGCGATCTATGAATGAATGATATGGGAATAAGCACCTGGTTACCTAGAAGCTAAAATGGCAGAGGCCTATTAAGAAGCCTAGTTCTCAGGAACGAGCTTTGAAATTTATGAAGTCATTGATGAAAGAAAACCATGGTCTATAGGTCTTGGTCAAAGTGGTGGGAATCTGAAGTATGGGATCCCCTAATTTTATTTATGATTGGTTGGAATAGAGAAGGACAGTTGCATGAGGGCATGCATCCCCTTAGGCATGGGGGGATGTTGGGCCCTACTTTTGTACTCATTTTTCATATCCTATTCCCTTCGTTTAATTAATATTTACTATCTTTTACCCTTTTTGTACAATGATACCACTCTACATTAACCAAACTACACTATTTTGCAAGTGGAGGTAAGATTTGTTACTTAGTGCTATTTTTTATATGTCTTTAATCAATTTAAGTAGGTAATAATGGACCTTTAACTCTTGAATTAATTTGACTAATCTTTACAAGGACTCGCAGACATTTAAAGACATGTGGACAAGTCAGAAAGTACTCTAGCATACAATCCAGCACACCATTTAACAACGTAGCAGACAACTTGTTATGAAACCAGCTCACAAAAAGATAGAAAAGAAAGATCAACGTCTTAGAAATAAGCCTCTTAGAGGTGGAAACCTCCTTTACATTACACAAATGAACAATTCTTAGATGATACAAATGACAAGACCTCCTTTCTATATATAGCAGTCTAAGGGGTCATAATATAATCAGAGCTGACATAACAATAATAATGAAAGGGTACAATAATAACAATAGTGGGCTTTTATGGGGCACAATAATAAGAATATGGGGATTGCATGGGTACAACAATATAATAAGGGGGTTGTACTAATAACAATAAGGGGTTACACTAGTAGTATAGGGGCCTAACATGCCCCTCTCCTCCAAAAAGTGTTGTCATCAATGCTTGAGTAGTTCTTGATGCTTCTGTATAAAATTCTTGTCCTCCCATGTGGAATATTCAGCGGGTAAGTTCTTCCACTTGATCAGATACTTAGAAATTGATCTATTTTGTAGCTTTCGATTTCTTGGTTCTGTGATTGCTTCAGGTTCCAATATGAGTTTTCCTTTCTTGTCAAGTTCTCGTAATACTGTTTGGACTAGGATCTTCTGCAACTTTTGAATGAGTTCCCACTCCTTTGGGCATATGGATATATGTAAGGCCTGATGTTTGGAGAAACACTTCATGGAATCAAATGAATAGCATGATCATGATCACAAATAGGTGGGAGGCCTTTGGGAGTCTCAAATACCTTGGAATGATTGTCCAAAACGTTTTGGAGATCTGGAGAAATACATGATTTCGATGCGGGATCCTCTAGTGAACATAATTGTGCAATTACACCCCGTCGTTCTTTATTTAGAAGCTTTTTCATACTGTTAGAGTTGATTACCTTTCTAGGTTTTCCTTCAACACCCCTCAATTCAACTTCCTTTCCTTCCCAAAACAATTCCAAGAAAAGTTCTTGAAAATTAAAAGCTATCATACCCAAAGATTGTAGCCATTGGACTCCTAGTAAAACATCAACACCACCCATTGGAATGGAAAGAATTGGACTATTAAATACATATTCTCCCATGGATAGCTTGATATTATGCCACTTTCCAGAGCAATTTATGGTTCCTCCACTTGCAACCATCACTTGACACTCCGGTGTTGGATATAGGAAGCAATTCAATTCCTTGGCTATCTTACAATCAATAAAATTATGGGTACTGCCCAAATCAATCAACACTCTTACCTTTTTCTTCTTGACATGTCCTTCTATCTTGATAGTTTGAGGAGTGGTAATTTCTTCCAATGCATTACAAGATATAGTCAGATTGATTTCTTGAGACTCGATGTGATCTTTCAATTCTTGAACATTCTTCTTCTTGATATGTCCTTCTATATTTATAGTTTGAGGAGTGATAATTTCGTCCAATGCATTACAAGATATGGTCGGATTCATTTCTTCTTTCTCGATGTGATATTTCACTTCTTGAACCTTTTTCTTCTTGATATGTCCTTCTATATTGAGAGTTTTAGGAGTGGTAATTCTTTCAAATGTTTTACAAGATATGGTCAGATTCATTTCTTCTTTCTCTGGGGTTGGTTCCTGGTGTATATACTCTTGTTTTTACGTTTCTTGATCCTTTTCTTCCTCCTCTCCACAATCAATGTAAAATAATTTCTTCTCAGCACACTTATGACCTTTAATGTATTTTTTATCACAATTGTAACAAATCCTTTTTTCTCTTTTTTCTTCCAATTGTTGTGGTGTAACTCTTGTAGGTTGTGGAAGGCTAGGAGAAACAACACTTCCATCTTTATAGTTGTGAGGGGTAGACTTCCTTCTTGCCATAATTTTTCTTTCCACTTTGTAACAAAGCCCTTTTTCTCTTTTTTCTTCCAATTGTTGTGGTGTTGCTCTAAAGAATATGTTGCTCTTTGTATCCTCATAATGTGCTATCATTTCCTCTATGATAATTGACCACGTAACAAGTTGTTTATGAGAACAAAGCCCTTTATACCATAAAAATTGATCCGGTTCTAAATATGAAGATACAATACATATCTTTTGTAATAGTGGTACACCATGTAGATCAAAATATTGCTCCATCTGTAGTATCCAATTTACTGGATCCTTTCCATCAAACTTCCTCATCTCACCTTTTCTTGATTTCAGGAGCTCGACCTTGAAATGACTGTAAATTTGTACTTTCAGATCTCAAAGTTTTGATAGTCTCCTACAGTATCCCTCTGAGTCTTCTTTCTAACCTCGCAAGTCTAATCAGAATTTGATTCTCCAAGAAACAGTTATGCCTAATCTCCTAAGATGACCTGATTATAGAATGTTTCAGTAGTGTGAACTTGTACGACATGCCACGTGTCACTGTTTTGACCTTCAGATCCAAAAACGATGCAGAGAAAACTGCAGTCCGTCGTCTTTCTATAACTTCTTATGAAATAATTTGTTGCTCAGAGAGAAAGTTATGACCATTTTCCTAAGGTGACTTGTTTGGAATGTAATTCTGGGGTTTGGAAAAACCCTAACTTCCTAAAACTATATCTTCGAAACTATAGAGGGACAAGATCTAAAATTCGGAGCTGAGGTTTAGCCCGATTTATTTTGAAATGGGTTTTTGTTTTAGCTTCTGAAACTTTGTAGCGAAGGAGTTATAGTGAAAATCCCACAATGACCTGCTTTAGTTGAAATTCTGAAGCTTGCAAAAACCCTAAATTCCTCATATCATATCTCTAAAAATATAGCAAGACAAGATCTAAAATTCGAATGCATGGTTCAGCAAGATTTCTTCTCAAATGGGTTTTTTTATCTTCTGAAACATCACAGAAGAAAAATTTATAGCGAAAAGACCATGATGGCTTGTTTGGAGCAGTGAAACCCTAGAAGCCAAAGCTCCAATACCAAATGTTATGAAACCAGCTCACCAAAAGATAGAAAAGATAGATCAATGCCTTAGAAATAAGCCTCTTCGAGGGGGAAACCTCCTTTACATTACACAAATGAACAATTCTTAGATGATACAAATGACAAGACCTCCTTTCTATATATAGGAGTCTAAGGGGTCATAATATAATTAGAGCTGACATAACAACAATAATGTAAGGGTACAATAATAACAATAGTGGGTTTCTATGGGGCACAATAATAACAATATGGGGATTCCATGGGTACAAAAATATAATAAGGGGCTTGTACTAATAACAATAAGGGGTTACACTGGTAGTATAGGGGCCTAACACAAATATTTGTGGACTTACTATTTCGTACCTAATTTTGCACCTCATTTTGCGCTCTACTCAGTAGCAGACATCCAGTCAAATCTTCGGCATCCCAGAATAGGTCTCTTTACTCTCAATATGGAATCAGTTTCATTAATCGTGATGTGATCATGATAAGCTCAACTGCAATATTTTTGAAGTCATTTGAGATATTTCATATAGCCTGACTTAGCTTTGGCATTACATGTTTACTTTTCTCAGTCAATTAGTTATAACTATTTCTCCATTGGTTGAATGCTTTATAAAGCTTGATGTTTTTGTATGTAAGCTAGTAGAAAATACCATATGCATAGCCTTGTGTAAAAATTTATATGCTCAGATAACACTGGAGATTGTGGCATACTTCTTATTGATGTCTGAATTGATGTTTCATTGAACTTAATATAATTATGGTTTCGACATTTATTTTCCTCTAAGTGTTATGATTTCTGATTTTTAAGGTATTGAGTTAGTTTAAGACTTGCTCCGGAAAGTTTCAAGGGCCCACCACAACCTAGAATTGAGTCCTGTAATCATTGTATATTACATGAAGTGTGTTTTGATAAAATCCGTAGATTTAAATTTCGATTCAAAGTCTTTTGCCGAATCGAACTCAGATTTACTCTCTTCCATTTTGTACTTAAATTACTTGCTCTGTTTTTCTTGAATCTAGAAGAACATATTATCTTTGAGCCTTCGTCAACAGAGGAACAATGTTAATTCATATTTCCTATGCATGAATGATTTCATAATCGCATTTCCACAAGTCAAGAACACTCAGAAGGATGCTTTCCAATTTCAAAACGAATGATAATTGTGTTATGAGCTAAATCTGTTGATTCAAATTGGATTTTGTCTTTGTTATTTAAAATCATGTATGCTTAACAATAGCACAAAGATCTTGTAGCATTGCATTTTATATGAAATATCCAGAAATCGTAGATGTAGAATGTTATGCATTAATATAAGTTGTGTGTTAATATTTTAGGATTTGTAGCATAGCTCTAAGACACATTAGAACTGTAGTATAATCGATTGAAATAGGTCATAGGTTACTACTCTTTTTCATAGGAAGCTTTTTCTGAGTTTATTTTGATTAGTTTTGAATTAGAATATAAGATTTGAATTTTTGAAGTCTTTCGAATCTGAGAGTGTTGAATGAGGTAGCATAGAAGCATTGATTTAAGTTGTCATTTAGTTTCCTTTTGTAATCTTTGAAAATTGAATATGTGAACTAGATAGGATTGAGGAATTAATTTTGAGTTATCTTTGTCTTTTCTTTGGTTAATAAACCCTGGGTATTGCTTGAACAGTGATTGGTATTGCTTGTGTAGTGACTTATCTTACTTGTGTAATAACTTGAATTGCCTATGCAGTAATTTGTATTTCTTATAACAATTATTTGTATTGCCTATTCAAATATTTGGATAATGTACCATGATTTTCAAGTAGCTTGTACAATGATTTTGAATTAGGATGCTTGTGTTGGAAACATTGATAAGTGTTAGTTGTCTGTTTTTTTTTCTGAGTAAGTTTTTAAGTTAAATAGGCCATGGTTTAAGCAAAACACTAATTGGAGTTTTGAATAGAACATAGATTTAATCATAGATTAATAGGTTTCTTCACTTCAACTTGTTGTGATTGTAAGAAGTAAATATTGAACATTTCATACTTAATTTTGCACTAAATTGTTTAGAACCTGAATTGAAAAGTAGTGTAACTCAATGATTATGAACCTCAACTGATAATTTAATTTACGGGATTTGACAAAAAATAAAACCCCTAACAAAGAGAAAGGTCAACATTGATTGAACTTCTCCCACTGGAAAATCACATTCAGAAATATTATCCTCCATGATGGGTATGGTTTTCATTGCCTATACATAAA
Source organism: Pinus tabuliformis (assembly GCA_031772625.1). Classification (NCBI taxonomy): domain Eukaryota; kingdom Viridiplantae; phylum Streptophyta; class Pinopsida; order Pinales; family Pinaceae; genus Pinus; species Pinus tabuliformis. The sequence goes on from CM062817.1 coordinate 420,204,526, forward strand.
TAATTTTTCTTTCATTTTCAATTTTCATTTTTGTCTTTTATTCCTTTGATTTATGTTTTTTCCTATCAACCTTGTTTTTCTTCCCTTGTACATGAAAAAACCCTATTCTGAGGATAAAATCCATGTAGTGACTTGACAGTGATATTATGGCCAAGGTACATCACTCATTCATAGCACAGGTTAGACCCTCAGTTTATATGTGATAACTGAGATCCCTTTGCCAATGTCACAATCTCGAGTTTTCCTCATACAATATGATAATGGTCAAGTGGGGAACACTATGTGAACAATGAGAATGTTGAGTAAACACAGATCTAAAAAATGATATGGCCATGAAATCTTAAATTCCCTTTGAAATATTAACTAAGGCCTAATTCTGATATGAAAACTCAAGCTCAGGAAGTTATTTCGAGGAGACATACTTATAATAAGAAATATTTAAATTTTCTTAAGGAACCAGCCTAGTTGTGATTTAGGATCCACTCATCCACATGGTGGGAAACTGATCCCAATAAAGAAAATGACAAGAAACGAATGAATGTAAATGAATCAAAGTTAGATGCTTGAGAATGGTATATTAAGAAGCTAGGATATGCAAGTTTGTTGGTGCTATAGATTCTCACTAGCAATGAATCAATGTGTATGATTCTTAGGTGATCTTAGTGGGGCTATGGACACTAGATGGTAGTAGAGATAACACTAGAAACTCATCGTTGTTGCTTGATCTTACAGTATTTTGAGGTATCACTAATTTTTTCACCAAAATCTAGGTGAAGAGGTAGACCCTTGGTAAAATTCATACCCTTTTGGCTATCATCAAGATGTCGCGTAAATGATTCTATTAAGTGATGAATATAGACTAGTAGAGTTTGTTAAAGAACACAAAACTAGGACTTATTGAAATTATGATTTTATTAAAAGTTAAACCTATATTCCAACAAGCCATACACATGGTGGACATTTGAAGCCATGTAGGATGAACCAACCCAGATATATGGCAATGGATGTGTTGCTAATGTGGTGGTTTGGGTAAAGCTTTATGACATGGAACGTTGATGGGGCATGCCAACATGGCATGCTTATGTGTCATTGTAGTATGGAAGAGTTGTCATGGGGTTTAATGTGGTGCTTGTGTGGCAGGGATGAGATGGAGGTGATGAAGTGGGACCGGAGATCTAGAAATTTAGAATTTTGTAGAAATGGACTTTTAAGAGTTTTTTGGAGTTATATGTGATTGAAAGAATGCAAATTAAAATTTGTTAGTTGTTATTTTGGTGTGTTCCCTTCTTCTAACAAAATTCATATTTAGAATTTGTTAATCCAAAAAACCAACATTTAGAAAAATGGTCTTATAGGAATCTTTCTATATCTAGATGTGATTGGGCAATCCTACATGCCTACTCTGTGAATGTGGCGCAATGCATTGACATGGACGCATTTCCACATGTCAACAATGTGTTAATTGACATGGCATAATGTAGTGGTGACATGTCGTCACATGCAACCACATGTTAAATGTACTATTGTTTGTGTGGCATGAGATATTTAACCTTGGAGAGCCTTAATTTTGTGTAGGTAGCTCAAATTTGAATGAAATTTATATCATTGGAAAGTTGTCAATAACTAGAGCATGATGATGACCTTAGAAAAGAAATCTAAAGTGACTAAAATAAGACAAAAAATGATAATAACATTTTCTTAATACAGATTAAAGTGTTGGAACTTAAGAACATAATAATGAAACTATAACAGGAAATTATATATCAAATTTTGTATATCGTGCTTCCTTTCATATACATGAATATATTTAAATCTTAATTTTTGGTAATTGGAATGTATTAAATACCAACAAACTTCATATTTTGAGTTTCCACAATTTGAAGTTATTGTTTATATTGAATTGTTCCATCTCAACTCGGTGTAAATCAAAATCCTTATTTTTTATTTGTTAAATATGTAAATTAAGAAAAAAGTGAAATTAAAAAATATATATAACTTGGTTTCCATAAAAGTGTGTTTAAACCCCAAGATAGACAAAATTAAGGCCCTCTTTTTGATGGTTAGATATTTACAATAAATCAACATTGTGATACTACCTTTTGTATAAGCATAAATTTTTTAATAAAAAAATTGGAACCATGAATCTATATCTAACTTGCTATCAATTCCGTTTATACTATTAAAATTGTAAATATTAATAGTTAAAAAAAATTGTATAAAGTAAAAAATATGAATATTTTAACTTTAATATTGTTATATAAAAAATTGTGAAAAACAATATTACACATCATGGTCATCAGGTATTTTTCGGCGTCCGGATTCTCAGATTCCGTAGCTCCAACTCCATATGTCACAGTCCCACCATAGTTAATGCAAACAATCTATTCAATGCCACAGGATTTCAAACTCACGAATTTGGGGGGAAACTTTAACAGGGCTGTCGGGTACACTACTCACCCAGCTAATCGGTCAAAGTGCAGTCCAGACCAAGAGAATTTCTGCAATAGTTTTTTTAACCAGAGATGTGGTGGCTCTCTGTTTAATTTTTGTGCACCGGGATGATGATGTGGTGGCTATCTGTTTACTTTTTTTTGCGTTCTGTGAGTGTCTCATCCATCGATTATATTTTGAGATCACACGACACACAACGTGTAAACCAAAGCGCGTGTGTTAAATTCTGCGATTCAAACCTAAGTGGGGAGGTTATTAGTAAACACTCCCAATTATCGGGGATAACATCCACGTACATGGTTAATCTATGGCTTCTAACCATATCTTTTTAGAGAAATTTATTCAACATTTTAAATTCTGTAATTTAAAAAAAAATATTGGAAAAATTCAATGATATTAAAATTTCAAATCGCACGGTTATGTTTTAATATTTTTTTATAATATTGAAAAGTTTTTTATTAATAATATTAAAAGGACATTTTAGGCTGCATAAATTTTTGGTTCAGGGGTGATAATGGAAAGAAAATTAAATATTATAATGTGAATTCATTTAAAGTTAAAATAAAAAAATTTATATATTTTTTTAATTTTAATAATAATATTATAAGGTATAATTCATTTTCCTTCATATATATATATGTTGTTTTAAAATATGTGTAAATTATATAAAAATAATAATATAATAAATATAGTATTAAATGTAAGTTTATGAAAAGATTAATTCAAACACAAATAGATATGAAAAACTATATTTACCAAAATTAAAATTATTAAATTATTTATCTAAAATGAGAATTGAATAAATGAGAAACAAAATAAAACATGGAATTATCAATAAGAATAGTTAATTAAAATGCTAACTAAAATCATAAGACAACATGAGTAGTGAATTGAGAAGATAATTAAAATTTAGATTAGTGTCATCAATTAGTTTAGATGTGTTACTTACTTTAATCTATTTATTATAAAAGTTAGCTACAAAATTAGAAATCTAACGTTACTTAACACATTGGCTAGTAGTATGCTTTATGAGATTCTCATATCTTGGATATCACTCTTGCTTTTAGCAATATGCGCAGTTCCCATAACTATAGAGATCTAATAAGGGATTTGAATAATTTTCATATCCAATGCTAAAAATTTGATAATTCATATTGATGTCATTCACCAATATAATCATCAACGCCACTAAATTTTTTAGAGAAATAATGTCATGAAGCATTCACATTTTTTATAGTGAACATGCTAGAGGAAAGACAAGTACAATGTCAATGGAATAGTTCTATGTTTTTTATAATTGAAGGATTATCATGTATAAAAATTGAAGTGTTTCACTAAGTATCCACAATAAACAACAAATTTCACAATGAAGTAATCATCAAATTTGATTACATGTTGAGAGAATTTGCTATGATTGTGACAATTATAATTAACTAAGTTACAACTAGTGTAAGTGTTCAAGCATTTTGGTTCATGCAATTCCAAAAAAATGAAGTTACAAAATTAAATATTCACAATTGAGTGGAATAATCATTGATAAAGGCAATATTAATCCTTCATCATTGATGTTTTTTGGGGTTGATGTTCATCTTCTACATATTTTGTTGGATGCGTGTATAGTTAAAAGTTTGCACTTTAATGGATTTGATCTTTCTTAGCCTATAATAGATTTATAGTTAAAATAAAAACACTTGTAATAGTTATAACTAAAAGTAAAGATAGTAAAGCTGAATGTGTTAATGTTAAAGGAATAACTCTCACATATGGAAATGGATTCTAACCAAACTTGTAATTTTGAGATGAGATAATGATTTTGAATTTATTGAATAGAAATTAAAATCTTTAATATGTTTTGTTTCTTTTTAAGATGATATTTTTTTCTTTTTTTTTTTGTTTATTGTTTTCTCTTGATGTCCATTTTAGTAAAAAGGGCAACTTGAAATTTGCATACAAAAGGTTTAGAAATATTTTTCATGAGATTCAAATAAATCAATGGGGCATTGAAAAAATCAAAAGGTGTGACCAAAGCCCCATAATAGCCTTCATGTGTGCAAAAGGTAGAATTAGGAATTCCCTACCACTTTATCTAGATTTCATGATACCTAGAGAATTGGTGTAGTCTAATGAAGAATTGGGTACCATGTAGCACATCCAAGAGGTCATTAACGGCTACAATATGACATTTGTTTTCTACCATCAACTTATTAATATCATGGGAGTATAGCCACATGCTCTACAAGTTTCCTTACTTTTTCAATATCATGATGACTAGGCAAGAGTAAGAACTAGTACTAGGACATATTACATCTATTATCAACAATTTTTAATTTATGTTTTCAATATTTTTCTTACAATTTATGGGGTGTTTCATAGACATATTGATGTTTATTCAAAATCAAATATAGAGTAGGTTGAATTTCTTGTGGGGGTGTATCCATAACTAGGATGCCTACAGATTAGGAAATAATTCCTAAGTAACATTTCTTTCAGAGATTATCCATATATTAAGAGTTGATAATTTCTAGTGAATTGGCATAGAGACCTTTGAGGACGTGCTTGTGGCCCTCATTATTGAATCCCAAATATAACCCTTCAAAATCCATTAAACCTAATGAGCCCTAAAATTGGGTTACTTGGTTAATATTTTATGATCATTTTCTCGTCGAATACCTTGGGAATGGCCACTTTTAAGACTAATACCTATTGCACAGACCAATTTTCTATCCATTTAATACTTTACTAATTAATAAATTACAATAGTTATTTTGGTTATTATTGTAAGTTATTGAATAGTTGTTAATGATAAATCTACTCATGGGTGATCAATGATGTTTGAATGAATAACACGCGATTTCAAGCTACTTCGTTATCTACTTCCATTAATATATATATATTGAATACCTCTATCATAATTTAATGACAACCCTATCTACTTCCATTAAAAAAATTCTATCAAGGTTTCATGTGAAAATAAAAACAATGAAACCAACCCTAAGTACACTAATGAGTGTAAAATTTCTAAATAAGCCATTAAGGATTATTCTAATGATTCATCAAAATTCAATCAAATAATTAGATCCAAATCCATAATTAAAAGGAAAAAGAGGACCTACATAAAATAGGAATGAAAAAAATCTTTTGTATCTATCTAAGCTAGATTTTTAATAAATTTTGGATGTAAATATTGACTTGTAAAACTAAAGAAATTTATATGCTTCCCCTAATGAACTGTAGAATTCTTTTCATAAAAATATTGATTAATCCCCTAATTATGTGGATAACATTCCAAATATTTTTGTGAAGAGTAAAAGTTTTTATATAGAAGACATAAGTTTCAGGGTTAAAAGATTGGTAGAAGGAAAATATAAGGACATTCAAGGTTATAAAGTTGAAATCTTAAAATATGGAGGGTATATCCTTATCCATGACATATACACATTGCTCAATTTAGAAATCAAATAGGGATTCCTTAAACCTTGGACTTAAAACCTCATTGTACCTATTTTTAAAAGAGGAGATAAAAGAAATCCCACTAATTATATGACCATTATGATTAGTCCATTTTAGGTAAGATATATGGAAATATTTTGAAAGAAAGAAAAAATTACATATGACTAGAAAACCATGGAAAAGAGCTAAAGACCAATTTTTTTTAGAGGTTATCATTCAATGTCGGACCACCTTATTACGTTTCTGATCACTGCAGAGTGAAAAAAATACTAAAAACTATCTCCTTTGTTGTTTCATTAAATTTTGAAAATATTTTGACACAGTTCCAGAAACTAATATTTAGAATAGGTTAGATGAGCTAAAAGTTCCTTTCGAGTTAAGAGATGTTGTCGTAATTTTGTATGAGAATGTTAATGCCAAGTATATCAACATTAAGGGATGTCCCAAATAAATTAATATATGATTCAAGTAAGGTTATCCCATATCCCTTACGAATTTTGGAATATGCATTGGCAAGTTAGAAAAATGGTTTGAAAACTACAGGTTGTGTTCGCTTGACTCTCATTAATATAGTCATCATCCTTCTTCGTAGCAATTATATTGTTCATATGATGAGGAGTCCCTTTATGAACTTACTAAGAAACCAAGGATCGTCAAAAACTTATATTCTAACATAGGTAAGTCTACGAACACTAACAAAATGAAGATTATGATAATTAAATCCAAATAGATCATCTACAATACTCTCATCTAGGATAATATGAAATCAAAGAAATTTCACACACACAGATATATATATATATATATATATATATATATATATATGAATTGGTACTCATCCCAACCTCAATTGGAATTATAACTTTGAGAAAAAGAAAAATGGGGTGGAAAATATTTTGTATGCTTGAAAGAAATTGTAAATAAGTGGACAATTAACTATGGGATAAGAAAAAATTCCTCTTTGAGAATATTGTCACTCATGATATCTTCTATGGATGTGAAGTTGAAGTTATCCAGTTTGAAATTTTAAAATAAAGGAATTGAAGTCTCGAATTTCCAGATAACATTGTCAGTGTCTCTAATTACCAAATAACATTGTCGATGTATTTTTTAAATAAAGGAGTTGAAGCCGATGACCGAGCAGGCCTATTTATATACCTTTGTCTACCTTGGTCTATTCAAGATAATTGTTCACTACAAGAAGCTACATGCAATATTCATCGATGATTCACAAGTCGTGGGCAACTCGGAGTACCAAGGACACATATGATCCTTTACTTTCCGCCAAACCTTTAACATAATAGTCAAAGATGCCATCTTCCACTTAATGTCACTACACGCTACCAGACTTGTGCTAAAAGTTCTTGTTTTTTTGTCTCATATAAAAATAGTATATTAAATATTATAACATATTAAAATTTATTAAATTTATAATAAAATTAAAATTAATAAAAAATAGATAAAAATTAAGTAAAAAAATAATTATATTAAGTTGATGTAACATTTAAGTCGTACTTGTTAAATGATATTAGTTCAAGTGTTTGGTGAATAATTTTGGGGAGATGTTTTAACTCGTTCATTTGTGAAATAGTTGTATTTGGTAGTTATTGATTCTCTAGAAATTTTCATTCTAGTTTATTTGTTTGTTTGGTTTTTTGGTTCTTCTTTTCTAATATAGCGGAATCGGTAATTGGAAGGCCTAATCGTGATGCCACCCAAATCGAGTCAGACTGTTGCCCTATAACCAGTGGAGAGTTGCATCACCCTGTAAGCAAACTTCTTTGGTATGGAAGGTTTCAAACGTCCCCATATGGAGCAGCATATCGTTTGGGCAAAGCCTCATTGTAAATTTTCATTCTAGTTTTATACATACATACATACATACATACATACATACATATACATATATATATATATATATATATATATATCACAATTTGTGTTAGAAAATAATTAATGAAGCTTTGGGAAATTAGTAATAAAAAATTTGTAGATTGTCATTGAGAAAGTGTTAAAGGTGTTAGTGTTTACCTGGTCACGAATTTTAAAGGGGATTACGAGATTCCATGTGAAGGGAGTGATGTTAATCATACCAAAGGTTATTGTGGTAGTTAGTTTTTCTTTCAAATCAAAGTCTCTTTTCCCTAATGTAGCACTTCCTTTAGCCTCTAGTTTGTGCTATAATGCCTTATTTACCTTTATCTCAACGCTACACCCTCAAATTTGAGCTTCAAACTTAATCTTTTGGCATTCCAACTCAACATAGTGCCCTCCTAGACCTCAATCCTATATTATAGTGCCCCCTTTAGCATCAATCAAGTGCTACAAACTTAGAATTACCCTTGTTTTGTGTCTCCCTCTCATTTTTTTTATTTTTTAAGTCTCCATAACACCTCGATGAGTTTTTGTGCAATGCTACGACGCCTTTTGGAATTTTCAGATGATTTTCTCTATCCATATCTCCATAGTGCTTGATTGAGTCTCTAGCCAGCGCATCAGCATACCAAAGACCCTCAGTGCAGTGCTACCTCTTCAATTTTGGTCTCTTTAACTCATTTTTTAGCTTCCTTTCTTAGCATAATGACCTGACAAGCACTAAAGGAGTATTACAACACCCAATTAATCCTCAAAACACCACTATAGTGCATGAATAAGCCTTAAGCCTAAGATTTTTCTTATTTTTCTAAAGTTGTCTCACACTTTTAAAGTTATGTTTTGATACTTTGTTACTTTGAGTTAAGAGAAGACAAAAGGAAAAAAAAGGTTAAGTGTAATAAGGAATTATTCAACTTAATACATGCAAAACCCAATAAAATAATTTAAACGAAGCTAGTAGCTCACTATCTTCCTCAAACACCATCTTGGCTCTATTCTCTAAACATTAAATCACTCGGATTAGAGTGTCCCACCCTAGTTTATTGAGCCAACTCTAGCTACGACTAGCTTAGTACCAAGTAAGTGTTTTTTAATGCTTATTCACTCTACTTTTTTGTTGTTTACAATATTTTACTGTGATTATTTACCCATCAAATGTTTTTCACTAGATGAAATTTTATCTTATGCTTAAATTTAACATATTGAATAACCTTTAAATATATTTTGTTGCTCCTCGAGGTTGTTATGTTTTGTTTTCTCTTAGACCATCATCCTCACTAATCAAATGCCCACTTGTGCCACTTGATGTAGCTCAAACCTATTGAAAAAACCATTTTTCTAGATAGGAAATAGTTAAAACATGATTTAAGATCCATTTCACCTACTTCCCCTTCTTGGTATTTTCTCTCATTCTTTTCCCAAGCCAACTCATGGTTATGCTCTAGCTCTCTAGCAACTTGTTTTTGGCTAAAATAACACTTTATATTGCAACAAACCCCAAAAATGGTTTTCCATATCTTTGGAATGCTCAACTATAGATTTTCCTCATGATACCTAGAGTTTTTATATAAAGCACCTAGAGTCCTTTTTCATGGATCCATTTTCATGTTTCCAACCCATTTATTAGCTATATTTTTTAATCAGTTTTTTATTCTCTATGTTGTGTACATGAGTAAATATTTTTTTCCCTAAAACCTTAGGTGTCCCCCTACCCTTTAAGTGATATTTAAATGGGGAAAACAATCTACCATCATAGTAAAGATAATGAACCTATCATTCTACTTTTTCCTCACCATTAACAATGATTTATTGCTAAAACTCAACTAATTATGAAACCTAGAAACCTCATTCACCTAGATTCTATTTCTAAGATAATATTTATAATTGGTGTTTTTTGTTTTTTTTTGCATTTGTAGCAGAACCATGTTTTCTTCTAGGATACAGGCTACAAGACAAAAATAGTTGAATCCTTCAGTGAAAAGGAACCCAATAACTCTTTGTCTGGTGAGTTCTAGGATATTGCATGTTGTATTGACATCTATACCTCATATATGGTATGAGGTCTACTAGATGTTTCAGAGAGGGAATTCTCCTCTAGATTATCCAAATTTTAAGGTGCAAAAAGTTACCAAGAGATCTTAGTTTCCTAAGGTGGATGAAAACTTGGTTGTCATTCCCTGTGCAAAAGTGGTTGAGTGGTTGATTCAACATGTAGAACTTGATGGAGTCATGATATGAGATAACTGTGTAAAACCCATTACTTCCTTCGACGAGTCCAATTACATCGATAAGTATTAGTAATTTCCAATGGTGGAAGTATGCTTGGACAAATTTTGGTTAACCTACTTCAAGATTCTACTGAAGGAGATGCTTAAGAAATGGTGGACTAGCAAGGGGACATTCAAAATGAGGGTGAACGAGGGGTATCTCATCAATTTTGTTAAGACTTTCTTTCCCCTAATATTTTTCATGCTATTTAGGCCATATGGTAGACCAAATGCAAAAAATCCTCCACATGGGTTGGGTCCCACTCATGTACACTATTGAATTCGAGGGGAAGATCTTTAACTAGGTAGATATTTAGCATGACCCATCATGGATACTATTGAGTAGGAACAAATAGATATTAAACAAGGCCAACAAGGTCAGTTATTCATGGTTTCATATATTATAGACATGATCTGTATGAAGATAATTTTCTCGGTCATGAAATGGAGGTGGGCCATTCATGAAGATTAGGCTCAATTTTATTACAAACTCCTCTAGGAGTAACACTATATATCGACATATAGATAGATACGAAATGATTTTTTATGGCTTTACATAAGGTGTTTTTTGATAAAAACTACCACTTGCATGCTAGAGAGATCCATGCAACTAGTACCCTTGATGGGTAAATGGTTTCTTGATTAGGAGGTTATTGTGAAAATTCCTTAAAATGCAACAACTAGAATTTATTCTTCTAACTAATTAATTATGAAATCTATGTTTTTTACAAAAAAATAATGAATAAATCACACGATAATTTATTCAAAATAAAAACTTTATAGAAAAGAAACTGGAACTGAGAAAAAATAATGCACACACACACACACACAATAAAATTGACATTTTTGTTTTGGATAAATGTCCCCAAAAAACCCAATCTGAGAAAACGAGTGTAGCAAATGAACGTTTTATTATTATGATGCAATAATGAAATATGAGTTAATAAATATGGATGCCAAACTGGAAATACTCAGTAAAATAATCTGGCCAAAAATTAATGAGACAATTTTGGTCTCACCCGAAACTAATCTTAGTGCTTAAAATGGTGCAAACTGGCTACTCGAACACCCCTACATCAACCTCTGCACTAGCCAATTCGTACCACCTTAAAAAATGATTTCATGTTGTCAACCTCCCCAACTCAGCCTCCACAAATTATTCACTTAGCCTTCTAGAAATCTTCTCGACCTCCAACAACCAAATCCTTCTGCTTTTTATCTAAATCAAACCCTCCTCTAAAGTTGTTTGCGCAGGTGTTGCATAGACTCACTGAGCATAACTCTATCCTATTGCTGCTAACTCTCTGAAATTGAAAACTTCTCTTATGTCACTTATGATGCTCCCTCTCACCTCTGCATCCTTCTAGATCAAACTCTTCTTCCCTGCTCGACTTCTGCAACTGGATAACTCAATCTACCAAGGAACTCACTCTTTTGGTGTGCTCAAGTGTATCTTTCCTATAACCATCGAGTTTCTCTTATAATCGCTCATTGGTGAATCAATAACCATGATTAAATCTCCATCAATGGCTAATATCATCTCAAACTCAATCCATGTGAGTTAGTAGAGCATTCTCACATTTCCTTAATTAATTCCTATTGATTAACCAATTTTCTTAAGTTATACTTAGGAAAAACTTAAATGATGCTAATTAATTTAATTAAGGCATTTCACAAGCTTATCTCGTGAAACCTTTTATGGGTTTTGAAGATCTCATGTTCTTGGCCTCTTTGACATAAGTTGAGACTATAAAACCTATTCGATGCTACAAAAATTAACACTCCCTCTTAGTGAGGAAGGTGTTCACTCCCATAACATCTTTCCTCATGCTAATGATGTTTGACAAATGTGACAACATGTCAATGTCCACCAATCCACTACGCATACTTTGATTCATAATTCACTATGTAGCTAAATCACCTTGCATTTGCGTTGCTGCTAACACTGCATTGTGTCTCCTGCACGACTACCAACTCTATTTTGCACTGCAATTAATCTCATGTTATTGCTACTACTACAACTACTACGACTGATAACCAATCTATGAGTCTATTGTTTCCTTGTACTAGCTTCGCAGTTGTCTCTTGAGGATCTCACTTCAACTAGCCTCTACACTGTCTACTGAGTGTGTCTGCATGTTGACTGGTTTTGTGCTATTCAATAACTGACTACAACTAATTCTGCAATATTCCCTGAATATCTGAGTACACCATGATGACACTATTTCATCTGCTACTGAAAATTATGGGCCCTTGTAGTAAGGGTATTGATCCATGATAAAACACTTGTCTGATCTTATCCTCCTTGGACCCTTCCCATAGTCTCTGTAACTGTGGGAACTAGAGTTCAAGGTCTCTCCACCTTTCTCCTGGAGGTATAGCTGCATACAAAGTGAATTTGTCCTCCAACCTATTGGAAAGTTATTGATCTCTGTCAAAATTGTTGCTTGATCCTTCTTCTCCTTCTTCTTCGTGGGAGTTTGGGTACTATAATGACCAAACTCCACACATATGGAGCAATTGATCTTCGACAAATGTTTCTTCTTATTTTCTTCTCCCTTTCATCTTTGTCCCTGACTGGGACCTTTCTTTGCCTTCCATTTCGATGCAAGGGCTACGTTCTCCTCATATTTCACACTCTTTCGTCATTTTCTATTGCTGCCACTTATTGTAACGTGATTAGTTTTGATCAAAATGTATGATCAAACAATTTTAAATTTATGTAGTAAATTAGGATTAATTGAGAAATAAATAAATGAGGGTGAGCACATTTAAAATGCACCCTACCTAGTTATTTGTATAGATTAGGGAAAAGAGGTAACGTGTTTAATAAACCTTGGAAATACAACTTATCCTAAAGTTTTGGCATTCATTAATAAATTGCTCCACTGAAGATCTGATGGGGACCACCAACACTAATCCCCAAGCATGTCCACACCATAGATTTCAACTCCACCGAAATTCGATGCCCACCTAATTGTTTTGGACCCCCTCGATGTGATTTTTTTAACGTTGAGGGGAGGTCCGAAAATGCAGTTTGCCACTGCTACGTTTCCTTCTGTTGATATTTCAAACCCCCCTCCACCAATACAAGAAACTTCTCTCCCCCCCGCCCATTATCTTCTCCCCGCGTAAACCACCCATCTTGATTATGTCAGCTTTCATATCATTTCCCCACGAATGCACCACTGCCACTTATCTCCTCCCGCCTGATCCCATTCCCGCTTACCGTTCCATTCCCACACCTTCCTTACGTGTCCACACATCAACTATTTTTGCCAACCATGTTCCTCCACATCATCTCCTACCTCCACGTAATATGTCTGTCTCATGGTCATCTAAAACTATGTTTTCTCCCTATACAACACAGTAATTTCAAACATTACTCACAGACAAATGAGAATGGATTTGAAGAACCTGAAACAGTTTTTTGTTGCTAACATCCTCATGTACAAAAACCTCTCTCATTTTTCCAATAGTTGTTATGGTTTGGGAGATGCAAATGCATCTTTGCAGGCATGTTTTCGAGAAATGTCCTGTTTTAGTCACCTTTTTTTAGAGGATATTGTGGCTAAAAAAACATGAATATTTGGAATGTGGAAGAGGTTTTGGTTCTGAAGATTCCAAAATACAAAAAACTATCTCACTTTTCATACAGGTGTCATGGGTTGGGAGATACGCTCTCATCATGTTTAGCCAATTTTCTGACTCTGCAATGTCCTGTTTAAGCCAACTTTTTTAAAAACAATTGTGGATAATCAGAGATGAATCTTGGGAAAATGGATGAGGTTTTTGTTCCTAAGATACTAGAATACAACAAAATTTCCCAGTTTTCACACACAGCTCAGATTGAGATATTAAAAGGGATTATTGGACCCTATTTTTCATAAATTCAGCAGGAAAAAGCTCAAAGACAGTTAGTGACTTGGAGGCCACCTCATCAAATATGAGTTGCAATCAAATTCGAATTTCTCTTCTTTATCAATAGAAATCCTCAAGGATAGTACCAAAACTCTTGAAATAGTTTTAGTTACCTTTATTTGTGTTCTATTTTTGTAATACAGTTTTCAGATATTTGTAATAACTCTTGATATTTTTATCAAGATATTTTGTGAGGAAAATGTATAAGTACTTCATCAATTGAAGTAATATGTGTGGGTTTTTTATGCCAAGGCTCTTCACTTTGTAATAGCTTATATTATAGGATTTCTAATGAAAGCCTTCTGGCTTCAGTTTGATAGAATTTTGAGTTTTCTAGTATGTCTTTCTAGTGTTCCATATCTTATTTCATCACATGTTCAAAGCATTTATAGGAAGGTCTGGCTAAGTGTAGATTGAGTATCAATCTATTCTTAAATCCCCTGCAAAATCATAACCTTTAGAAAAACATTAGGTTATTGCACTATTTGTCCAAGATATCTCCTCTTTCACTGGTTTTTGCTTTATGCCTTCTGATAGACATTAAAAGAGATTGGCTTATTGGACTATCTATTTGAAATAACTCCTCCTAGAATTGGTTTCAGTTTGGCCTTCTTGAATATTCTGAAATGTGTTTTGTTGGGCTATATAAATATTCTAAATGTGTCCAAATTTCCCTATTTTTTAAGAAGTATGTCTGACTGCTTAATTATTAGGAATCCCCTTACATTCTTCTATCATAATCCTTGAAAAGCTAAGTCATTCTAACAGGCTGGAAGCTGACACGTTCTGAAAGGACCCTATGAGATAGGCCTTTAATCATGGACAAGGACTGTCATTCATCACTAACCACCCCCAATTAAATAAATAAATATAGCCATTTTGCTTCAAAGGCTGTTGTTTAGTGAAAGGTGAACAATGTTAAATAGAGCCTCGTATCCACTAAGGGAGGCCCCTCTGGTTCAAGGGCCAGCTTGAACCTAAAGGCTAGTTGAGATGGTTTCCTGGCGTAGTTTTTTGTAGCCAAGGACTGCCTACGGAAATAGGTACAACATCTGGCGTCATTGCTGGGGAGCGAAGTAACGAAGATATCTTTCTCTAGGGAACGATAAATATTAGATCTATTCCTTGCTGGTGAACAAGGAGTAGGCATTTAGTATTGGTTGCATTTCTTTCACCTGACGAATCCACTTTGTCATATGCCAATTCCATTGGGTAACCAATCCCATTGCTTCGAAATTTCAGCTGCCTTTACTACTATGCAAGGTTCTTTTATACTTGCAATCAACAATATATGTCTCTCCATCTCAGCCATGGTCAGAAATCTAAAATGTCTATAGAGGATGCAGCTTTTAAAGTACACCTGTGAGTATAAGTTTCCCATGGGATTTCAAGTTCATATTATATATACTCTTCAGTTTTTTTGTTGTTGGCAACGTGGTTGGTCAATAAATCCACTCTGCACTTGGTTACATTGGAAAGAAGATTACACCTAACAGTGTAAAGTTTTTCAGTTCAGTTAGATATAGGTGTGGGGACTGAATAGATATTCTGAGTTTCAGTATGCAATAGATCAGCGTGTTAATCGTTTATGAGTGGTGTGATTTGAGGAGTATATTATAGATCAGCTTATATTTTCAGTCTCTAGAAACTTTCAGTTTTCATATTTCAGTATGAAAGAGTATCTGAATTAGTGCAGGCATATGGTTGCATTTCAGAGTTGTAGGTTGCAGTGTGCAGTAGTAGAGTATTCAAATAACAACATTGATCCATGAGGATTAGTTATATTTATACATAAGATGGTAGATTAGTGGTTGATGGTTTTATGATATGACTCCATGCCCAATGCTAAAGGCAACTGGTCTACTAGTTCTCTACATCCCACATGGGGAAGCAGTCTGCATTGGAGCCAACGTTGTAACATGATTAGTTTTGATCAAACTGTATGATCAAAAAATTTTAAATTTATGTATTAAATTAGGATTAATTGATAAATAAATAAAAAAGGGT
Source organism: Pinus tabuliformis (assembly GCA_031772625.1). Lineage (NCBI taxonomy): Eukaryota > Viridiplantae > Streptophyta > Pinopsida > Pinales > Pinaceae > Pinus > Pinus tabuliformis. Next base: position 420,220,497 of record CM062817.1, read on the forward strand.
CAACAAATTTAAAATGCACCCTACCTAGTTTATTTGTATAAATTAGGGAAAAGAGGTAACCTGTCTAATAAACCTTGGAAATATATCTTATCCTAAATTTTTGGGATTCATTAATAAATTTCTCCACCGAATATCTGATGGGGACTACCAACACTAAGCCTCAGGCATTTCCTCACTGTAGATTTAAACTCCACCCAAATCCGATGGCCACCTAATTGTTTCAGACCCCCTCTATGTGATTATGTTTAATCGGGGGGGTGGGGTGGTCTAAAAAATCAGTTTCCTTCCACCAAGATTTTGGAGCCCCCACCATCAATACAAGAAATTTCTCTCCCCTCCCCTCCAAAAATGGTATCTAATCCCCGCATAAACCACCCATCTTGATTGCGTCGACTTTCATAGCATTTCCTTGCCAATCCACCAATGCAATTTAGGATCTCCAAGGACTTTAATTTCGTCCTATGGTAACCCTCTGAAACCTATTTCTAGCACCACAGGTCTGATCAAGATTGGAGTCTTCAAGAAAGAGTTGGGCCAAATCTCCCTCACAGGCCTGATTATAGACTTCTTCAGTAGATCCGACTTGTACTAAGTGTCACAGATCACTGTTTTCACCTTTGAACCTAAAAATTCTACACAAACAACTACATTTCGTCCTATTTCTGTAACTTCTTGGGAAATTTCTATCTGATACTTAGAGATAAAGTTACGATGATTTTACCAAGGTCACCTCTTTAGGATGTAATTCGGGATCCTATAAAAACCCTAACTTCCTTGGATCATATCTCCTAAAATTGAGCTGGAAATAATCTAAAATTCGTACCCAAGGTTTGGCACGATTTCGGCTCAAATGGGTTTGTTTTTAGCTTCTGAAACGTCACATAAAAAAAATTATAGCACAATTTCCACAATGGCCTATTTGGAGATGCGAAACCCTAGAATCCAAAGCTCTGATACCAAATGTTATGCAACCAACTCACGAAATAGAAGAAAATATAGATCAAGGCCTTCAAAATAAGCCTCTTCAAGGGGGAAGCCTCATTTACATTACACAATTGAACATTTCTTGGATGATTCAAATGATACAACCCCCTTTCTATATATAGGAGTCTAAGGGGTCACAATATATTCAGAGTTGACATAAAAATAATAATGTAAGGGCACTACAATAACAATAGTGGGCTTCTATGGGACACAACAATAGCAATAAGGGGGCTACACTAATAACAATGAGGAAATAGTGGGCTTCTATGGGGCACAACAATAAAAATAAGGGGGCTACACTAATAACAATGAGGGAATACACTAGTATTATAGGGACCTAGCAATCTCAACCTAGATGCTACCCATGTGGGAGCTAGCTAAAGAAAGAGGCATTGATTTACAATGAGCACTAAAAGTTGTCATTTAGCTAGAAAAAAAACTAAAATAATATCTTTAGGCCATAATTGATGTTCCTGCAGTTGATGCATGGAAGTTACTTTATGACTCCATACTAAACAATTCAACTATTAAAATTCAAGGAAAGCTAGAAAATGAAACAGCTCAGTCAATGGCCGAGTATGAACAAAATTACTTCTTGGTAAAAAGTATCATTAAGATGAATAAGATTCCATCAATGGGGAATCAAGGAAATTCCATAACATATGAAGAATTAAATATGGAACTAGATGAAATATTGGATGTAAAAGAATTTTCCTTTAGTGTTGTAACACCTAGCCCACATTTACCCACTTTGACCTCCTCACCAAGGTAAACATGAGATGAGAGTTAGTATGCATGACCCGATTTCTAAGATGCACTTATGAAAAATAGGGTCCACATGTAAATAACTAACTATAAACATCCACTAACATATAATTACACTGTTATCAGCTTAACTTTACCCAACACTATTACCTTTCAGATTAGTTTCCTTAAAGTTAACAAAACTTTCTATTTTTGGCATTTTTTCAGATACTAAAATTTCGAGGATGTTTTTATGGCCTAAATGAAATTTTCAGGGAAAAAGAGAGATCAGAAAAGTGCTAAATTTATTTCACATATTTTCTTCTTTGCCTCCTAAAGAACATATTCAAAATGAGGTATTATGATAGTCAAACAAAGACCGTATGCTAAAGATATGACCACAGGAAGTTGGAGGTCCAAATCACTCATTTATTAAAACACTTTGTGCACATATTACTTGTAGTTCATAAATACATATATATTCACTGATTCAATAATCTCACCAGAGAATCATCAAGAAGGCTCTATGCCCTCTCATGCTAGCTGCACACCACTAGTTAGCCCACACATTCATCAACCATTCATTAACTTATCAAAACATGACAAGAGCCATAGATGTAATACATCATATAACCAATATATAACCAACTTATAACTTGAATTGAAACCATGGCCAAACAACCATATGATTACCATCATAATCAGTACAAATACTCATAGATCACAATAGGAAAATATCTCATATTAACATGTGAAAACACCAAGTCAAGGATTTCCACATAACACCCAACCATGTATTGGCTGAACCAAAATTTCTCTTTCACCCAATCACCCCTGCACCATATTCCAAGCATGAATGTAGGATCATAAGGGTAAAAGCAAAACAGATCCATCTAGGGATTCCAGAGGCCAAACCATCCCAACCCTCAACTGCAAATGATTCCACCTCTATTGTCTAGAAATCACTAACCATAACTAGATCGGTCTCTAGCCAAGTTTTTCAAGGCTCAAGGAACTAATAAGTCAACCAACAATTTTCAAAGGGCTCCATAGAATTTGTCCCAAACTAGGCTCTAGGATTAATAAATCAACCCAAGTTTTTCAAGGGCTCAAGAGCGTTTGTTCCAACCCATAGCCATAGGGAGAACTAAGAACCAATTACAAATAAAACAAGCAGAGAAAACCCACAACACCATGGTTATCGAGGAAATGGCAAGGAAAGGCTAAAACCACTAGCAATCTAGGAAAATATCCATGCCAATGACAACACATAACCATAAAATCAAATGTATATACCTTGCATCTAGAGATCAATAAGGAAATCATGAATGCAACTTGTTACCTGCAAAGAGATCCAACTATTCCCTTGTGCTTTCATTCTTTCCTTTGCCTTCTTTCTCCAATCCAAGTGAATACCCAAGTGTTTTAAGGATGCTCCAAGATTTGTTTAAGTGTGCAAGAGTGTATGAGAGAGAGATCATGAACAAGAGGTCAACCAAAAACTATCAAAAAACTATGAACTGATCCTCACAAGCCTTTTAATCATTTATGCCTCTATTTTCTTCATTTTCCTCTATTTTCTCTTCAATTTTCTTCTCATGAAAATTTGTGACTCTTCATCTCCCTTTTCTCCTATTTTCCTTCATTTTCATAAATAAATGGAAATTTATGCCACTTTTCCTTTGCCAATGCCTTTGCTAATTTCCATAGACATAAATTAATCACAAGTGATCCCCATCGCTATGTTTTTCCCAACATTCAGCTTGGAATATATGTCCCATGATCTTGGTATTATTTTATTTACATGGAAAATCAACCAGGGGTTATTACAAGTGTGTTCACCATTAAAATGACTAAGGAAAATCTCAAAAAACATTGAGTAGAACCTACTAAGTAGCCCACAATTCTAAATTCATCTATGGTTTCATTAAAGAAGGATGTCTCAATGATATCATAAAACAATAGAATTCCATGTCACTATGGAGAGCTTGATGTCTTATAGGATGCTAATGATCTCATCCTACTACCAATATGGGTGGCATAACTTTAGGAAATCCCAAAGATCCTACTTGAAGACCTAGTCAAAATATAAAACTTATAAATGTCACAGTTGAAGTTTATTAAACATTTTATTTTATTTGTAAATTACAAGAAGATGAAGATTTCTAGTTGAATTGACAAAAAAATGAATAGCCATAAATGATATTTACTAACTCTCACTTATAAATATTGTAAAACATTTAGTTAAAATGATTCCTAATTTTATAATTTTGGTTTTGATTTTCTGAATTTTGCCATAACTGTGGTTTTTGTATTTTTGATATACCTATGTACCAAAGTGGGGAGGCTTATACTTATGAATTCACTACTTTGGTATTATGAAGCCTTAATAGGCCATTGTTGGAGTTTTGTGATTGCATTCATCTTGTCCTTGTTCTTTGATTGTTCTTGAATTGTTCATGTATGTGTTTACTTTATGGGATACATATTTCTAGATTATGGACAATTTTGTGTATTATATGGTTTCTCTCACATACTTAAAGTTTTTTTACATTTCATTTATGGGCACTTATTATATCAATATACTAGCTACTCTAGAGTTGTTCTAGTAAGTTAAGCATCCAATGTTGTCTTGAATATCAACTAATTATTTTCTTAACTGTGCAACTATATGTTTGTTGGATCATCACTTCTTGTTGTGATCATTACCCATATCTCACAACATTCTCAAGAAACTAAGAATTATTACTAGGCCAGAATTTAGATGCATCTCTTATCCAAAATAGCGTGACGTACAATTGGTACCTCATACGTCTAAAGCAACCCCCTTGACTGTTGTCAGGTCATTTACCCTAGTAAATAATTAATTTTTCACAAGAAGGACGACTTGAAGTTCATGTCTAGTATAATTTATTATTGTTGCTAACAAAACCTTTCAAGCAAATAGAACCACACCCAACCACTCCAAATTCCATCTACCCATACTAAGACTTTTGAGAGAGAGACAAGCTACGAAGATGTTGTTTCTGAGTCAAAAAAAGAAGAAATTTCCCAAGTATCTTTATACATTGTTTCTCTTACTAAAGTGAATTCCATTAGAAATAACTCCCAGGCTTATTTTGAATTATTCAAAAGACTTCTTGTAGTCCCTCTTCTCCCCAAGAAGAAGGAAGTCAAAAGACTAGTCACCAAGCATGGTGTCCTAGTTGATTCTATCAAGGATTTCATTGGATAGGCGCTTGAGGTTATGTTGTAGCGGCAACAACCCTCCAAAATTTTGTGTTAGCCTATTTTGGAGCCTCCCTACCAATCTTTCACAGCACCTTGTCTTGCTTTGTCAACTACTTAACCTTTAGTGTTTTTCTCGCATAAAGGCAACCTATCGATCATTGTTGATCCATTCCCCTAATAGCCTGCACACCTGAACTTGGTCTAGCTACAGGCCAAGTAGATTCCCGTTGAAAATTACACATTTCTGGAGGGAAACCAGCCTTCCCTCCAGAAACTGTACAATCCTCTCTAATAGCTCACTAGATTCCAGAATTGCACAATCCTGCTAGCCAACACTCCCAACAGGATTTGTGAAAATTTCCCCAGCAGGTTGTTCAGCCTAGGATTGTCTCAAATCTGGGCAGCAGTCAGCTCCTCTACCTAGAAATTGCGCAATCCTCATGGGCAGTCAGCCCAACTCTCATCCAAGAATGCACATTTTTCCTAAGCAATTGAACAACTGCATGCATAAGCAGTCTGCTTGACCAATTCCACCTGGGACCTAGTAGACTTGACTTGCATGCATGCATGACTGGTTCTCCCCAGAATAGCAAGAGGAAACATGCAAATGGCATCCCATGATGCAAGGAGATATTTTTAGCAGCCGGGGGTTACATGCAAAGTTGTTTTAGAAACTTCCCCAAGCGTTATTGTTAGGCATTGTAGATTGGTATGCCTCACCGTCTAACACATTCATCTGAATGTTCAGTGCGGAGAAGCCTCCACATGTTCTGCCAAATATTTCCTTAGACGTACTTGTTATGTAGGAAGTAGCATATCACATCTCGACAAGATTGACAGTTGGGCTGCAGTGGAAGAAGAAGGCAACATGACCCACTTTTCCATTGTGGATTGGGTTATATGAGATCCGAAGTATCAAGCAAGCAGATGTCGAACCAAAATAGATGAAGAAGTACCCATTCGACTTCCAAAGCTTCAATCTGTATGACCAACATTGCATTGTGAAGGATCACTGCACAAGAATTCAGTTCAACTAGATCCACGGGGCATTTCATTGGGCCGAGGAGGACTCATGGAGGTATTGCTACATTTCCTCCCGACCCAATGAACCGTTAGGCTTTGCTATGGAGTGGATAGCGAAGCAACATGAATCAACATCATGGAGAGCACCAACAGTAGCAGTAGTAGCAGCAGCAGAAGAGGCAAGCACGCCTATTTGCGACAAAGGGAAGAGGAAGATTGTTGACCACACGGAGGAGGATAAATGCTGCAAGTTTCAAGTAGATCCACTTGTAGAACAAGCATCTATGGCTATTCAGGCAAAGATGCAACAACGTGACAAGTGAATCGCATGAAGGCAGAGGGATAAGAAGAGAATGGAAGTAGTAGAGAAGGAGTTACATGAGCTGAGGGAGCAACTCCAGAAAGAACAAGAACTGTGCCAACAGGAGAAGGAAGCGCAGTAATAGCAGATACATCAGGGATCACAACATGTGAAAATAGATGAAGCAGCACCCGTACAAGTAGTTGACTCATTTGAACAGCTGGTACCGTGAACAAGGTAGTCGTCCATCTCAACGGATGGCAGCAGCGATGTGCTAGAAGAGCACGCATCTTGACGAATGTGCATACTGTTGTTGATGACATCCAAACATGGATGATGAAGTACAAGGGAGCCCCGCTTCACTTGCCTAAGATGATGAGGGTCAATGCGGTCGAGCTGAAAGCATGTATCCAGAATTAAATCTGGAGCTATGAAGATCTCCCACAACTCATCACTAGTATACAGGCTTCCCATGCATGACTATTCAAGAGCTTGGATGTGGTTGTGTGCACACATGTGATCCCATCACTTTGGACTCTCACCTAGGCGAAGACCAAGAAGCAAGTCCGACTAGAGCTTGACTTTACTTAGAAAAGTTGATGCACATCACCACCAGCCCAGACTTGCCTATCACTGTAGACATCATGCACAAGTATGTTGCTGGTCTGGCCACATTGAAGACAATGATCACATTCTTTCAAACGAGTTGGACAGAGGAGCCCGAGCAGTGTACCTGAATGCTATGGAGGCAAGGTTCATGTTTCAGACAGATGTCACCGTGGAACACACAGACACTATCAAGGACTACAGATCTTGGCATCAATATGTTTCTGTTGATCAGCATGAGGATGTCGAGAAATTGGACTTCTATAGTTTTCTAAGTCATAATGATGTCTAGTTTGGTTTGTTCAAGCCATTATTCACATGGGTGAATGTGCATTGTAATGTTGAGTCATGTGAAGTGTGATAAAAGTGTTAATAGTGGATTTAATAGTCATAGAGTAGGTGAAGAGTCATAAGGGTAGTTGAATGGTCACAAAAGGGGAGTGTCAAGGGTCACCCCACCCTTTGCTATAAATAGTCCCTCATAACTCAATGTAAAGGCTTTTTGTCAGCCAAGCTTCTGATAAGACTATCTTGGAAAGGGCTTGGACAGTATTGTAACGCACCTTAGCTTCTCCACTGCACGGAGCTATTTCATCTCTTTGGAGGAGCAGGTGGATGTGGCTGTAACATTCCACTATTGGGGCTAGCAGGTTTACATGGATGTATTGTATGATTGCGACTTACACTTTTTATATAATAAGAGTTAGCAAAATTCCATGCATATGTTGTCATTGTAGTTAGTGATCTGGTTTCCTTAGTGATATATGTTGTTTAACATGTGTATTTGTGTATGAACTGATTTGTATGCAATTATATGAATCTTGTTGTTAATGTGTTGTATATGTTGTTAATGTTGTCACCGTCCATGTCGACTTCTCTGTTGGACATCAGACAAAAATTTCACATGAACATTGTTGTAACAACTGTCACATTCGTCTCAGACTGATCCGTGAGTGTTGTATGTGTTATCTTACCTTGTATGATGTGACTGTCGCATCTGAGTGGACTACTCCGTCAGAAGTTGTGCATGTTCTTTTGTGTTGTGTGTTCCTAGCCGAGTTGGGACTGATCCCTTTCAACCTGGAACTCACCTTCACCCTCATATCCCCCTCATGTGTTAGAACCTCTCATATATCTTCCTTGACTCACTGCATCAATCACACCCTTACTACTGACAGAGTTATCTTACTTGCCTCTATGCGACATCACGGTCAAGGCATTATCTTACGACCCACTGCTGGGACTCCTACACCAAACGGTCTGAGGTATAATTGGGACTTCTTACCAGGGAGATCCCCTTGACATGTTGGCGGGTCCAGCACCGTCAACAAGTTATTTTAGGTACGTTCTATCAAATCATCGAACTCCTTCCAACTTTCCCCATCCACTCACACACCATCTAATACCAATAGGGAAAGTGGTTTTGTTTACCATCTCAATTCCTCCTTGGAATTTGAAGAATAAATTCATTAGGAATGCATACCATTTATAATTTGTAGTTAAACTCTACATGAATGGATGTCATAGGAATCCTTAAAACTCGCATGTGGCATGCACGATTTTCCCAAGTGAATAGAAAGGTTGCTTCCCACATTTGATCCTAATAAGGCTACCTCACTCGAACACCATATTAAAAAAAATACTTTTCTTTGCAACTGATTAATCTAGAACATTAATTTGTGGTTTGTTGAGTACTCCCATACATATTTTAGAATAAAGCCTCAACATGTTATTGCAATTTTATTGTTACTTCCATAGCCAATTGGGATGCCTTTGAAATGATTTTCCTTCGCAAATTTGGTTAAGGCTACCGACTTCTTTTTTAAAAGACTTTATTGCCACTAAAATGGACAAGAATGATAAGGTTAAAGACTTCAATTACTGCTTCACAATATATATGAATTGTTGACTCTCAACATGCTACTACAACTTTCATGTTTCTCGCATAACCAATTGGGATGCTTTTGAAAGGATTTTCTACAAATTTGGTAAAGAGAAGTTACCCTCTTCTCTTTTAAAATATTTTATTTCCACTAAAATGGAGAAGAAATATAAGGTTAAAGACTTCAATTAGTGCTTCTCATATTGTTGAATATGATCCTTGTTGACTGTCACCCTTTTGATAATTTGGTTGTTCAGTATTACACCTCTTCCTTACACCTGTCCACAGTTATGATTGTCAAGGGAAAAAAAACACCCTATCCTTGAAATTTTAGAAGGATATTAAAGTTGAAAGAGAGATGATTTATCTTTCTACAATATTCCTAAAGAGAAACCTAGGTCCAGTGGAAAAAACCCCTCGATCTTGAGTAGGCCAGCTAAAAGATAACCCACCAAAATGGAGTGTTTTCTTAAACTTGTTAAGAATATCCAAAACAAAATAATCGACCTAAAGAAAAATTTAGGAGAAAGCTTGTTCAGGAATAACATTGTACACCTATTCCATAAGAAGACTAATAATTAAACAAAACCTACTAATGATTGGAATATGAATTTGAAGATTGATGACTTTGGTATGGACAATTTTTATTCATACCATTAGGTTAATCACTCAAAAGAAAACATGTCCATAGTATGTCAACTAAATCACACTAGCTATTGATAAAGTTTTGGACTAGAAATCCTTATTTGATGACTCTACACAAGGCGCAGAAGAGGAGCCTAGAAAATATGAAGAAGAGGCTAATGAAAGATATATTATGTTCCTTTGGAGCTAGGTTATAGACACAGACACACAAAATATTAGCGAAGTATCTATTGGCGAAAAATGAGTCACTTAGAAAACCCCAAGAAACTATAGTCCCTATAGGAAAGATCCTGCATCTGAAATTTCTCGACCTGCCAAGGGTAAATCCATTTTAAGGGAACTACTTATTCCCTTGTAGAAAAAATTTAAACCCTCGCGCCCCGCCACCACCCCCCCCCCACCCCCCCCGCCCACCACAAATTTATATGTATAATAATGGGTGAATTCCCATGGCATAAAGAAAACTATATACACTATTTTTTCATTAATATAATATAGATATATAATGTTTTGGCTATTCTTTCTCTAAAATATACAATTTTGTTAAATCTTGACAAAATTTTCACCAAGTTATAAAGTACTTTAACTTATTGGTTAATCTTCTTAAAAAATGAGAAAAATTGTAAAATATTGGTGCTTCTTTGATAATGTATAGAAATTTATATAATGATAAGAAAAATATTTAGTTAAACTATAATATACTAATTTTCTATGTTTGGGAAAAGAAAAATCATGGGTAATGTTTCTCTAGGTTCTTATTATACACTATTGCAAATATTATTGCATGTTTTTATCATGTTTTACTGCAAAGTTTTATTACATCCCAAGGGAAACTAGTTGGAGAGACACCCCCAAAGGTGTGTGATGTTGAACTAAAGTAATCTAAATCTAAATTAAGTATGAGAATATACAAATATAAATCTAAATATATTTAGTAAAAACTTTATTACTAACCAATTACTAATCTAAATATAATTACTAACTAAATAACATAACTATCAGCATCAACAAGTTTTCATAATACAAATTGTATTTATTAGTTAAGAATTGGACATATATATATATATATATATATATATATATATATATATATATATATATATATATATATATATACAAAGCAAATGAATGATTCGGAATTTGAATATGAGCATATACAGTAGGAAAAATAAATAAAGTATGAGAAGGTACAAATCTAAATTTAAATATCTTTAGTAATAAATTTGTTACTGACCAAATATATTTACTATTCTAAATATGTTTATTAACTAATTAACATAAATTTTTATAAAATTGTGTTTATTAGTCGAGAGTTGGACTTATGTATATGCATAAAGAAAATAAATGTTTCTAGATTTGGATCTAAGTGTATACAGTAAGAAAAAAATAAATTAAGTATGAGAATATATGTAAATAGAAATCTAAATATATTTACTAACCAATTTACCATTTATTACTAACTAAATATATCTACTAATCTAAATATATTTACTAAGCAATTAACATAACTGTTAGCATTGATAATTTTTCATGATATAAAAATGTGTTAAATAGTCGAGAGTTGAACTTATGTATATACATAAAGCAAATGAATGTTTTAAGATTTGAATTTGAGCATATGTAGTAAGAAAAATAAATTATGAGAATATGCAAATATAAATCTAAATATATCTAGTAAAATTTTTATTACTAACCAAAAATATTTACTGATCAATTAATCATTTATTACTAACCAAATGTATTTACTAATCTAAATATATTTAGTAACCAATTAACATAATTATTAACCAATTAACATAATTATTAGCATTGCCAAGTTTTCATAATATAAAATTATGTTTATTAGTCGAGAGTTGGATTTATGTATATATAAAAAGAAAATGAATGTTTCAAGATTTGAATTTGAGCATATGTAGTAAGGAAATAAATTAATTATGAGAAGATACAAATCTAAATATAGATATATTTAGTAAAAAATATATTACTAAACAAATATATTTACCAACCAATTAACCATTTATTACTAACCAAAAATATTTACTAATATAAATATATATACTAACCAATTAACATAAACTATTAGCATCGCCAAGTTTTCATGATATAAAACTATGTTTATTAGTCGAGAGTTGGACTTATGTATATATATAAAGCAAATGAATATTTCAAGATTTGAATCTGAGCATATGCACATGTAGTAAGAAAAAATTTCAAAGGCATGGGAAAACCCTTCTCATGTTTCCTTATTCATTGCATTCCATTATAATCGTACATGCTACAATATGGTGAAATTAGGTAGTAATAGTAATCACTTTAGTTCCAGTGAATGTTGCTACAACACAAATGGACTTCACTCCTTTGAGTAAGCTATTCACCTTAACTGTTAGTATTAGAACATGATATTATAGTTAGTTTTATTTTGATTTGTTTATCATGTAAAATTTTCCAATAAACTTGGATTTGTGTGTACATCGCAGAGCAAGGTACGTATTTCTATATTTTTTCTTTATAAATACAAGTTATTCTCCATCTACTTTTTTATCTATGTTTTCTTCCTCTCTATTTCTTTTTTATCTAGATTTTTCTCCTATGTCATTGTTTCTTTAGTTGAATATTGAATGGATTTGAATTTGTTGGATCTTGTAAACATTACAAATAAGTAGGTAATCCCTTCAATATATTCTTATCTACCCTCTTTGTTGAATTGTGGTGAACAAAAAAAGAGATCGAATCCACTAGACTAGAGAATTGCTACTCAATAGACACACTTGATGATAAAACACCAATTTATTTTTTCGGATATCATGCCTTTTAATCTGTGATGGGTAGAGATAATCAAACATGCTTATTTTATTACCAAAACCTAGTACTTTTATAAACAAAAATTGCTATGGTTCCCAATAATGAGAAATAAAATATAAGAGGAAAAGGGAGAGCACATAAGAGGAATTGGAATACAGAACAGAGACATAGAGTTACCTTTACCACTTTGTTCTAAGTCTTGACATTTTAATTTAAATTTCACTACTTTTTTAACAACCCTATACTACTATGTGTTGAGTCTTTACTTCTTAACTCAAATTCCACAACTCTGTGAACAACCATCGACCCTTATATATGATTGTGACTAAATAGATGCAAACTTCAAAGATGTAAAGAACATTATTGGATCTTTAAATAGACATGACAATAAGACTCTTGAAATTTTAAATAGAGATGAATTAATCTTTTGTGACAATTTGTTCCAAAAAATGGGGGTCATTTTCTCCAAATTAATCCCAATACCATGAAATGAGGGCCAATGAAAGCAAAAAACTTATTTTTCACCAAATGGGGAAGGTTAAATAGCTATCATAAATACATATTCTTGGAAATTGGAGATAATGGAAGGTTGTAACACCTGATTTCAAGGGATAAATTTACTTCTTTCACCTCTCCCTTAAAATTAGGTGGGTTAACCTCGATATCTAAATTTTTTTATAAAATAAATTTGAGGCGATTTCTAATAATGTGCTATGATACAAAAAAAATCACTTGATAAAAATTTAAAACCCTTTGATTTCACCCAAGGGTGAGAATTCACCCTTGAAATTTTCTATGTTGTTTTGTGTAGAATGCAAAGTCTAATGTGAGCCCTATGTAGAATGCTAAGTAGACCTTAGCTCTTTTCCCAAACACCGTGACTACTACCCAGGCAAAGAAATTCAATTCCACCCCTCCTCTTAAAAATATTGAAACATTAGTCTCTTTACGAAAGGCGATGGAAGATAATGTTATTAAAGATATGAAGAAAACAAGGGATAAGATCTATCAATCAAGGTACCAATATAGATCTTAGCCCATGGGGACTTCACTTAATGAACCTCTGCCACACGTGCATTCATGTCATACTAAACAATACCCCTAATTTAACTACTATTGGAAAATGCCTCTAAGAATCACATTATTCAACCCCCTACTAATACAAACCTAGTACACCTTCCCAATTAAAAAAACCCCTACTTTCACTAGATATTGTAGCTATCTATTTTTTCATTAACAGTTTTATACCCTTTAATATTTTTTTCATTAATTTTGAGCTCCAGTTTTTTATACCTACCAATACAAAAACCCTTTAACCCCTAATATATGCTAAATATATTATGTCATTTTCCCCTCAATATATATCCCCCAATATGAACCCATGTGGTATGGTATTTCTCCCCGAGTGAAGCTGTTCTGACTTAGCCAAAGATCCTACTATCCATATGGGAGAGTGAACTTGTTCATCAACTTCTTGAGTCTAGCTGTCTTTTGTGCCACAAATTACTACCACATTTACTCATTATTCTATCATCTTCATCCTATGAACATGTCCTTCGATTAGAAAAACCATGTTCCATCAATATTTGTTCAACAATGCCAAATCGATATGATAGCCTCTACTATCATTTTCCTCTTAGGAGGCCAAATATATATTAACCTCACATTGATCTAAATATTTTCAATCTGCATCTATTAATCATCATATTCTTGGAATTAACTAGTCAACAAGTGTCAGATATATGATCTAAGAGGGATTTTATATCTTTCATAGAAGTTGTCTTTTCTTTCTTTAAGAATATTATAATGGATGTTGATCAATATCATAAAGCTTCTTTTTATAACTCCCTCTTTCTATCATTCTCATAATTCTTCACAGAGTTCACAACAAGCATGAATACTTTTATTCATTTTTCTTTCTTCGGTCCTTTATTACATACCTCAATTCTCAGCACAACCAAGCATGATGTCAATTTTGTTAGTCTAGGATTTATCCTTATAGCGGAAGCATTTTGTCCTAGGGTCCTAAGATCCATCTTCAAATTTTGATAGGGTTTAGTACATACCCTAGAAATCTACTCAAAATTCTATTATGGTTTCAAGATACTTAGCAAAGAAATAACTAGCTAGCAAACCCTAGATTTCATACCCAAGAAATAAGAATTCATAAAGATAATCATCAATTAGGGTTAGGGGTTTTGTCTTTAGGTTTTACTTCCATCTAGGGTTCATAATCCCTAAATAACAATAATCCCTAAATTCTCAAGATTTATAAAATATCTTTAAAAATCTCATAGATACTCTACATAAATATTTTCAAATAATCACAACAACATAAATAGAAAACATACCTCAAAAAATCTTCTACTACCTTTTGTATTTTTCCTCGTTGCAACTCTTATTAGTATAAGATTCTTATGATCTTATGATGCCATAATATTGATGCATAAAGTGATCTAGATGTCTTGCTGGATGATTGATTTTTAAAAAGTGCCAAAATATTCTTTTATTGATGCGCCTACATGTGCACATTTTAACTACTAACTTTAAACTTGAGAGTTGAGCTACTCCCTCTAGCCATAATAGTTTCACTACATTTTACCTACAATCCTTTTCAGGGAGGTCATCAAAGAAAATATTATAATCAAGTGATAATAAGGATAGATATACTAAGGAAGTCAATAATGCAATGAAAGAAAGGAAATATAATACTTATCTTTTGTGAATAGCAGTGACTCCCTCTTGATATTGAATTGATCTAGACATCATTTAGGTCTTTCCTTATTTTAACTACTCATACTAGGGACTTTGACCAACACTCTAGGAAATCTCTCTTTTCAAACTATATTAGGTTCATAAAACCTAGAAAACAAAAACCTCAAATGATCAAGGAAGGACATAATCTAAAGTTATAACTAGAATCAATAATGATCCTATAAGGGGTTTCTCACGAAACCTATAATGAAAGGCCTAAAAATTATTATATACAAGGGATATGATACACTAGCAATCCCTAAGAATCCAAGTCTCTTCTTGATCAATAGTACAAACCTTTGACATCAAAATATTACCCTTTAACAATCTTTGATGGTTCATCTGTATCAGCAACAGTAGCATGATATCTTTCTCTCTTCTTGTTATCATTTGATTTTTTGGGACATTGGTTTCTATAGTACCCAAATTCATGACATTGGAAACATTGAAATTTTGATAGATCAGTCTTCTTGTGATGATTTCTCTTTGAACCTTTATCAATTTTCTTATTTCCTCCTTTCTTCTTGAAACAAGTTGAATAAGAATTGGAGATAACATTTTATTATTCTTGATTTCTTCCTATTAGAGCAAGCTGAGCTTCTTCTTGAGTACATGCATACCATAATTCTTTAAAAGATGGAGCTTATTTCCAACTATTAATACTAACAACAAAATAATTCCAAGACTTGGGTAATCCTAGTCTGGTTGATATTGCAAATTCCTTATCAGGGATTATTTCATCAATTTCTTGAAGTTCATCTCTTAAACGAGATATTCTCTATGAAAATATAGTGTCATCTTTTGTCATCCTGATAGTTCGAAGTTCATTCATTAAGCTTGCTACTTGGCCAATATTTTGATTGTAAATAATTTCGAGAGAGATTCATACATTTTCTTTGAGGTGTCTTGAGAGGATATGTAGGGAATCAGATTGTCCTCGACTGAATCTGCAATGAGGATCATGGCTATAATGTCATTCTCTTTGAATTTTTCTTTACTAACATCATCTTTTGGTTCTTTAACTTTACCTTGCAGAATGTCCAAGGCAATGTCCCTATAAAGGATAAGATCCATTCTTGTCTTCCAAGCTCTAAAATTTGAAGCTCCTTGAAGCTTATTTTCTAATTTCATTGATGATTCCATTGGTGCACTTGTTAATGCCATTCATGTAGAGGCCTAGATCTCTTGTAGATTTTAATAGGTCTCTTTGACTTTTGTTAATAGTCCCAAGGTGCTAGTTACTCCTCCTTCAATTATGCTCCAAAGGTTCTAAAAAATTATTTCTTTAATGATGATCCCAAAAGTATTTTATAAGATCTTTTAGGAGAGAGATATCCTATATTAAGATAATGCTATATCATGTCTTCCAAAAACCTTGAAAATTTCTTTCAAGATGCGTCTTCCAAGATGTCTTCAAATGGCCTTTCCCAAGTAGCCTTCCTTCAAGATCAATGGTGAGCTTTATTTTATAATAGCCTCTTTTTATACCCTTCCTTGTATCCTTTCCAAGATGATTAGAGAAAATGATCTTCAAGCTACCTTTTTCCTTCCTCACCTTAGCTCTAATACCATGTTAGAAAATCAAAAGGCCAAAAATATTTTCTTACTTTGATAACAGCTTGTGATAATTTTAATTTATATTATATTTTTTTCTCTTCTTTTCATCAAGCAACTATCAAACCATAAATAACATCAAGATCACAAGCACAATAGAACACAGTGTTTTGGATCTCAGCTAGGGAAAAATCCCTTTCCAAGGGGAATGCCTAGTCAAACTCGCATTATTTTTATAGAATCAAGACAACAATGAGACATTCAAGACCTTTAGACCAAGACAAAGACCCTCTCCAATCACCAAGTTAGCCCTCCTTCCAAGTAGTCAAAGTCAACTAGAGTAAAAAATGATAAACACCATTCAAGTCTACCTTAAAACAAAATTGACCCCTATAAATTCATCATTTTAGTCTTGTGCAGTCACTATAGAAATTTTGGCCCCTACAATTGTCCCATAAACCCTAAAAAATTTGCACATGTGAGAGATAAGTTTCTCTAAAACTCGTTTTTCTTTCTTCTTTTATTTTGTCTTCTCCCTTCTTTAACTAAGCTCCCTCTTTGCCTTCTTTCTTTTCACTAAAAGAACTTGCTTGAATAGATGCCCAAATATGCTGAATTCATCTTGTATATATCACTTTTCCAGGGTTGAATAGCCTTCCACGGGGGCGACTTGGTGAGGGAGGAAAAAATGATTTTCTTGACACAAAATAATTTATTTTTTTCATGTCACAAATGCCCAAGAAGGGTCTTATACATTTGATAATGACTCTTTTGACTCAATAAAATCCTAGAAGCATGAAGAACATGCTTGAAGTAGTTTGACAAATGAAAAGAGCATGAAACCCATGCTTTGAAAATAATTTTCATTTTCTCTTTTTCATTTTTACAATAAAAATATAAAGATATAAATATAATAGCAATTATGAAGACTGAACATAGTTATATTTCTATACACATAGTGGAGAGAATGACCTTTCAACCCTCTTATGCTCAATCTCAATATTATCCTCTATTTTTATATCAATGTTGGTTGATCGAAAATTCAAGGGAAAAGGTTGGCCAATTTGAATAATTAATTCATCGCCAAATATGGTTCGGAACAAATAGTTTAATGTCTAATGAATCTTTTATTTATAATAATCCATTCGAGAGAAATTTACCAATATTTATCAAATTTGTTTAGAAACCCTGTAGCTGTCTATTAAATCTCCTATAACTATAAAAAACATGATAATGGTAAGTCCATTGTAAACACAACAAGCATAGGAGCTCATTTTAAGTCATATACCCAATCTTTTCTTCTAGCATTCAAAATTTTTAATCATAATATACACAACAATTTGGTAGAATATAGAGATTCCTCTAATGTCACACCTTATTTTGTGTCCAAAAAGATCAATGTTGTCCCAAATAAGACTAATATTAAGATCATTCAATTAGACACAACATAAGTAAATGTAAATGGTGAGGTGAACATTGTTATGATCTAATTTCTCTCTAATCTATGATTCCACCAGATGATTGATATCATAGTCATGGAAATACCTAAGGAATACAACCTACTACTAAGTAGGGACAAGTGTGAGAACTACATGGGTAATTTCTTTCATTTTCAATTTTTTTTTTTGTCTTTTATTCCATCGGTTTATGTTCTTTTCTACCAATCTTGTTTTTCTTCCCTTATACATCAATAAACCCTATTTTGATGATGAACTTTGAAGTAGTGACTCAAAAGGTGATATTGTGACCAAGTTACTTCATTCATGCATAGCACGGGTTAGATCTTAAATCTATATGTGATGCTCGAGATTTTTTATCCAATATCATGATCTCAAATATATTGTAGTATCACTATTTTCTACATTAAAGTCTAAGTAAAGAGGTAGACCCTCGGTAAAAATGATGCCAATTTGACTATCCTCAAGTTGTGATCTAAATGAATTCTATTAAGCGATGGAGATAGGCTAGAAGAGTTTTTTAAAGAACAAAAAAGCTAGAACTTATGGAAAGTATGATTTTATGAAAAAGTCGAGTCTATATGCCAACAAGCCATAGCACATGGTGGAATTCTGGAGCCATGTAAGATGAACCCACCCAATGTCATGGAAATAGATGTGCTGGTAAATATGTGGTAGCTTTGATAAAGGTTGATGACATGGAATTTTGATGTGGCATGCCAACATGGCATGGTTATGTGCCATTGTAGTATAGAAGAGTTGTCATGGCAATTAATGTGGTTCTTTTGTGGAAAGCATGACACAGACGTGATGGAGTGGGACCCAAGATATATAAATTCAATGTCTTGTAAAAATAGACTTTTAAGTTTATTTTGGATCTAAACATGATTGACAAAATACACATCAGAATTTGTTAGCTTTTGCTCTCATGGAGTGTTCCCTTCTTCTCACAAAATTCATTTCTAGCACATGTTAATCCAAAAATCCAACTTTTTGAAAAATGGTCTTATAGGAATTTTCCTAGATCCAGATGTGATTGGGCAATCTAATGTGCCTACACCATGAAAGTAGTGCAATGCAGTGATATGGATGCATTGCCACATGTCAACCATTTTTCAAATGATATGGCATAATATAGTTGTGACATGTAGTCACATGCAACCGCATGTTAGCCACATGTTGAATGTATTGTTGTTGATGTAGCATAAGATATTGAACTTCATAGAGGCCTAACTTTGTGTACGTAGCTCAAATTTGAATGAAATTTATATCATTGGAAAGCTCTTGATGAATAGAACATGATGGTGACCTTAGAAAAGAAATTTAAAGTGATTGAAATAAGAAGAACTTTAATAGTTGCATTTTCTTAAGATAGATCAAAGTGTTGGAACTTAAACATATCAATGAAACCATAACATGAAATTATATATCAAGTTCTGTATATTATTCTTCCTTATCATATACTTGAATACATTTAAATTTTAATTTTTGATAATTGGAATGTATTAAATATCAACAAATTTCATATTTTTAATTTCGAGAATTCAAAGTGATTATTTATGTTGAACTTCTACATTTTAAAATTTACATTTATTCTCTTTTCCTTTAACTTTCTACACAAAAACTCCCTTTAAATTGAATTTTTTATTTCTTCAAAAATAATTATATATATATATATATATATATATATATATATATATAAACTAACTTGACTTCTATAAAAATAAATGTGCAAATTTAAATCCAAACCTAACAACATTCTGACCCTTTTCTTAACTATTAGATATTTACAATAAATCCTTCTTCCATCAGCAACTGCAGCCGCCTCGAAGCCATTGCAATTTATGCGAACTCCCTAGAAGGTACGATACCATGGGAGATATCCCTGCTAGAAAATTTGAGAATTTTTTTGGGTTTATGAAAATCATCTTACAGGCTCCATCCCGCGAGGATTTTTCGGTAGACTGCCTAAGTTGGAGGCATTTGATGCATCATACAATAATCTGAGTGGGTTATACCATATGAAATGGACAATATGAAGAATCTGAGAGTCTTGCACTTAGATTTCAATAACATGTCAGGTTCGATCCCCTCATCCTTTGCCAATCTTACAAACCTGCAGACGCTAGGCCTATCTTACAATAATCTGAGTGGGGTTATACCATATGAAATGGGCAATCTGAAGAATTTGAGAGTCTTTCACTTAGAATTCAATAACATTTCAGGGTCGATCCCCTCATCCTTTGCCAATTTTACAAGCCTGCCGCCGCTAGATTTATCAGACAATAAGTTCGAAAACACTTTGCCTCAAGGAATCGGTTGTCTTCCCAATCTGACAGAGTTGTATCTCTACGATAACGACTTCAAAGGTCCGCTGCCTTCTAGACTTGGCAGCTTCAGCAACCTGGAGTACCTGGAATCATTTTCCAGCGGACTGAATGGATCCATTCCTTCGGGGTTGTGCAGCAGTAGGTTGTTGACCCAACTTGCCATCTTCGACAATCGGCTAGAGGGGAATATCACAGGCCTTCTACAAGATTGCGTCTCACTACAACGCGTCTGCCTGCAGAACAACGTCTCCACGGTGTTGGGAATTTCTGATAATTCCGGAACCGAACGAATAGAGAATGATGCTATGTTTTAACACAGCGGAAACAAAAAAAATGTTTGGGAGAACAGAGTTCTCAACACACAAACACAGAAATTTGTATTCATTCACAGAACTAATTTTTTTACAAAAAGTCTTCCTCTAACTGATTGTAAAAATTATATTTTTAACATACACGCTGCTGCGAAAAAAAAAATTAACATTAAAAAAAAAAAAAAAAAAACTACACTACTGTGTATTTTTATTAAAAGAACACTCTTTCTCTACCAGGATATGCATGAAGGTGTCTTAATGGACCACCAACCACATTTACAGTTAGATATGGGTTCTGATACAGTCTTCTAACAAAATCGGACTTTCTAAATTATCTGATGTCCTTCTCTGGTAGCTGAAATAAATTATGAATGGAGTTCCATGCCTGATATATGGTTTCCACTGCTCGAGGTCATCCTTTTTGTCCTTCGGCCATTTTATTCTTTAAATGTTTTTGGTGAGAAGTAATGGCACAAAATGTTGGATCTGGTGTTCTTCCTTCTTCGGGAACACAAAACAGGTTAAGGCATAAAGACAGTATGATGGAGGCGTGAATAGGACGAGAACAAATATGGGCCGTCAGATTAAATGAAAGGACAACGGGGATCGTTTGCTGGTGAGGCAATGTGTGATGAGATCAGGGCGCATCGCAATATCGCGTCGGCGGAAGACCAAACGGCGAAGACATAACACATATGGATGTGATCTGCGATTTGCGATCAAATCGCATCGCGGGATCACAATCGGCAGAAAACACAGGACGTAACCGAGGCAACAGGACGCTCTGCGATTTGCGATAGCGATAATATCGCATCGCAATGTCACATCGGAAGAATTCAAAGGAACATACGGAGCTAGTGGGTATGAATGCGATTTGCGATCTGCGATTAGATCGCATCGCGAGAAAAGAAATAAATTTTTTGCAGTCGCTATTTGATGGTGGATTCCGGCAAGCGCTGTAGTTGGAATTAGCATTTCAAAACTCCCCTTTAATTTCAACTGCTGGGTTATCAGTCATACCCAGACACTTCCTCAAAAACTTAAAACTTTTCTGCCCCAATGGTTTGGTCAGAATATCTGCAACCTGCTCCTGAGTTCTGTAATGTTTTAAAACAATTTCTCCATTGTTTACCAATTCCCTGATGTAATAAAACTTTGTGTCAATGTGTTTCGTTCTCTTATGAAACACAGAATTTTTGGATAATGCAATAGCTGAGCTATTATCACAAAAAATCACAGTTCCTTTTGCTTGCTCTTGGCATAAGCTCCTTGACATCCTTCTCATCCAAACTGCTTGACATGCTGCTGTTGTAACTGCCACATATTCTGCTTCTGTTGTAGACAATGCTACAATAGGCTGTTTTTTAGAAGCCCATGAAATGGCTCCTGAACCCAATCACTATCAGTGTATCCAATTAAATCTGAACATTTTGAAGCAGTATATAAAATGCCAAACCTTTTAGTACCTTTAACATACCTCAGAATCCTTTTTGCTGCCTGCCAATGTGCTTCTTTTGGCCTCTCCATGAATCTGGAAATCAAACTAACAACATGCATTATATCCGGCCTAGTTGCAGTCAAATAAATGAGGCTACCAACTATGCTCTTGTACAAACTAGGATCAAAATCCTTGTTGTTGTCCTCTTTGCTGAGTTTTAATCCCATCACTGTGGGAGTGATTGTTGCTTTGCTCTCCTGCATATTAAATCTTTCCAACACTTCATTAACATATTTTGCTTGTGAGATAAAAATCCCATTTCCATTTTGTTCTACTTCTATTCCTAAGAAGTATCTCAGCAAACCCATGTCAGTCATTTCAAATTCTTCTTTCATGACTGTTTTGAAATTTTCAATAAGATAATCATCATTACCTGTGAAAATAACATCATCAACATATAACACAACAATTAGTATTTTACCATCCTTTTCTTTGATGTAGAGGGTGGGTTCTCCCTCACACTTTTCAAATCCATTTTCCAGTAGATAGGAATCTATCCTACTGTACCACGCTCTTGGTGCTTGCTTCAGCCCATAAAGAGCTTTTTTCAATCTGCACACTTTGTGCTCTTGGCCTTTCTTTTCATAGCCTAGAGGTTGTTCAATGTAAACCTCTTCCATTAACACTCCATTTAGAAATGCTGACTTCACGTCCATTTGGTAAACTTTCCACTTGTTTTGTGCTGCTATGGACAACACTTCTCTCACGGTTTCCATTCTAGCAACCGGTGCAAAAGTTTCCTCATAGTCTCTCCCATTGCTGCTTATATCCTTTGACAACAAGCCTTGCCTTGTGTCTTTCTATTTTGCCTTCAGCATTACTCTTGGTCTTGTAGACCCATTTAACTCCAATGACTTCTTTTCCTTTTGGTAATTCAACTAAATCCCATGTCTTGTTTCTTTCTATGGCATTGATCTCCTCATCCATAGCTTCTATCCATTTCCTATCCTTAATTGCTTTTTCAAAATGAACAGGGTCATCAACATGACAATATAAAGCAAACAAAGAGTTCATACCTTCATCATAAATGTCACTTAAATTTCTGAATTTCTTACTTCTTTCATTTGGTGTACAAGTGCTTGAAGAAGCACTTGAATTTCCTCCTTGTGGTGTGCTTGGAGAAGCACTCTCATTTCTCCTCAAGGGTGTCTCTTTCTTCCCTTGTGTTGGTGCTACTGTTTGGGGATGTATTTCAGCCATCTCATCATCATCTTCATCATGTGACAAAGAGCTTTTAACATTCACTGTTTTCTCTATGCTTCCATCCCAAGCTTCCTCCTCAATGAACTGAACATCTCTACTCACAAAAAACTTCTTGGTGGATGGGTTATACAACCTATAAGCTTTGGATTCATCACTATATCCAATGAAAATACATTTCTCCCCTTTGCTGTCCAACTTCTTCCTTAGCTGATCTAGAATATGTGCATAGGCCACACATCCAAAAACTTTCATGTGGGTGACACCTTGCTTTGTCCCACTCCATGCTTCTTCCGGTACTCTGTTCATGACTGCTTTTGTAGGGCATCTATTCGAAATTTACGCTACACAGTGTACAACTTCAGCCCAATAATCATTTGGCAAATGCTTTGCCTTTAACATACTCCTCGCCATATCCATGGTTGTCCTATTCTTCCTTTCAACAACTCCATTTTGCTGCGGAGTGTACCTAGTGGTAAACTGCTTATGAATTCCATTTTCTCTACAAAAACGTAGAAATTCTTTGGAGATATATTCACCTCGTCTATCATTTCTTAGAACTTTGATATGCAGCCCACTTTGGTTTTCTACAAGTGCTTTGAAATTGAAAAAAATTTCAAACACTTCACTGTTGTTCTTCAGGAAATAAAACCAAGTTTTTCTGGTAAAATCATCAATGAATGTTAGTATATAGTGGCTGCCTGCAAGTGATGGAGTTTGCATCGGTCCACATAAATCTGAGTGGACAATCTCTAAGGGTGCTTTTGCCCTTATGCTTTTCCCTGATGGAAAACTTTCTCTGTGTTGTTTCCCCAAGATACAACCTTCACAAAGGCTGTTCGGTTTCTCTATCAATGGTAATCCTCTTACCATTCCTTTCCTATGCAACAAGTTAAGACCTCCAAAGTTGAGATGTCCAAATCTCAAGTGCCACAACCAATTTTCATCAATTGGTTCGCTTTGGAAAGCCTCTTCAGTCACTCCTGCTATTTCTTCTCCATCTTTCAAATCTGCCTTCATTCTGAGAGGGAACATCCTGTTCCTTGTCATCTTCACTTCAGCAATACATCGTTTGCTAGGTAATTTATCCATGATGGTGCATACATCATTCACAAAGAAAACATTGTACCCCTTTTGAACAAGTTGTCCAATACTTAAGAGGTTACATTTCAATCCAGGAACATAATAGACATCTGCTATGGTTTTCTTTTCACCTTTCTTTGTTAGGATATTTACTTCTCCTTTTCCCATAACAAAAACTTTACTATCAGTCCCCAGTGTGACTTGTGACTTCACACTCTGATCTATCTTAGAAAACAGGGCTATGTTTCTTGTCATATGGTTACTGCAACCGGAGTCTAAAAACCATGCATCTTCACTCTTTGCTTCAGTCATATTATATGCTAAAAACAAATTATCTTGGCTAATATTTTCTCTAGTGAAATTTGCACTAGTTCTCTTACTCATATCATGCTGCTTCTTCCTACATTCATTTGCATAATGCCCATATTTTTTACAATAATAACATTGGACATTGGATTTTTCATACCTTTGTCCTTGAGCATGATGTTGTCCACTTTGTTGACTGCTTCCTTGGCCTTGGATCTGATTTGGATTGCTGCCTCTTCCTTGAGCATTTGCTGGACTGTTTCTTCCACCTCTGTTTTGGCTTCTACCTATTCCTCTCTTGTTTCCTCTGACTTGACCTCTTCCTCTTCCAAAAGACATCTGGGTCTTAAAGGCATGTTCTAGAGATGAGTTTTCATTTCTACTCAATCTCTGCTCATGTGTTATCAGTGATGCATGTAGTTCATCAACTGAGAAGTTTGTGAGATCCTTTGTCTTTTCTATGGTGGTGACAATCACATCGAACTTTGAGGGTAGGACCCTCAATAGTTTCTCCACAATCCTCCTTTCTTCAAGAATTTCTCCGTGGGTCCTTATCTGTGTGACCAGACCAATCACATGTGTGAAGAATGAGTCAATATTATCTGACTCCTTCATGCAAAGATTCTCAAAATCTCTCCTCAGCAACTATAGTTTTGTTGTCTTCACTTTCTCCATGCCTTGATAGGCTGTCTTGAGAGTTTGCCATGCTTCTTTGGATGTCTTGGCTACTACTATCCTTGGAAACACACTCTCATGCACTGTTTGATATAAGAAGAGGAGGGCTTTAGAATCCTTCTTCTTATAGCTCTTCAACCGTTCTTTCTCTGCCTGAGTTAAATTATTAAACTCATTTTCATCTGCTGGTTCTTCAAAACCATCCTCAACAAATTCCCATAAGTCTTGTGAGGCAAACAGGGCTCTCATGGTTATTGCCCAATAGTCATAGTTTTTCCCATTAAATTGTGGGAGCTGAGTATTACAGATACCCATGCTAGTGCTGGTGCTAATGCTGGTGCTGGAGCCAGCCATTCTTGCACTCTTAACTATGCTTCAAATACTTGACTGTATTTAAAAATCACTAACTATCTTCAACAGCAACACACAAAAAAAACTTGAGAAATACCTTGGATCTTTCTTGACTGAGTCTTCACTCTGCTGGAGAAGCTACTGCAACAAGAAATCCTTCCTTCAGCTTCTTTGACACCTTCAAAGAGCCTGGACAAGCTCTGATACCATGTTGGGAATTTCCGATAATTCCGGAACAGAACGAACAGAGAATGATGCTTTGTTTTAACACAGCGGAAACAAAAAAAATGTTTGGGAGAACAGAGTTTTCAACACACAAACAGAGAAATTTGTATTCATTCACAAAACTATTTTTTTTACAAAAAGTCTTCCTCTAACTAAGGGATTACACAGGAACGCTTCAGTTCCAAAAACAAAATTTCACTCTGTCTCTCCTTACAATTTTTTTACACTGCTCTGTGTAAAAATTATATTTTTAACATACACGCTGCTGCGAAAAAAAACTGCACTACTGTGTATTTTTATTAAAAGAACACTCTTTCTTTGCCAGGATATGCGTGAAGGTGTCTTAATGGACCACCAACCACATTTACAGTTAGATATGGGTTCTGATATAGTATGCTGACAAAATCGACCTTTCTAAATTATCTGATGTCCTTCTCTGGTAGCTGAAATAAATTATGAATGGAGTTCCATGCCTGATAAATGGTTTCCACTGCTCGAGGTCATCCTTTTTGTCCTTCGGCCATTTTCTTCTTTAAATGTTGTTGGTGAGAAGTAATGGCACAAAATGCTGGATCTGGCCTTCTTCCTTCTTCGGGAACACAAAACAGGTTAAGGCGTAAAGACAGTATGGCGGAGGCGTGAATAGGACGAGAACAAATATGGGCTGTCAGATCAAATGAAAGGATGGCACAGATCGTTTGTAGGTGAGGCGATGTGCGATGCGATCAGGGTGCATCGCAATATCGCGTCGATGGAAGACCAAACGGCGGAGACATAACACATATGGATGCGATCTGCAATTTGCAATCGAATCACATCGCGGGATCGCAATTGGCAGAAAACACGGGACATAACGGAGGCAACAGGGCGCTCTGCGATTTGCGATAGTGATAATATCGCATCGCAACGTCGCGTCAGAAGAATTCAATGGAACAGACGGAGGTAGTGGGTATGAATGCGATTTGCGATCTGCGATTAGATCGCATCGCGAGAAAAGAAAGAAACTGTTTGAAATCGCTATTTGATGGTAGATTCCGGCAAGCGCTGCAGTTGGAATTAGCATTTCAACACACGGGCTTCATACCGAGGAACATCTCTAAGCTCTCCAAGTTGAATTACTTTGAGATTTCTGGTAACAAAATCCATGGAAGTATACCCTCTTCCATAGGACAGATGGAGAACCTTACTAATCTTGCGCTCGTGGACAATAATATCTGTGGCGTCATTCCTGCTGAAATAGGAGACTTGAGAAAACTGGGAAAACTGGATCTGAGCAGAAATAATCTCACTGGAACGATTCCTCCAGAAATAGGAAATTTAATTAATTTAGAGGTTTTAAATCTCAGCGCAAACTCGTTGGAAGGCAGCATAACGGCAACAGTTGGTCACCTTCAGATGCTGGAGAAATTAGATTTGAGTGTAAACGGACTGACAGGAAGGATCCCCGATTCACTGGGGAATCACGAACAATTAGGCGAGCTATAACTAGCTAGAAATAAACTGAGCATGACCATTCCTTTGGAGTTGGCAATGCTAGCAGACACTCTCATATATGGGTTAGATCTAAGCTGGAACAATCTTTCAGGATCTCTTCCTCCTCAGATTGGAAGTTTGAACTCACTTGAATCCTTGGACGTCTCCCATAACCAGCTCTCCGGTCAGATTCCTCAGTCTTTCCTAGACATGAGGAGCCTGGATCATTTCAATTTCTCTTTCAACCTTTTTACAGGGAACATTCCTTCATTGAGGAAATTTTTACAAGGTCCACAGAATGCATTTGAGGGAAATCTAGATCTCTGTGGACCTCCGACAACCAAGAATTGTTCCGATACAGAAGTTGCACGTAATAAGAAAACAATAAGCTCGGTGGCAGTGGTGGGGATTACCATCACCTATTTTGGGACCATAATCATTTTCAACCTTGCTCTGATGTACATGATAAAAATATCAAGGTCGAGGAAGGAACGACAGAACAATGAAGATGCTACAGTGGGTATTAATTCGGCAGATGGGCGAGGTATAATCAAATACAGAGATATAGTAGAAGCTACTGAGAACTTCAGCGATGATTACGTCATCAGCTTTGGCACATCTGGGATGGTTTACAAGGTAGTTATTCCAGGACGAGACAAAATCCTTGCGGCCAAGTGCTTAAAAGTAGCAAATCATGGCATCGACGATAATGGATATCGCAGTCTGAGGCACGAGATCGAATCCTTGAAGCACGCCCGTCACAGAAACATCTTGCGTCATCAGGACCTGATAAGAGAGCATGATGGAACGAATGAGGTAATAGTTCTTTTGTGTGACTACATGGTCAATGGATCGTTGTGGGAATATCTGGGCGGAGCATCGAAACATCCTAATCAGAGACTAGACTGGAGGACTCGGTATAACATTGCAGTGGGCGTGGCAGAGGGTTTCAAATATCTACACCACGACTGCGAACCTCCAATAATTCACTGCGACATAAAGTCTGCCAACATATTGCTGGATGATGAATATGTAGCACACATCGCAGATTTTGGACTTGCCAGGCTACTGAAAAACCCATCAGTGGATTCTGAATCAAGTTCTCTTTTCGGAGGGACTCTTGTCTACATTGCGCCCGGTACTAAATCTCCATTTGTTTTCTGTTTACAAAGCTGAATGAATCCACAAATTATTGTTATTATTATGTCAGTAAATCATATTCCATTTCATGCGAATAGTCATAAACTCCGAAGATTAATGTTTTGTGTAGAATGTGGGTATGGAGTGAAAGCATCAACAAAGCAAGACATGTATAGCTTCGGAGTGGTGTTATTTGAGATGGTAAGTGGAAAGCCTCCAGCGGTAGAAGAGGACGATGAAGAATTTGTGCATATCACTGCATGGGCTGCGAAGATGGTGTAGGAAGGGAGGATTGATGAAATAATTGACGAGGATTTGAGACGTAGCAGTGATTATAATAACGTGAAGGATGAAATAGTGAAGATAATGGAGATTGCCACGCTTTGTAGTCGATCTGCTCCCAATCTGAGGCCGTTGATGAACGTAGTTGTTGACATGCTTAATTGTCTAAAATCTGATCAGGTGGCTGTCTATTCTCCGTTCTCATAGAAAGTCGGGGTTTCTTATTTGTTTTTTTAAATGATGATAGGTGTAGAATTGTTTATTTTGGAAAAGGATTTTCAAAACATTTAATTAGGATTTAAATTTCTCAATTTATAAATAAATAAAAAGTGGAGATTTATTTTTAAAGTAATTATATTTTGTAATTAACGATATGAGTTAGTTTTATAAGAAAAGAGAGATAGTTGATTTGTTGGACATGTGTTATTGATAATTAATGTTGTAACAATGTCTTTATATATTAATAATCTTTATTGTAAAGTTGAGGACCAATTTCCATGGTTAAGAATTTTGTTACATATTTTTTTAATTGTATATTTTTAATTATTTTTTTAATTTTAATAAGAGACATGTATGATGTTAGGATATTCCGAGATAACACTAAGGTGCAACGGAAAAGAGCATACGCATGAGAAAAATCCTTCCTTTCTGTTTTTGATTTGCCCAGATCGCACAGAGTCGCGGGGCAAAGAGCATACACAAAAATGGAAGGTTCAGATCCGGTAATAAAAAAAAGCCAAATAAACCGAAACTGAAATAAACAAAGAGAAAATAACTGTAAACTGCAAATAAACACTGTATACCTCCAGATCTTAAAAATGACACAGTTAGGGCTACCAGAAACCTTTTCGCATGAAACGAAAGGGGTTCCTCACTGGAACAGATGCTCCCAACACAATAGAGCAGTCTTCTCAGCCCGAAAGTAGTCAAAAATAGTAGATCTGGGAAACGATAGTCGGATGCAGTTCTACCGGCTTCAGATTTGGATCACCAATGGACGCGGCCCTCAAATAGCTCTGATACCATGTAGGAATTTATAGGGTAAGTTCCTCAGACAGAACACCAAAGGTCACCGCTCACAACCAGATCATAGATCAATACACCAGTATTTTTGACGTGGTTAAAACCCTCAAAGAGGGAAACAGTCCACGGCCTGAGCCAACGCAGCCACTTCAGACAATTTATTAATAAAAGAATGAAAATTTACATATGCTTCTCTCATAGACGGATTACCCTAACAATGACCCTCCATGCTCTTTAAATAGAGATCATGTACCAATCGGGTGTTAAGCCACGGATCAAGTGTCAGTAATACCGAGGAGAGAATGAACCGTCGGATCACTACATATCGTGACCGTCGGATTGTAAGTTACAAAATGTACATAGTAAAGAAACACACTTTACCTAACTCTATACTAGACCAAGTTATACTTAACTATTTCCTATGTGTCGGAATATCCTAACATCCTCCCTTAAGAACAACTTGGGATAGGATTGAAGGATTTACAAATGTGACACAATAGGAGAAGGAAGGAGGCACTAGAGCCTATTTGTAGGAATTTACAGGGTAAGTTCCTCAGACAGAACACCAAAGGTCACCGCTCACAACCAGATCACAGATCAATACACCAGTATTTTTGACGTGGTTAAAACCCTCAAAGAGGGAAACAGTCCACAGCCTGAGCCAACGCGGCCACTTCAGGCAATTTATTAATAAAAGAATGAAAATTTACATATGCTTCTCTCATAGACGGATTACCCTAACAATGACCCTCCATGCTCTTTAAATAGAGATCATGGACCAATCGGGTGTTAAGCCACGGATCAAGTGTCGGTAATACCGAGGAGAGAATGAACTGTTGGATCACTACATATCGTGACCGTCGGATTGTAAGTTACAAAATGTACATAGTAAAGAAACACACTTTACCTAACTCTATACTAGACCAAGTTATACTTAACTATTTCCTATGTGTCGGAATATCCTAACATCCCCCCTTAAGAACAACTTGGGATAGGATTGAAGGATTTACAAATGTGACACAATAGGAGAAGGAAGGAGGCACTAGAGCCTATCCCCCCTTAGTGACAACTTCCTAAACTCCAACCATAAATCGAAGTTTAGTGAACTTCGCCTCTGTGAGAGCCTTTGTAAAGATGTCTGCAACTTGATCATCTGTTGAACAATATTGCACTTCAAGAACATGGTCGTGAATGAGCTTTCTGATGAAGTGCATGTGCAATTCAATGTGTTTGCTGCGCTGATGTTGGACTGGATCTTTGCATAGTTGAATGGCACTTTGATTATCACACCAAAGTGTAGTCGGGTGCTGCTGCTGAAAGCCAAAATCTGACAGTATCTGACGAAGCCACAAGGCTTCCTTACTAGCTTCTACGGCACCACGATACTCTGCTTCTGCTGAAGAAAGAGAAATGGCACCTTGTTTCTTGCAAGCCCACGTAATAGGTCCTGAACCAAGAGTGAAAACATAACCGGCAGTAGACTTCCGATCATCAGGGTCACCAGCCCAATCAGAATCAGTGAAACCAACCAATAGACACTGATAGACACTTCAAGGAAGTGCATGCTTATCATGATTTGATGTCTATCACATGCATTAATGTAACATTCTTAAAGTGCAAGTGATGATTCTATACTTACGTATATATGTATTTTCTTTTTTTCTTTTGGCATGTATACTCTGTAGAGTTAATAGCTCCCATTATATTTTTTCCTTGAGATGCTTCATAACTTATTAAGTATGGGGGAGATGTTGTAGTGGTATATCAAATGAAATGTTAGATGAAAAATAACTAGCCCAACCACATTAATTAAATGATTCATAAATGTTGATACACATCAAAACACTCACTTAACCCACGATATGTCACAATACCCAGATTAAAAAATAAAATAAATCCATAAAAACGAACTAAATTATAACTTTATTTTAAACTTTGATTATTATTAAATATAAAAATAATTAAAATATGAGTTAAACAATATTTGTAACATGAAGATTCACCCCATTCTATCATGAAAATTTTTAACTTGTAAATAGCTTTTGTTATAATATCATGGCTTATCAATACCACATGTTCAATATGACAAGTGTTGACATGAAATTTCTTTAATTATTTAATTTGAGATAAATTTATTAGAGGATCATAACTAATTTAGAGCTAAGAATTGATCTTTGATTTATGAACATTATAGGGAATATTCCAACATATTCCATGAAGGTTAAATCTCTACCATCCACCTAATAAATATTGATAATTAAATTAAAATTATAAAAAACCTATTTTGAAAGAAATATACTTATCAACATAATAATAAAACAAAATTTCTACTCAATTAAAAAATGATTAAAAATAAATAAATTAATTTAATTTAATTTTTTCATGTGTAATTTTCTTTTTATTAATGAAATTATAAAAAAATTTCAAAAATAAAAATTTATAATATATATAATAAGAAAATAAATTTAAATGATAAGAAATCACATTTATAACTATAATAACTTAAAACATATAATTAATAAATTTACACAATAACATATAAAAACTTAATATTTACATAATATATTTTTTTCCTAACTACATATCACATTAAAAACTACAAAATAAAAATTATGTCAATGAAAAATTGTTGAGTTCATAAGTATGTAACAATATTTATTATCAATGTTTCAATCATGAGAGCTCGGTGGATCTGAGGGGCAGGGTTAGGGTTTCCCACGCTGCAGGCTTCGCTGCCACAGAACCCCTATTTGTTTTCACTTCATGCAGCAATTTTCGACCTCTGGACATCAGCTCTAGACGGGCGATGGTGGAGGGTCTCCTTCAGGCGACAGACCTCTTGCACAAAATACCAAACATGTCTCCATTCCACAGATCTCCTCATGTCATGGTTTCTCTCTTCTCATGTAACGAGACAGGGGCATCTCGCGACGTGTTTTTGTCCACATCTCGATTTTTTTTCTTATCGCAGGCTCTAAGCCCTCGTGTGGGTTAGAACTATCATTTTCACTACGGGATCTGGGCGTTGGGACTGCAAAACAATGCTTCTGTCTCCAAAAATATTTCTAGTTTAGTTATGCCTTGTATTTTATTTATGGTCAAGGTCTTGCTGGGAGCGTTTCTTGTTGTTTTTCTGGATTTGCAGTTTTTGTCTGTCCGTGGGAGGAGAAACAGGTTTAATGGTCGAAACCAGGTCCTTTTTGTGCACCCAACGCTGGAAGATGTATGGGATCGCTTTTTCACAGTACAAAAAAGGTTCCTGGGCAGATCAATACATTTTTTGGTTGGAGAACGATGGTGATGGGGGAGTAAACCGAAGCTTTTTCCCATCAGTCGTTTGTTGGGACCTATGGATCTTTTAATCTTGAAGAAAATTGATCCGGGTGTTGAAGTTGTAATTTCATCTGCGCGTCATCAAAACCACCGGTATCTTCCCCGCACCACCATTCGCAAAAGGTTGTTTCCGTAAGGAGGGCTCCGACACAATCATCACGAGACACGCGTCCAGTGTACAACCATGAAACTGCCCATTCCCCGGCCATTAAAAGTCGTTTGAGTTGTGTGAGGTTGGTGTGCGAATTGCGTCCGATCAGGTCGACGCATATGGATTCACTCCAATCTGTCAGAACGTTAATCTGACTTTTACCGCTGGCTTTTAATTAATGCATTTAATGCTTAGTCATAGTTTTAAGTAGAAACTTTTAATTTTATTGTTTTTTTAAACTTACGGAGGTATGGGTAAGAAAAGCACGTAAGTTTTTTTTTGGTTGCATATGTATCGTATATGAAATATGTTTTTTTGGTGTTGACCATTGTAATATATGAGCCCGGGGCAGCGAAAGAAAACAGAGAGGAGTGCACAGCAGTGCATAAGTTATGAATTGAACATCGTGTGAAGCAATGAGGAGATGAACGCACAACAGTGCGAGATATAAAAAGCTGAGTTTTATTGGTTGGTCAAAAAAAAGGGAAGAACGAATGAAGATTTGTATGGTGTGAGCAAATAATTTTTTTGTGAATGTAATGAAAAATTTTACTGCATATGTAAAATTATTTTTACAGCAGTATATATAAAATGCTTTTTACAGCGGTAAAATGTGAATGAAGATTTTACACAACAGTGTAAAAATCATTTTGTAAAAGAGAGACGGAGTATTTTGTTTTGGTGAAAGTTTTTTTTTGGTAAATCCCTCTGAGTGAAAGAGGAAGAAAATTGTATCAGGCTTTTTATGAATTAATACAAGATTATTATGAGTGTGAAAAATCTCTGTTCTTAGAAATTTTTTTTGGCTTCCCTGTGCAAAAGATCCTGTGGAGAGAGAAACAGAGCATTACCTCTGTGTTGAGTTTTATTTGTGTGTTTTTGGGATTTTACCAGAAAAATCCCCAACAGTGGTATCAGAGCAGGCTTAGGCTCTTTGAAAGTGTTCAAGAAGCTGAAGGGAGGAGTCTTTTGTTGCAGCAGTAAATCTTCTCCAGCAAAGTGAAGTCTCAGGCAAAAGATTCAGGTATTCCTCAAAGTTTTCTTTTTGTTACTGTGAAGCAGTCAGTGTTTTAAGAGGTACAGTCAAGAAATTGAAGCATAGTTGAGGATGCAAGGAATGGCTAGCACCAGCACTAGTATGGGTATGTTTAACACCCATCTCCCACAGTTTAATGGGAAGAACTATGACTACTGGTCAATAACCATGAGAGCTTTATTTATCTCTCAAGATCTATGGGAATTAGTTGAATCTGGGTTTGCAGAACCAGCAGGTGAAAATCAATTTAACAACTTAACTCAGGCAGAGAGAGATCTGCTAAAGAGCAATAGGAAGAAGGATGCAAAAGCCATTGTATTGTTGTATCAAGCAGTGGACCAGAGTGTATTTCCAAGGATAGCAGCAGCTAAGACATCCAATGAAGCATGGCAAACTCTCAAGACAGCCTATCAAGGCATGGAGAGAGTGAAGACAGCAAAACTACAATTGCTGAGGAAGGATTTTGAGAATCTGAACATGAAGGAGTCAGACAACATTGACTCATTCTTCACACATGTGATTGGTCTGATCACACAGATGAGGACTCATGGAGAAACCATTGAAGAAAGGAGGATTGTGGAGAAAATATTGAGGGTCTTACCCTCAAAGTTTGATGCGATTGTCACCACCATTGAAGAGACAAAGGATCTCTCAAACTTTTCAGTTGATGAGCTACATGCATCACTGATAACACATGAGCAGAGGTTGAGTAGGAATGAAAACTCATCTCTAGAGCAAGCCTTCAAGACCCAGATGTCTTTTGGAAGAGGAAGAGGTCAAGGCAGAGGAAACAAGAGAGGAAGAGGCAGAAGCCAGAACAGAGGTGGAAGGAACAGCCCAGCAAATGCTCAAGGAAGAGGCAGCAATCCAAATCAGAACCAAGGCCAAGGCAGCAGCCAACAAAGAGGACAACATCATGCTCAAGGACAAAGGTATGAAAAATCCAATGTCCAATGCTATTATTGTAAAAAATATGGGCATTATGCCAGTGAATGTAGGAAGAAGCAGCATGATATGAGTAATAGACAAAATGCAAATGTCACTAGAGAAAACAACAGTCAAGATAATGTGTTGATAGCTTGTAACATGGCTGAAACAAACAGTGAGGACATATGGTTTTTAGACTCATGTTGCTGCAACCATATGACAGGAAATATAGCTCTCTTTTCTGCCCTTGATAGAAATATGAAATCAGAAGTCACACTAGGAACTGATAGCAAAATTTCTGTTATGGGAAAAGGAGAGGTAAAAATATTTACAAAGAAGGGTGAGAAGAAAACCATAGCAGATGTCTACTATGTCCCTGGAATGAGATGTAACCTCTTGAGTATTGGACAGCTTGTTCAAAAGGGTTACAATGTTTTCTTTGAAAATGATGTATGCACCATCATGGATATAGCACCCAGCAAAAGATGCATTGTTGAAGTGAAGATGACGAGGAACAGGATGTTCCCTCTCAGGATAAGGGCAGATTTGAAAAACAAAGGAGAAATTGCAACAGTCACCCAAGAGGCTTTCCAAAGCGTGCCAAAGGATGAAAATTGGTTGTGGCACTTGAGATTTGGACATCTCAATTTTGGAGGTCTAAACTTGTTGAGCAGGAAAGGAATGGTAAGAGGATTACCATTGATAGAGAAACCGGACAGCCTTTGTGAAGGTTGCATTTTGGGAAAACAACACAGAGAAAGTTTTCCATCAGGAAAGAGCATAAGGGCAAAGGCACCCTTAGAGATCATTCACTCAGATTTATGTGGACCGATGCAAGCTCCATCATTAGCAGGCAGCCAATATTTCCTAACATTCATTGATGATTTTACAAGAAAAACTTGGGTATATTTCCTTAAAAACAAAAGTGAAGTGTTTGAGAAATTCCAAAATTTCAAGGCATTTGTGGAAAACCAAAGCGGGCTGCACATTAAAGTTTTGAGAACTGATAGAGGAGGTGAGTATATCTCCAAGGAATTCCTAAGATTCTGTAGAGAAAATGGAATTCATAAACAGTTTACAGCTAGGTACACCCCACAGCAAAATGGAGTTGCTGAAAGGAAGAACAGGACCATCATGGATATGGCGAGGAGCATGTTGAAGGCAAAGCATTTGCCAAATGATTATTGGGCTGAAGCTGTACATTGTGCAGTTTATATTTTGAACAGGTGTCCTACAAAAGCAGTGATGAACAAAGTGTCGGAAGAAGCATGGAGTGGGAGAAAGCAAGGAGTCACCCACATGAGAGTTTTTGGATGTGTGGCCTATGCACACATTCCAGATCAGCTAAGGAGGAAGTTGGACAGCAAAGGGGAGAAATGTCTTTTCATTGGATACAGTGAGGAATCCAAAGCCTACAGGTTGTATATCCCATCCACCAAGAAGTTTTTTGTCAGCAGAGATGTTCAATTCATTGAGGAGGAAGCTTGGGATGGAAGCATAGAGAAAACAATGAATGTAAAAAATTGTTTGTCTCATGATGAAGATGATGAGGAGGTGGCTGAAATGCATCCCCAAACAGCAGTGCCAACACAAGGACAGCAAGGGACACCATTGAGGATAAATGAAAGTGCTTCTCCAAGCACACCACAAGGAGGAAATTCAAGTGCATCTTCAAGCACTTGCACACCAAATGAAAGAGGTAAGAAGTTTAGAAATCTAAGTGACATTTATGATGAAGGAATGAATTCCTTGTTTGCCTTGTATTGTCATGTTGATGATCCTATTCATTTCGAGGATGCAATTAAAGATAGGAAATGGATAGAAGCTATGGATGAGGAGATGAATGCCATAGAGAGAAACAAAACATGGGATTTGGTTGAGCTACCAAAAGGCAAAGAAGTCATTGGAGTGAAATGGGTCTACAAGACCAAAAGCAATGCTGAAGGCAAGATAGAAAGGCACAAGGCAAGGCTGGTTGTCAAAGGATACAAGCAGCAGTATGGGAGAGATTATGAGGAGACTTTCGCCCCGGTTGCAAGAATGGAAACCGTGAGAGCAGTGCTATCCATAGCAGCACAAAACAAATGGAAAGTCTACCAAATGGACGTGAAGTCAGCATTCCTAAATGGAGTGTTAAAGAAAGAGGTTTATGTTGAACAGCCTCTAGGCTATGAGAAGAAAGGTGAAGAGCACAAAGTGTGCAAATTGAAGAAGGCTCTTTATGGGCTGAAGCAAGCGCCAAGAGCATGGTACAGCAGGATAGATTCCTATCTATTGGATAATGAATTTGACAAGTGTGAAGGAGAACCCACCATCTACATCAAAGAAAAAGATGGTAAAATTTTAATTGTTGTCTTATATGTTGATGATGTTATTTTCACAGGTAATGATGATCAGCTCATTGAGAATTTTAAATCAGTCATGAAAGAGGAATTTGAAATGACTGACATGGGTTTCTTGAGATACTTCTTAGGCATAGAAGTAGATCAAAATGAAAAAGGAATTTTTATCTCACAAGCTAGATATGTAAATCAAGTGTTGGGCAGATTTAACATGCAAGAATGCAAAGCAGCGATCACTCCCACAGTAATGGGATTAAAACTCAGCAGAGAGGACAACAACAAGGATTTTGATCCTAGTTTGTACAAGAGTATTGTTGGCAGCCTTATGTATTTAACAGCAACTAGGCCTGACATTATGTTTGCTGTTAGTTTAATTTCCAGATTCATGGAGAGGCCAAAGGAGGCACATTGGCAGGCAACAAAAAGAATTTTGAGGTATGTCAAAGGTACCAAAATGTTTGGAATTTTATATAATGTCTCAGAAAGTTCAGATTTAATTGGATACACTTATAGTGATTGGGCTGGAAGTGTAGATGATCGGAAAAGCACTTTCGGTTATGTTTTTCATATGGGTTCAGGAGCCATTTCATGGGCTTCTAAGAAGCAGTCCATTGTAGCATTGTCTACAACAGAGGCTGAATATGTGGCAGCTATAGCAGCAGCATGTCAAGCAGTTTGGATGAGAAGAATGTTGAGGACTTTAGGCCAAGAGTAGGAAAAAGCGACATTGATTTTTTGTGACAATAGCTCAGCTATTGCATTGTCAAAGAATTCAGTGTTTCATAAGAGAACGAAACACATTGATACAAGG
This sequence comes from Pinus tabuliformis, assembly GCA_031772625.1. Lineage (NCBI taxonomy): Eukaryota > Viridiplantae > Streptophyta > Pinopsida > Pinales > Pinaceae > Pinus > Pinus tabuliformis. The sequence goes on from CM062817.1 coordinate 420,258,977, forward strand.
TTTGACTACATCAGAGAATTGGTGATCAATGGAGAAATTGTTCTAGAACATTGCAGGACTCAGGAACAGGTTGCAGACATTTTGACCAAGCCACTGGACCAGAAAAGCTTTGAATTTTTGAGGAAGTGTTTGGGTATGACTGAATGCCCAACAGCTGAAATTAAAGGGGAGTGTTGAAGTTGTAATTTCATCTGCGCGTCATCAAAACCACCGGTATCTTCCCCGCACCACCATTCGCAAAAGGTTGTTTCCGTAAGGAGGGCTCCGACACAATCAGCACGAGACACACATCCAGTGTACAACCATGAAACTGCCCATTCCCCGCCATTAAAAGTCGTTTGAGTTGTGTGAGGTTGGTGTGCGAATTGCGTCCGATCAGGTCGACGCATATGGATTCACTCCAATCTGTCAGAACGTTAATCTGACTTTTACCGCTGGCTTTTAATTAATGCATTTAATGCTTAGTCATAGTTTTAAGTAGAAACTTTTAATTTTATTGTTTTTTTAAATTTACGGAGGTATGGGTAAGAAAAGCACGTAAGTTTTTTTTTGGTTGCATATGTATCGTATATGAAATATGTTTTTTTGGTGTTGACCATTGTAATATGTGAGCCCGGGGCAGCGAAAGAAAACAGAGAGGAGTGCACAACAGTGCATAAGTTATGAATTGAACAGCATGTGAAGCAATGAGGAGATGAACGCACAACAGTGCGAAATATAAAAAGCTGAGTTTTGTTGGTTGGTCAAAAAAAAGGGAAGAACGAATGAAGATTTGTATGGTGTGAGCAAATAATTTTTTTGTGAATGTAATGAAAAATTTTACTGCATATGTAAAATTATTTTTACAGCAGTATATGTAAAATGCTTTTTACAGCAGTAAAATGTGAATGAAGATTTTACACAGCAGTGTAAAAATCATTTTGTAAAAGAGAGACGGAGTATTTTGTTTTGGTGAAAGTTTTTTTTTGGTAAATCCCTCTGAGTGAAAGAGGAAGAAAATTGTATCAGGCTTTTTATGAATTAATACAAAATTATTATGAGTGTGAAAAATCTCTGTTCTCAGAAATTTTTTTTGGCTTCCCTGTGCAAAAGATCCTGTGGAGAGAGAAACAGAGCATTGCCTCTATGTTGAGTTTTATTTGTGTGTTTTTGGGATTTTACCAGAAAAATCCCCAACACCGGGGGCTATTGGAAGCGTAAATAACAACCAAACCCCTCATCTGATAGTGAAACCTCCTCTTCAAACTTTCGTTAAATCTATAGCTGGGAAATCAGTCGTTATTATGGTATGGGCTAGGGATCTGGTAAAAGACCTAAAATGGAAGATCCATAAAAAGATGTGTATTCCACAACCTCTTAAAAGTTTGATCTTTGCAGGGAAATCATTGCAGATGTAGGATTGTGGCATTAAAAGTGAGTCGTCCATCATATTAAATCTGAGGTTATGTGGAGGAAGCTCTGGATCTAGTAATCTAAAAGGCGAAGCTCTGGATTCAGTAATCGAAAAGGCCCAGCCTCCTTTTAAGAATGCCGTAAAAGCGAAGACTAAAATTCCCAAATCTTCTGATCTGCACCTAAATGTTCAGGGTCCCTATATTGTGGAATAGACGAATCAACTGCCCGCGCTTACAATAAAATTGCCAGGGGTAAATGACCTCCATTCTAAGTTTCAATCCAAAGAATTTATATGCAGATTTAAGGGTTTATCGCCAAATAAAGAGGCTTTATATTGTTGGATATTTTCTTCTTGGACTGAAAACTGTGATATCGTATTTTTTTATTTTCAAATTTGATACATCAAAATATCTTTAAAGGGGACCATGATTTTATAAGGGACCATGGTTTTGGTGTAGCTCAATTTTTTTTTATGATCCCATGGTTTCTGGACAATATTTTTGATGCAAATACCATGGACAATTTTTTAGGCAACTTTCTTAAGGTGGATGTGGAAATGGTCTCAAAAGGAATGTGTACTTTTTCCAGGATTTGCACAGAAGTGGGCCTTAGTAAAAGTTTACTTGATTGTATTTGTCTTATGGACATCTTCAAAACTAAGGTCTACAGGCAAAGAAAGATCCCAAAGGAAAAAGGGACCAGCTCAAAAGCCTAAGGGATGGCAGTTCTGAGATCCATCGGATGTTGAAGCAAAGGAAGATGAGTCCACAGAGAATACCACAAATAATGTTGAATGTAATTCCCAAGAAATTATAGGAAAGAAGGGTGGAGCAAGAGAATACCACAAATAATGTTGGATGTAATTCCTAAGAAATTATATAAAAGAGGGGTGGAGCAAGAGAATACCACAAATAATGTTAAATGTAATTCCCAAAAAATTATAGAAAAGAGAGGAGTGGAGCACGTAGAAATGATGGTTTTGTCCTTAAAAAAAGAAGCAAGCGACACTAAAAGAATTCATGCATATGAGAGATTCTAAGGTCATTGAATCTTCAACTCCCACCCGGGTGGTTGGTGAAAAGTGAAGAAAAAGAACGGTAGGAAAGAATAGTTAGTCTGTTTTTTGGGGCACTAGGTAGGATTGGTCTCATCCGATGCTTTTTAGCATATACAACATGTAATTTTATTCTTTTGAATAAAATTGTGATTTTTCCTTAGGAAAAAAAATGTTTCAACAAAATTAACAATGTAAATATTTGTATAAAAATAGATTTAAAAATGTAAATTTTTGTATAAAAATAAATTTAAAAATGTAAATATTTGTATAAAAAGAATTGTGAAATTTATAGAAATATGAATAATATTATTAAGTGTTAGTAGAAATTCATTTTAATTTTGGACTTATAGAGTGTTAAGGGTAATAAAATATCTTGAAATGTAAAACTTTCTTTAACTTGTGTACTCAAAAAAAAATTTACATCCTCAAAAGTTAAATCTTTTCTAACTCTATGTAAATCTAGAATTAAATGAATCTTTAACTTGAGTACTCAAAAGGAATTTTACATCCTCAAAAGTTAAATCTTTTCTAACTCTATGTAAATCTAGAATTAAATGAATCCATATAATTATTAAATTATATATTTTCATTAATTAATCATTGCATTATATTTGAGAAACTCTAATGATTATCACAATTATTTACTAATAGACAAAATAATATTTTTATTTTTATTTTCTAATTCCCATACAAAATTATCATATAATATTATAATACAATAATCAAAATTCAATTTAAAAGAATTTAATATTTCATTGAAAAAAGAAATTACATATAAATAATGTAAATAATGTTATCCAATGATCTTATTAGTAGTTGGGAGGAATTTTAGCTACCATTTTACACTTTTGGATTGTTGCATGGATTTTTAAAATCAAGTCCATTTTGATTGAGAGTGATCAAAGTAGCCTACTTGAAAATGTTGATTGAGGACAATAACTCTACAGAGTATATTTGCATCAAAAATATGGACAATAACTCCATGGTATTTGCATCAAAAATATTGTCCATAGAATTTTGGATTTATAGAGTGTTAAGGGTAATAAAATATCTTAAAATGTAAAACTTTTTTTAACTTGTGTACTCAACAAGAAATTTACATCCTCAAAAGCTAAATTTTTTCTAACTCTATGTAAATCTAGAATTAAATGAATCTTTAACTTGTGTACTCAAAAAGAATTTTACATCCTCAAAAGTTAAATCTTTTCTAACTCTATGTAAATCTAGAATTAAATGAATCCTTATAGTTATTAAATTATGTATTTTCATTAATTAATCATTGCATTATATTTGAGAAACTCTAAAGATTATCACAATTATTTAATCTAACTAATAGACAAAATAGTATTTTTTTTTTTTTTCTCTAATTCCTATACAAAATTATCATATAATATTATAATACAATAATCAAAATTGAGTTTAAAAGAATTTAATATTTCATTGAAAAAATAAATTACATATACATAATGTAAATAATGTTATCCAATAATCTAATCAGTAGTTGAGAGGAATTTTAGCTACCATTTTACACTTTTGGATTGTTGCATGGATTTTTAAAATCACATCCATTTTGAGAGTTTGTTAGTATCTATTTTTGTATTGATGTTTTTTTGGGTTATTTATAAGTTGGTGGTGTTGTTATTATTGATATTTAGTATCAATGCGTGCAGTAGCTTTTTTTTTATTTATTTTTATATTTAATTATTTGTTTTATAGATGGTTATTTTGTAATATTAATGTTTTATAGAAAGGTAATATTGTTATGATGTAGTTGAATTTATAGAAAAATGTTTTATAGAGGGGTAATATTATTGTGGTGTATTCAAATTTACAGATTAAATAATTTTTTACCATAATTCATTAAAATTCGGCAATATAATTTCAAGATTTTTTGATGTTTAAAATATATTTTTGAATGTATAAATGGATTTAACAATAAACCCATGTGGCACTCGAATTACTCATATTAAACAATTTAAACTCATGCTTTTAAAAATCGATGTCATTAAAATTAACTAGAAAAATCTTCGTGAAAAAGGCATTTCATCTATAAGTTAGACTATGCCTATTATTATAATGGTGTTATTTGATTATTTAATATTTCAGATGTTTTTGGAGAAATTATTTTTTGTTAGATCAAATTTCTAATTTCAACAAATTTTTTTGTAAGATTTGGAAAAATATGGCAGAAAAATATAATCAGATAACCTCTAAAATGTAGAATAATTAGACTAACAACAATAACAATTTAATTTTGGTATCATGTTAAAGTTATACATAAAATTGATATATCTATGGATAGTGAGCTTTGTTTGTAATTTGGAATTACGAAAATCTATTTGTATAATATAATTTTTATTATTGTTTTATGTTTATGGACACATTTAGATGTTTTTGGAGAAATTATTTTTTGTTAGATCAAATTTCTAATTTCAACAAAAAAAAATTTGTAAGATTTGGGAAAATATGGCAGAAAAATATAATTAGATAACCTCTAAAACGTAGAATAATTCGACTAACAACAATAACAATTTAATTTTGGTATCATGTTAAAGTTATACATAAAATTGATATATCTATGGATGGTGAGCTTTGTTTGTAATTTGGAATTACAAAAATCTATTTGTATAATATAATTTTTATTATTGTTTTATGTTTATGGACACATTGCTAATATAGTGTATAGCTTGAGTAAGCTCACCATGTGCTTCTTTATAACCAGTCATAGAATCATATTCAAATATATATTTCTTTATAAATCATATAAAAAAATAAAGTATATACACTTTTGTAAAGTTTAAATTAAATTCCTTATGCTATAATTATATATTAGTTATTCAATATATTTATATTAATAAATATTATTTTATGTTTTCGTGTACACAAATAATTTTTTAAATTCTTGTTTAGTCCTAATAATTATTATTTATATATATGTTAACCATAAAAGTTCTGATAAAAAATATCTAGCAAATATTTATTAAACAAAAATTAAACTACTTGTAAAGCAATTGAGTGTTAAAACCATTAAAATCTAAACTACTTGTAAAGCAATTGAGCTTTAAAAACGCTAAAATTTTAATTATATATGATAATAACGAGAATATTACGGGAAGAACTCAGTCTCATATATTGTGCTGGATTTTTTCCTTGAATTTTTTCCTTGAGATCATGTTTCACTTGAGCCTTATTCTTTTTTGGGATATATTAAAAATATTATTGGTTATTTATTTTAAGGAAAAATATTATTCAAAATTATTATGAGTGGTTGTATTAGTTCTTGTAACGAGTGATAACCAGTGATGAAGAATCTTTCGTTTATTTATAAAATATTGAATGAGAAAGAATTTTATTATATATATTATTTTCTCTTGGTTGTGGGCTATGCATCTACATGATACTTAAGTGAGATAGGATCAATTTGGTGCGGAGGACACAATTGAGGCATGGTACAAGTAATATGGTACTTGTAACTTACATAAATTTTGTACAAGGAACTTTTTCTTCATGATAAAGTTAGATTTGGTATGATATATTTCTTGTATGTAGTAATGTGGATATAGAGGGATGTATGAGAATTTTTTTGATAAATTTATGAAACACATTAATTTACATACTTCAGTGATTCTTTGTGAAGTGTTTATATTTGAGTGATTTTTTGTGTGGTGTTTAGTTATAGGTCAATATTTAGGCAAAGTTAAGAAGGGGAATTGAAAAAAACTTGGGTTGTCATCATCTTTTCATTCACATTCATTCATGATATTGTTTGGATTTAATCAAAGTTATATTTTCTTCATGGTTTTGTTTGTATTTGATGAGTGAATCTATATTATTAGCCACCATGAATCCTTCTTAAAATCAACTATTAAGATAATCTTCATGGTTACTTGATAAAAGGCTTCATATTCCATGAGAAGCTTCCACGTGGCATTTTTTTTTATAGGGTCAAGGTTAAAAACATGAAAATGGGTGACACATTTTAGACTAAGGCACAACAGTGCTACATGAAAATTCAAAAAATACATTCTTTGATGAGGTTTTGCAAGTTTCTACCCCATATAATTATTAAAAACTATTGGTGAAGAGATTACAAAACTCTCTTAATCTATAGTTTATAAAAATCTAATCCAAAATATTTTTTGACTAATATTTTTGGTCAACTAGAACAACAAAGTTTCCTATATTTTTCGGGAACCTACAACATCAACAAAGCTAGATCCATACAAGTTTTTTAAACCCTCTATTATTATTTCTACTAATGGATAAGTCTTTTGATAAAATTGTTGGATTGATTTGTCATCGGTGGTCTACGAACCCATGGCATTAGGTAGCCCATGTTATTTTCATGGCATCACATATGATGAAGTCTATTCAATGGCATAGAATACTATAGTGTAAGATGTCTCATAGAGTCTATTAGGTAACTTAATTGTTTTTAAATTCCTTTCACTTAATTATTAACTGAAATTTTAATTTTGTGAAACATTGACACTATCTATATATGATTTAGTTATTTCTAAAAAATAATTACTAAATGATAAATTGACGAGATAAAATTCAACAAAATTTAACCAAATTTCTTATCTATAAAATTATTTAGTTTAACATCTTATTATAGCATTTAATAATTTAATGTAATGACCCATACTAACAATATATTATTATAACAAATATAAAATTGACTGTATTATATAAATATATATAACACTTACGAAAGCCAATTTACATTGCAAATTATATAAATCAAATGACTATATTACATAAATGTATATAATAAATATATATTACAACTTAACAATAAATACAACATTGTAAAAGTAAATGTATTTTATACATGTAATATTTATCGTTTATGTAATATGCAATCTAACAAATTTATATCGAATATATTTTCACGGGATACTACTTTAAGACTTGAATCAAGTGTTACATGCGTTAATTTAAATTGAAGGCAGGACACACTCACCCAATCAACTCGCTCAAATCAACTAACTTAAATCAACATAATCAAACCGACATAATCCAATTTCATGGTTGTGGATATATTTTTTAAAACTGAAAGGTTACTATAATGTCTAATAATAATAAATAATATAATATAATATTAAAATATAAGAAAATAAATAATAAACAAGAAAGAAAGATAATAATAGTAAATAGATAATAAATAATGGGTCAAATTCTCCCATGTATTGTTCTATATGTTGGGCCAAAATTAGTTTATTGAGGAAATGAAAGAACGCACAGAGACACAGGACATACACTGTGATTGTTTATACCTACATGACAACTGTAGTTTCATGATTATTGATTTTGTTGTTGTAATATTTGTGTAGTTTTCCATTTTGTTTGTAAAATGTGTAGAACGAATTATTGAATAGTGTTGCATAAATCATATTAGTGGTTCTTGGCACCCGAAAACCCTCGAACACATCACTAGTTTGATTGTTTTTATACTATTACGGTTTGTTATTCTTGGCGCTCGAAAACCCCTGAAAAATGACTATAGGTTATAATATGAGATCCTTGTGTGTTAGTAAGGTCAAGTTGTTTGATCAACTTTTGAACATATTCAGTGTCTAGACCATCTTCCAAGAAACTAACGGATAGCCGAAAGCGAAATATGTGACAAATGGTGATTGGGCCATAGGATGGTTCATTACATGATAACTTTTATCAGGGAAGCCCCGACAAGATGAGTATGTCAACATTGTTGATCATGCAAGTTCGTCAAAGATGGTCAAATGTGTTTATGTTTTAAATGGAGTTCAAGTGACAGCTCGAAGATGATGTGGTGAAGAAAGAGGAGTGTTTGCGAGATTCCAGAGTGGATATGAGTGTTGATGAAGAGCATCTAGACATATGCGACTATATATAATTTATGAGTGACTATATATAATTTATGATTCTATTAATAATCTTCGTAATGATTTAATGTAAGCATTAAATGAAGACTTGGATTAATGCTTACAATAGTATATAAGTAGGAATGGTTCGTTGGAGTTTTGTTGATATATTTTCTCAACAATATTCTCCTTTCTAGAATCTATTGGATCTCAAAAAAATTATTTAAGGGTTTGTATTTTAGTCTTGATTTGTAATATACAAATAGTTTTTGTATAAAATATTTGTGCACTATATGTTTTTCTCAAATTTTTTATTTAAATTATAATTTTATTTAAAAATATAAAATATAGATAATAATATAAATAAATATTTCACATTTTTATCATTAATAAATTAAATTAGAAAATACAATTATAAAGATAACTAAATATAAACAAAAACACGATGAAGTAAAGATATCATGATCCAAATCAAGTCATACTCAATATATAAAAATAACTAAATATAAACAAAAACACGGTGAAGTAAAGATATGATGATCCAAATCAAGTCATACTCAATAGGGATTGTGCATATTTATTGTATACATGATTTTATGATCGACTTTGTTACAATGTCATGATTATTGCTCGATAATCAATAAAATGTTGTTTAGTTTAAAATTTTAGGTTATGTATTGTTTTTAGGGGATAGTTAAAAGTAATGTAATTAGGATTTAGGGGATAAAGTTAAAAGTAATATAAATAGGATGATGTAATTTTTATTAATGATAATTAATAAAATGTTGGTTTGTATAATAATTTGGGTTTTATAGATACTCATTAGATTAAATAATTGATAGCCGAGATTTTCGGCTACGACTCGAACAGTAAACCTGCTACTTCATGGCTCCCACGGCGTCGATGTTCTCTGGGTTGTATGTGGGTCGCAGGAACCCCAAAGCTTTTGTGACGGCCTCGACCTCAGCCCCTCCATTACCATTTCCGCAGAGGAAGAAAATGAAGTCCCCAAATCCGAACCAGTTGCTCAATCTTCCCGGTGGAACTGGAAAGAAATGATGGCAGAGAAATTGGGAGAGCGCGATTTCATGGCGGAGCCCTGCAACGGCTTCAGTCTTTTGGTGGAACCCCAGCTGGGTTTGAAAACTTTGGAGAGCCCGAAGAGAAATTCAGGTCTGTTAGGGTTGGATTCCCTAACGAATTCAGAGCAAAGGGCAACGATGAGCAAAGCGGATTTAGACGGCAACGGGGCCCTGAATGAACATGATTTCTGCATCCAAATGATCAGACTCAGCCCTTCTTTCATGGCTGAAGCAGAGAAATGGCTTAACAATGTTGTGTGTCGATAGGAAGCGGATCTGCCCCCTCCCGCCGTGAATCAATATAAACATCCCAGATCTGGGCTGGATCTACTCGATCCGGGCAAAAATCAAAGAAAACGCCAAGATCCAAGAGCTCTGAAACTCTGGTTTGCGAAAGGTCAACGGGACTGGGACGCGCCAAATGTCAGCCACCAGATCCACTGCGCTTTCAAGAAGCATTGTTCGGTAGCGGGGATGGGTCTTGCACAGGCACTCTTCACCAATCTGACTCCCCAGATCTCAGAAGGGGCTATATGGCTCGAGGATAGCCTGAATACAAAACAGTGGAGAATAGCTCCCACAGTCTCTGTGGCGGCAACCTCACCAGATCCACGCTTCCAAATCATTATAAAGCCCCCCTCTGGGAAATCAACCCTAATCTGGGTTCAAGCTTCAGACAGTGTCTCAAATCTGAAGGAAAACATTGCCAATCACATTGGCCTCCCGGAAGGATATCAACATCTGCTCTCTGAGGGAAGATCGTTACAAGATCACAGAGCAATTGACGACTACAACATCAAGCCAGGATCTAATATTATTCTCAACATGAGGCTACGTGGAGGTGCAGCAGCCAGTGGCCCACGAAAACAAACAGAAGGGGGCAGTGGATCTAAAGCAAAACACAGCCCAGAACCACACCAGCAGCACAGAAGCGAAGGAACATCTTACAAGAATATTCTACAAGGGGGAAAATCTTCTTCTGCAGCTCCACAGCAGGCCGGAACAGAACCCAGCCCATATATCGTGGAGCAACTGAACTATACACCTGAACTAACATTAGATACAGCAGAAGTAGAGGAGGTACGTAACATTTACGAAAGACAAGCCCTCATCTGTCGCTTCAATGGTTTCTGGCCAAAACCCATGGACCTCTTTCACTGGATTTTCACAAAATGGTCTCTTAATTGTGATGTCATGCTCTGTTCCAAAGGCTTTTTTATAGTCAAACTTCCTTCAGAAGAGGTCAGGGCCCTAGTAATTCAGGAGGGACCATGGTTTTGGGGATCTTCAGGACTCTTCATTACACCCTGGACCCCAGAGTTTGATGCAAACTCCTTCATCGTTACCAGGATGCCAGTATGGGTACGGCTACATAACCTCCCTGCACATTTTTGGGACCAAAAGACACTCGCATGCATCGGAAACTCCTTTGGCAGATATATTAAAATGGATACTCAGCGAGTGGAAGATGGAATCTACACTTTCGCACGTATCTGTGTGGAAGTTGATCTCAGCAAAGGATTACTGGACCGCATGGTCTTGAAGCATAAAGATCGTAGCTGGATGCAAACAATAGATTATGAAAATACAGCATTCCGATGCAGAATATGTCGGCAGACAGGGCACCTACAAAATGCCTGCCCAGATTTCAAAAAAGACAGCCAAAGAAGGAGGAAATCCGGGAAAAAAAAAGGGTGGACATTCCCCCCACCAGACCCTGAGGAAGAGGAAGAAGGTGAGGAGGAATTGCCCATCCCAAATGAGAACAGCCAAGCAGAACCGCAGGAACAATCTCCACAAGTACCCATGGAATCGCAACCGGAAAAGGCTTTCGACACAATGGAACTCAGTGGAACCAAAAGGCAGCATAAATCGGATACCTCGGACTCTGACAAGGAAAACCCTCGACCCGGTGAGGAAAACCCACTTCAACTTGTTCCCATGCACCCGGCCCATGGAGAGTGGCGCAAGGTAGAAAAGAAAAAGGGGAGGAAAACTTGATCTCCCCTCTATCTGGCATCTCAGTGCTCCAGGCATGGTTTTTTTTTATCAGTTTTTTTTGCTGTACATTGACACTTGTGTCAACCATTTTTTGTCAGGCTTCATAGCCTTGTCTTTGCAATGCTTTGGCATCTACAAAATGTAATTTTCAAAATTAATGGGAATTACGACTTTTTCCAAGGAAAAAAAAAAATAATTTGGGTTTTATATATAGAGAGAGGGGATAACTTTAGAGTAATAAAATTAGGCATAAAAAAATTTAATTGTTAGATACTTTTTACTTTTTTATTAAAATTTGGTGATATAATTTTTAGTAAAATTGTAATTTTTCATTATTTAAATTTTAATTTTCAAAATATAAATTTAGTTGACAATATAATTCTAAATAAGATTGTAATTTTTTGTTTTTAAAATTGTATTTTTAAATGTATAAATAAACTCAACACCCAATTTTTTTCATAAAACATTTAGATTATACACACTACACAATACAATTCTATAATTATAACAAATCTCCCTTACAAAAAAAATAATAAATAAATAAATAATAAAACTACAAAATTAAATATAATATAATTTTTTTTATTTTTTTTTCAGAGAGAAAAATCAGTATGGATTATATTAAGGATATATAAAGATCAAGATATACATATGTGTTCAAAACCTCAGCCATAATAGAGAAAACATAGTGAAAAGGGAATAACTGATTCCCCCAAATAGGTTCTGTAGAAAACTGTCCAAAAATGTAACGAAATATAACAGTTCTGTGGGAGCTCATTCAGATAGAGCGCAAAGATTTTACATATTGGAGCGCATTGCTGGAGCATAAAAAGATAATAGGGCTTATAGGAGAGCCCGCTTAGTCCAGAGAAAGCATGAACCCCGAAATTGTAGTCAAGATGGAGTTAAGAGGCAGACAACAGCCTTGGAAAATACGACCATTCCGCCACGTGAGAATGAAAAGAGCATGCCAAGAGGGACATTGGGCGCTCCCCCATAAGAAACCATCATGTACAGAAGCAAAAGATCTGTGAGGAAAACCATAATAATAATATAATTATTTATAAATATTAAAAATTATGTAATTAAAAAAAAAAAATAGCATATACATATTTCAATTTTAATATAATCAATACAATTATGCAATTTCAAAAATAAAAATTCAGTAAGTTTTTAATACTATTTAATTTATAATTTAAAAATTATTATATTATAATTTCTAAATCATATAATAATTTTCTCATTTCACTAAAGTCTATTCTTATAAAACCAAAACGACTCACGAAATCATGGAAATAGTTCCGTAATGGTATGGCGATGCCAAATGTGCAGTAATCCATAAAGATTGCATAGTAACATAATGGTATGGCCATCCCAAATATCCAGCCATAAAAAAGACTTTGCCTACATAATCCCATCATCGAGAATTTATTGTCAACGTTAATTATGGGAAAGGAATTTGTGGAGCAGGCAAACAATAACCAAAATAATTTGTGGAGCAGACAAACAATGACCACTAGTAGGACAGGATTATCTCTCATTGAGGAGAAATGTAATGAATAAATCTGATTTTGGTTGGCTTCAATAATCCCCAAGTTTTATATAATGTTTATTCGAAAGTAAGGAAATATTATTATTAGGCTTGTTTCAATTAATCATTATTGTTTTATTTTATCAGTTGAATTTTACATTATTCTTTATGCATTTGTAATCATTAATTTATTATTTAAATAATTATAGTTAATTTTATTGATTTATAAATTATATTAAGTATATTATAATTAAATTAATAAATTAATTATAAATGGAAATTAAAATTTGTTATTTATAGTTAGAAATACCTTGAACTCTGGCTTCTATGAAAGTACTGTGGTCAAAAGTCACATGTGGTGAGAAAATATTTGTGGTCAAAAGTCACAGTCTGTTCAAAGACGGCAGGGTTGCTATTAGGCCCGTGAAAAGCGCTACGTTGACATTCGCCGCGGTAACACTCTATCGGCCTACGGAACGACGTTTAGAAATAAAGTTACCTTCTGCAGCTTCTCAGACTGTATTCTGAGTAATGGGGTTCCCTCCGATAGAATGAAGCACAAAATAAATGCACTTGCAGCCAATAAATTATAATTTTCTTTAATTGCCAAAACAATAATCAACGTAAATATTTATTTCCATCCTATGTTCATATAAAATATAAAATGTCCAATCTATATTCCATCCCTTAGGACTTTCAAATGGCGATCACTGTTTTGAACCTTCAATATGACTGTCCTGACAACCTTGATATCCCTTAGGACTTTCTAAAAAACTAAGAAATTTAAAAATGAAATACTCACATAAAAATAAAAATAATAATAATAATAATAATAAATTAAAGATAAAAAAAAAATTTAAAAACAAAATAAAAGTGTGATGTTGAGTTGGAATTACTTATAATTAGCTCAAATTCATCTCAAACTTTTATATTTCAAGCATTGAGAGATTTTTGAAGGTGTAAATTTTTTTAAAGTGTAAAATTTGATTAAATTTGAGATTAACATAACTTATTATTAGGATGTTATCTAGTCAAGTTTACCTAAACCACACTAACAATCCTCCCATTAAACCTGACTTGGGGAGATTAACCTGGTTTTATACAGCTTGAGTGGGCCTAATGGTTAAGAGCATGTGTTTCCTCTTATAACAACCCCCCATTAAACCTGACTAGGGAGATTAACCTGGTTTTATAGAGCTTGAGTGGGCTTAATGGTCAAAAGCATGTGTTTCCTCCTAAGAGGCCACAGGTTCAAATCCTTAGGGGTAGAGTATGTATGCCTTCGTAGACTTAGTTGTTAAGACCAACAAACAAAAGAGTGGGTCTGGGGACCAACAATCAAAGAGGTCTACACATGTCACCTAGCCATTCTTAAACTTCAACACCATTGACTCCATCTTCATTATAGAATAGATAGTATTGAAAACTTCTGGAATCTTGTATGCATTGTTTGAAGAGCCCAATCTTCATTCTTTCTCTTATCCATACCACTCATCTCTACTGTATCTTTTCAAATCCCTACCTTAACCTGGCTTTTCAATACCATTCACTTTCTAATTACATGCTGTCAATCCAAATCTTCTTCATCACCACGGATCATGTGCTCTTTGAGTGCTTTCCAATCTGTTTGGACACTGGCCACACACCAAACACACAATACCTACCCTGCAATAACCTGTCTGGATACTGGCCACACATGAAATACACACAATACCTAGCCAGCAATAACCTGTCTCCACGTAGACTCGACCGCTTCATATTCAACAACTCACCAAACCCACATAACTTGGTCCGCTTCATATTCAACAACTCACCAAACCCACTTAACTTGGTGGGCTTCGAAACAGCCTCTCATATTTTAGCTTCGATTCCTTCACCAAGTCCTGAATGTTGAGCCACATTCTTATTTATGCATGAATATTCAGATTAATATTTTAGTCCTCCGTTAAGTTTCTTATAAAGAATTCCTCTGTTCAATGGTGGAGTTTATTATAGCATTTTGGACTAAGTTGCTTATTAATGTTGCGTGCTCTCCGATACCCGCTTCCCTCGTCTCCGTCTTCTTTCTCATCTGCAGGCTTCTCTACTTTGGTTACTTTGGCTTTACCTTCGATGGGATTTCTACTTAACTCATCTCCGTGCTTCTACCGTCACGACCTTTTTCCCAGCCTGAGTTGTAACTTATAGTTTCTCCCACTGTCTCCACCTTTTCTGTCATGGCTCCCTCATCGGTCTCGACTTCCTCAACGATATCCTCGACGAACGTCTCAGCCTCCTTGTTCGGCTCAGTCGCCGCTTCGACAACTGGTGCAGCTTCCGTGGGAAGAGATTCAACTCCCATATCCTCGGCAATGAATGTAGATGTCTTCCGTAGAATGTACGTCATGGACTCTAGTACTAGTCTCCAGAAAATTTTCAGAAAAAAATTTCCAGACTCAAGCACCGCTCCACGTAGTCTCCACACAATTTTCTATGTAGAGGCACTCCTACTGCACTCTAGATGACATCAATATTTGCGCTATGACTTTCTCCTGCTGCATTCACGCTTCAATTCATATCGTGCCACTTGCCTTTGTTGCAGTAGCTTGGTGAACGCTCACATTTTAAGTATTTCATAGATGCTCTTGCATCAACTTCACACTTTCTTCAATTCATATCGTGCCACTTGCCTCTGTTGCAGTAACTTGGCGAACGCTCACATTTTAAGTATTTCATAGATGCTTTATTGCCTTCACTT
Organism: Pinus tabuliformis; assembly: GCA_031772625.1. Classification (NCBI taxonomy): domain Eukaryota; kingdom Viridiplantae; phylum Streptophyta; class Pinopsida; order Pinales; family Pinaceae; genus Pinus; species Pinus tabuliformis. Next base: position 420,274,626 of record CM062817.1, read on the forward strand.
CAGCACGCCCTACACCGTTGCTAGAATGTCACTTCCTTAAAGTACATATGGACAAATTTATGTAGAATTTTTTTGTTTTTTTTTTAAATAAGATACATTTTACATAAATATTATATTATAGTTTTGAATCTGAAATTTCTTAAGAGGAAATACATGTTTTTAATTATTAAACTTACTCAAGTTCCATGGTCAAGTCTTAGTAGCACAACCAATTGATGATGGGCCTCTTTAAGAAGGCCACCCAAAATCAAACCTCATGGGGGTGGTTGTGCCCTATGCTAGGGAGAGGCGATATGCTAAAAAATCCAATACGCTAAGGCAGGGTGCAATCCTCGAGTGACTTTGATGACTTGCTTAGATGCCCCTAGATTGCAGCGCCTCAAATAAACAAAAAAATTATAATAATTATGATTAAGTATAAAATGAATTAATATATAAAACCTACATATATTTTTTACTATGGAGATATGAAATGATTTGTGGTTTTTTCTACATGTGGTATTGATAAACCAGGTTGTTGCTCATGGTATTATAACTAAACTTATTTACAAATTAAGAATCTCCATACTAAAATGAGAGTGAATATCCAAAACTAAAAATCTCTTTATATGTTCATATATATATATATATATATATATATATAGGTATTTATAAACCATGTTGTTGCTCATGATATTATAATTAAACTTATTTAGAAATTAAGAATCTCCATACTAAAATAAGAGTGAATGTCCAAAACTAAAAATCTCTTTATATTTATATATATATATAAGACCCAAAATAGCCTCTGGATAAAAAATTTGCACCTAGAATAATATCGACATACATAGTCGCTCACAGGAATGGAACATAAGCTTATGGGGACTTAACCCCACATTCAGTGATTGGAGATAATTTAATTTTTTTTATGATGTTTTTGAATGTTGAAATATATCATGACGTAATTGTTTTCATGTGTATTATTTATAGATATTTATAAATCATTTAATTTGTATAACTATATTAGTAATTATCGATAGATCAAATTATAATTTTGAAAATCCTTATTCTAAAATATACCTATGTTTTGTTTTTTTTTTTATTTTCTAAATTAAATGTATCTTATCAACTTCATATTGTAAATTAATCTTAATTTCTCAACCATGAATTGGGATTCAACAGGAACATGTGTGAGCACTCTACCATATCGATGACTAAGATTTTGGACATTGAGTAGAGTTTCAAGGAGATTTAAGAATTGGCTAATGTGGACGAAGGAGTTATGTTGACTCTCGATCTCATAGTATCAAGGTATCCCCATATCTCACAGGAATCAACTTTTACATGCCCATGTGTTAACTAATGCTCCTTGTTATCTAGGTAAATTTAAATCTCCAAGTTCAACCATTGAAATTGGTATGTCATAGTATCAAGGTATCCCCATATCTCAGGAATCAACTTTTACATGTCCATGTGTTAACTAATGCTCCTTGTTATCTCGGTAAATTTAAATCTCCAAGTTCAACCATTGAAATTGGTATGTTATTTGTGTGTAGTTGACGAAATTTGGATAATGTGTGTTTGTAGACATATGGGTGGAGACATTTTTGATAATGTCTGAAATAGCCAAGCAACTTATGCTCATTCTCACCCTCCAACGAACCAACCAGAATGAAACACATTCCCTCAATACCCCAACCACTATGTTCTTCGAGCTTCTGAAATGGGGCACATATCTACATTCCGAACTGGATTGACTCCATCCTTTGGGCAACCTCCTAGGTTGTAGCTCATGTGATTCAATACTGGTAACACTCTTTCTTGATTCCTATTCAGTCATAAATCTCACCTGATGTGAAAAAAGGAACGTTTAATACTCATAATATAGTAATTCGAGTCAAGATAGAAATTTGGGAGTTAAAAGTGGCTATTAAGAAAGTGAAGCACATTTGATGCAATTTTCTTCATCAATGGCATGGCTACAAAGTGTCTCCTTTTGAAGAAGTTGTAGTTAATAAAACGGTGCTTTTAAAAAGTAAGTTAAAACAGGGGAATACCTAGTTCAATATCTCTTTTCTACTTTTTATACGGAATAGCTAAATTCTAAATCAAACAAAATTGCCATGCATCCCTCGTAAATTTTAGGTTTTAAAAATATTTGGATAAATATAAATATGATTTATTATAATGTGGACTAAAATTAACTGAACCAAATTAAAGTACTTTAATATTTTTGTTTAATTTCTTTACCCTATCAGGGCTGGCAAGTCCTTGGAAAGTGCATGCCTATGATTACTTATATAATGTTCAGTTGCTCACGGGAGGTTTACTGTAGTAGAAGAGTAAGTCTGGAAGTAGGTATATACACAATGATGACTGAGGAAACAGGTGTAATATGATAGTAACCTTTTAATGTACAAATAATTATTGCAGCTACCTGCAACTTTTGCTTTCATTCTTCCTCTTCCGTCTAATATTAATTTAGACATTTGGACGATGTAGTAAGATTTATAGATATTATAATAATGCAAAATCATTTTTTTATTATTGTCATAGTTTTTTCATTAGAGATTTGCTTCAAGCTATGTTGTACTCGTTTTGGTTTTGAGGAGGGGAGAATAGGGTTCAGTGACATTTTATTATTGAATATTAAATATGAGGTTCAGCTTTTAGGAAATTTAATTGTATCTATTTTTAGTTTGTGAATCATGAAGGATTTATAAGATAATTGTTTTTATAGTAGTTGTTTGCCTCATATTTTTTGTTAATGATTATGTTAAATATAAAGATAATTTGTTTTCAATGGGTCAATTTCACATTAAGAGAGAATTAAATAGGAATTTAATTAAACATTTAATACCCAATCTAAATTATTAGTGTCGTATTTTCTTCACAATATTTGAGGTTGGGATGGTGGAAGTACTACATTTGAATGGCTCCTTGAATCCCACATACAATATGTAAAAGCTAAGATGATCCAAAAAATGAGAAAGAACAAGAGCAATAACTACAAGGATTAGCCTTTTAAGATGTTGCATTTTTCATTTTCTTGGAATTGAGGCTATTTATTGTAATTATACCATTGAAAATACAATATAATCACCAGAAATCCAAATTAAAACCCATGTTTTGAGTTGCAACTTGAAAAAAAAATAGATTCAATGCATCACAAAAAATATTGGATGGTAAAAATGATGATATTGTTCAATCATCAATGTCCACCATTGTTAAAAGGGAAACTATATGCTTGGATTATCCATAAAATATGCCCAAAACATCTCAAAGATATTCCAAAAACATCTTTCAAAATGTCCAAAACCTGTTGGAGACGAAATTGGAAAATTGAAAAATCTTGTTGAGATGTCCGAGTTCCAGATCAATTTGACAAGTAATACCCCTCCTTTTATCGAAAATGCAGTAGTTTTGAAACCATTTCTATTAATAACAACTTCTTACATGGTAAGATAATAAGGGAGATAAACTAGTTGGAAAATTTGAGACATTTATGGGTTTACCAGAGCCATCTTATAGGCTCAATTCCTACAGGATTTTTTATTAGACTGTTGTAGTTGGAGGAGTTCGATGCATCTACCGGTAATCTGAGTGAGGCATCCTTATGTCTATTATTGACTGGGACTATACCAAATGAAATGGGTTGTCTAAATATTTTGACACACTTGTCCCTTTCTTTCAATAACACATCCAACTTGATCCCCTCATATTTTTCCAATCTAACAAGCCTATGGTAGCTAAGATTATCAAAAAATAAGTTTGAAGGAACTTTGCCTCAAGTAATTGGCCACCTTCCCAATCTGACAGAGTTGTTTCTCGACAATAACAACCTCGAAGGTGTAATATCCCTCTACTATGTAAAGTTGTTTCATTTCTTTTGTTAAATATCTATGTGTATAAGAATGGCAGAAAAGCCATGAAGATACTTTGGAAGAAAAAAAAATTGTTGTAAATAAGTAATTTTTTTTTAATAAAATGGATGAAACTTAGGCACTCGGAGGAGACACTCGAGATTGGTTTCCAAAAAGAGGAAAACCTGGAAGATCTCATTGCTAATGAAATTGGATAAATCCTTCAAGATAACAATTCTAGAAAAATTCTAGATAAGACTAAGGGATGGGAGAGAAAAATCCCTTAGAAGGACTTAGCTGAGGAAAAACGCTAAGTTGATTGCACTTAAAGCACCACGGGAGAAAAAGGCGGGTTGTTAAGGAAAAAGCCTAGGAAAGTGGGAAATAAAGCCCACAAAAGCAGGACACCACAAAAATGAAACAATTATCATGAAGGAAGAGTATAAAATACCCATGAAGGGGATCAATGAGGACGTTGTTACCCTAACATAAAATCTCAGCTTGGGGGTGAACTAGAGGAACTCAGTTTTACAGTTGGGTGGCAAAGGTGTTGGATTCCCACTTTTGTTTCTCCACAACAACTCTGGTTAGATTGTTCATTGTTTGATTTACTTCTATAATACGTGAAGATAGATGTAGATACAATTTTTATCTGAAATATTGTTGGCATAACTTTAGTCCTTCGAAGTTGGAATTTCAGTTAGGATAAAGTGTTATAGTGAAAATGAATGCTGGAAAATAATTTGATGTTCTGCAAAATGGGAAATGGAATCATGTGCATATAAACTTCCTAAAATATAAACTGATTTATGACTATGTGATACTTGTACTCATAACTGTTATAAATTGTCATTGATGTATTTAAGTTTACAAAATTATATAAGTATAGATTGCATGACCACTATTGTTGCATAGGAAGGTATGACTCTAGGTTAATTACTATTTGATGGATTTTATCATAGTAGGAAAAAGTCTGGAATTAAAAGAATTAAATTGCCATGCAATTGTACCCCCTGGGGAGATGTGGTTGTTAAGTATTCAAGGTGTGAAGTTATTTTGGAAAAGTGAGATAGAAATATGTCAAAGTGCGAGTGCTATAGTATTACAGGAATAACTAATATTTATTTGAAATTTTAGTTCTATTTATGTAACTTATAAACAGAAATTAGGTTTGTTATAGTTCAAAAATGGGAGCTAATGAGAAGATAACATGATGAGTGAAATACTCAGTAGTGCACAAGATTTTCAATTAAATCAATTTACGGAAAAAGAATGTCAAATGGACATTCTGGGACAGCATGAAAACAATTGGATGTTGGAAAAAAATTATATGTAAAAATATAGAAGACCACGGTCATAGGACACGTATTCCAAGTTGAATGGTGAGAAAAACATCATAGTGGGTGTTCATTTCGGTTATTATTCCTAAGAAAATTAGAAAAAGCAATGGAAATGTCTTTGGAAAGGCATGAGGCATTTATTGGCATTTATTTATGAAAATAATGGAAATTAGGAGAAAAGGGAGGTGAAAAGTCACAGGTTGCATGTGAGGAGGAAAATGAAGGAAAATAATGGGAAATGAAGAAAATACAGGCCTCATTAATAAAAAGGCTTATGAGGATCAGTGGGTAAGCTTGGTCAGTTCAGTGTTGGAGCTCTCTCATTATTCTCTCTCTCTCTCTCTTCGACACTTAGAGTTTTCTTGGAGAATTTTAGCATTGGATCAAGAAAGGAAAATAAGGAAACATGAAGGAAGGAGAAAGAAAGGAAGAGCAAGATCAAGCAACTACAACAGTAATATTTGTAGGTATCAATATGCATGTGTGTTTTCCTTGCTAGATTTGGCATGTATGGTATTGCATGTGGTTCTTTTCTCTCATGCCATGGTCTTCTCCAGGTGTGACAGTGTTTTCAGCCTAGCCTTGCTATTTCTAGATAGCCTTGATGAGATGGGTTACCATACTTCAGTTGAGTTGGATTGCCAGATGGATTCGAAGCTAAGTGGGTTGGATCTCTGAAATGACAAACACATGGCCTAGTGGTCCCTGAACCAGAATGTGGATCATGGTAAAGCCACTGGCCTAGTAACCCCTGAGCCACACTACAAGTTGTGGTAAAGCCATGATTGTGTGCCTCAGTGGGCCTACGAATCCTTGTCAGTGAATGGAGGGATATACGGTAAAACTGAGAGGTGGATTTCTCTCTGTTGGGCCTAGTAGTCCTGATATTGGACGTACAGTAAAGCCTGCAGAGTGTGTCTTGGTGTAGGGCTTAGTGATCCCTAGATCGAACTATGGATTACGATAAATCTTGAGAGAATAGGAGGCAATAAAATTCCTCACGGTGTAGGCGAAGAACTCCGGTAGCATCCATGCTTGTTTCATTCTTTTCGGTTGGTTATGAGTCCCACATTCATGCATGGAATATGGCTCGGGGGTGATTGGATGAAAAGATATTTGGCTTAGCCAATCTATGGTCGGGTGGAACGTGGTAGCCCCATCCCCAGTTGGTTTATACATTCATTAATGAGAAATTCATTCCCTTGGCTTTTCATGTTTACATGTACTGGTTTATATGTGGATTCTAAGGCTAATGTATTCATGTTGTTTTTGTTATTATGTTGTTGGTTATAAGCATGTATTCTGACAATGATGATGTATGGATCTCCTCATGTTTCTATTTGTAAATGAATAAATAATGTATCCATGACCTAATAGATGGTACTGCAGCTAATGATGTAAGGGAGCAATGATTCCTAGCAATTCTCATATAAGTATAAGACCCCTTTATTCTGATATGTTATTTAAACATATAGATTTCATTCATGCCAAGTGTTTGACAAAATGTCAGTCATGGTTGGGGATGGTTAGGCCTAGTCCTAGAGTTGGTTTATGGTTTATTGGTCTTGTCATCATGTGTTTAATGGATTCTGAAAGTTATAGCATGTTATGGGCAGTGGCCGGAATTCTAGGCTTGAAAAGTGCCTTAAATTACCTGAACTCTGGCACATGTTTGCTAGAAATAATCCATAAAGGTAGGCATGCAAGCTTGTGGGAACGTTCAGAGCTCTCTGGAGATTGACATGTCCATATTGTGGGAGAATCCAGAGGTTTAATAGCTTAAAAAATTAGTGGGACCCAAGGGCATGATACATGAGTGGTTAGGATGGCTCCTAGTAGTGTTGTTGTTGATGTAGAAGGTATGTTTGATGTGTTTCCATCGATTCCACTTCCTTAAGGTCACCTAGGAGGTTTAATCATATCATAGTAGCCTCTCATCGCATGTTTACCCCAGTTTGTCGGTTACTTGGGTAGATGTGGCATGAGGGTGTTATAGAGTGCTATTAGAGCAAGATTCACCCCTCAAACTAGATGGCATGTGTTCTTCTCATGGATTCATGTTTGTTTCATGTGTGTTTATCATCCTCGTGGTCTATGTGCTTGTTGCATTTGCATGGTGTTGATCATGGTGGTAGTGATGTCGCCATGTGAAGGTTGATGGTTTTGTTGTCATGAGTGTGTGGTTGTATATGAATTTGTTATGTATGTATGGTAGGCCAGACATGCATTGTGAGGTCATTGTATGAAATTAGGTCATCATGAGGCTGTTGGTTGTTATGATGCTGATGTGTTGGCTGAGATAGAACAAGAGATGCAAATCATTAAAGTGAAGTTTCAGCATTGGACCTTGAGGCAAGAGCTTGTTGTCATACATGTTTGGATTTTGGGCATACAGGAATGTTAGTTAATGGATTGTTATATGCATTAGGGTTATATACATGTTTTTCACTCTATTATTATTATGGTTATATGTATGTTAAATTCTAGTTGATTAGTGTAGTCATATACACATGTGTTGGATCATCATGAATGATAGTAACATGTGGTTGTATGCATTTTATTGTTGTTTTATGTTAGATAACTTTATTATTATGTTATATGTTGTTGATGAGCATGATATATAACTTCTTGTTGTTATATGCTATTAACTTGATGATTAGGGTTATTACATTAATATCTTGATGTTATATGTATCATACTAAGTTGGATTTGTCTATGTGAATAGTTAGGGTCATGACATTCGTGTATGAGTTAATATGTTGTAATATTATGTCAATCTAATCTAGACTAACTGTGCAGATGTGATTGTTATGTATGAATGATAAATGTTTATGAGCTTATGATGGGGAGATGTTAGCTAGTGACTATTATGGATATCATGACCTTATTTGTGGTTGAGTTGCTATGTTGTGAAATTGTATCATGCTAATATGGCTTGATTATGTAGACGATACAGCCTCCCCTAAGATACATTAAGGTATGAGTTTTCTTATGTCGCCTATTTGGTGTTTAAATGTTTCACTATGTCATTTATTTGGTGTTTGAGTGTTTGGTGTCTATTATGTCATCTATCTAATGTCTGAATGTTTGATTACTTGAATGATATGAGTATGTGTCTATAAGATTTATTGCTGAAATGATCTTGTTTTAAGATGATTCTACAAATACATATGTGTTGAGACAATTGATATGTGCTTGAGTGTAAGTAGGTGATAGTTGTAGCACTATGTATTGTGATTGATGACTATGAGTTAACTATGGATTATGACATGATTGTTAGTCTTGGTAAAGGTTGATTTCAAATTGATAGATATGATTGTCTTGATATTTAGAACATGTGGCTAACATGTGTGAGAAGTTCTAGGGTAACATGCTTGGTATTAGCTTGACAAGGTAATAGATGATGTGTTATATAACTAGCAGTTGGGTGATGTGACAATTCATAGTAAGACTCTATTGCAAGCAAGTAAAAAGGTAAAAGAAAGGAATTGGGCAAGAATTCTTTTGGCTATGTTTGGAAACCCTAATTCCAAATGAATGAGTACTTTGCATATAGGAAGTCTTCTTAACCTTGATTTTTTCTGACATTATGTGGATATGTGTTATATTCATGGACATGTATTTGACAAGTATAACAAACCGTGTCTAGTTATAGCTAGATCTGTCAAGGAATTGGAGTCCCTTGAGAGATGGCATGGATGTGTTCAGTTGCAAGACAACATGCTTGGTACAACAAGATAAGGTAACTAGTGTATTTTTATGTTTGATTATGCACTGACAGCTATGCATTCATGGAAATAAGATGAAGGGGATTGCATGTCAAAGAGACTACCATGAAATCTTAAAGAAGGCTCAGGTTGAGATCTCCTTTGGAAGCACTAGGAACCATGAGGATTGAGTCATGGTGTCTGTTGTTAGTCTTGTTCTTTTGGTCTTTTGTGATTTTCTTGTGCTTGATTTACAATTTTTCTATGTCTAATGCATGATTGTGCCACTTTGTTTATGGTGTCGTATTGTTATTGGTTTTCATGGTTTTCTTATTGTTGGTTTCTTGTGCTTTCCTTTTAAGTTTTGAGTCTTGGGAATTGGTTGGGAAAGAGGAAAGTTAGTGGAGCTCAGAGAGAGCTGAATGAAATCTACTAGGCAATATAAGACTCAGATGAAGCTGGTGCATGTATAATGGAAGTTGAAGGCAAGAGTATGATAGCCAGGTTGACTGGTTGGGTCCATTGGTGTAAATGGATGATGACGAGATAGTCATGGGAAAGGTAATCAAGAAAGGTGAAGTAAATGGATATGAGGTGGCAGATTCCTTTGCTATGATGGGAACTGTTGTTCTCAATGTTGTGCATGTTGTGCACAAATAGAGGAGGGAGTTCTCTTAACCTTAACCTTACGATATCTAATAATTATGTTATGATCATGATTATGCTGATTTTTATATATGTATACATGTATATATGTATGTATGTATGTAGTTGACTGACTAGATCATTGTTATCTTATGTTTATTCTTATATGTATATATGTGTATGTATGCATATCATTGCCTAACAGGATCATGATTATTTATGCTAATGTTTATGTATATGTATGTATGTATTGATGTATCTATGTTGTTGTCTGACAGGGTTGTTAGGAATCTTTCTTGTGGAGGAATGATTGCTTACGCAGGTGAATGACATGAAGAGGTTCCTAGTTCATGAGGAATAAAGTGGGAAGAGTAGTCATGACAAATATATGAGGTCAGTATCATGTGGATATGAATTGATATTATATGCTTGTACTATGTCTACGCTTATGTTATGACAAGTAACTCTGAGGCATACATCGGTTAAAAGAAAGCAGCGTGGTCTGCAGGATGCTAGGACAAGAATGGATAAGACACTGGAAGCAAGATTTCTTAGTAGAGACAATGTAATTTTGGATGTGTGGTACTATTATTGTGCATATGTTGTATATGTTATACATGTTCCATATGTGATGTGTGCATGTGTTGTTGTGTATATAGTATGTGTACATGTTGTTTATGCAATTTTATATATAGGGTGCTACAAATATTGTTGTGTGAATATTTCATATGCAATTCTGGGCATAGACGGTGCTATGTACATATTGTGTTGTGCGCATGATGGATATGTGGTGTTGTGTGCATGTTGGATATGCATTGTTTTGTAGATAGGGTACTATGTACATGTTGTATATGCAGTGCTATGTACATATGGTGTTGTTTTCATGTTGTAAATTTGGTACTATGTACATATGGTGTTGTGTGCATGATTTTACATGTGGTGCTATGTGCACGTGGTGTTTTGTACATGTTTTACATATGGTGTTGTGTGCATGTGGTGTTGTGTACATGTTGGGCATATGTTGTTGTGTACATGTGGTGTCATGTACATGTCATACATGTGGTGCTGTGTACATTTGGCATTGTGTACACATTGTACAGGTAGTACGATGCACATGTGGTGTTGTGTACACGTCGTGCAAGTGGTGTCATCAACATGTGATGTTGTGCACTTGTTGTGCAGGTGGTGCTTTGTACAGGTGGTACTATGTACATGTTGTACATGTGGTACTAGTGTACATGTGGTATTATGTGCATGTTGTACATGTTGTGTTGTGTACGTGTGGTACTATGTATGTGCATTGTGTAGTCATGTTATCGTGACCTATGTATTGGTTGTGTTGTACTCTGTGTAGTACATGTATTATGTTGTGTTGTAGGTCATGTGTAGATACATGTATTGTGTGGCGTTTTACATCAGGTATAGATGTATTTTTTTGTACAATGAGTGTAGGTGAATGTATTGTGTGGAGGTGTACACCAGGTGTAGGTGCATGTATTGTGTTGTGTTGTACATTGGGTGTAGGTGTATATGTTGTGTGTCAGGTATAGATGCATGTATTGCATGGTGTTGTATGTCGTGTGTGGTTGTATGTGTGTGATACACACTACGTGTATGTGCACATGGTTGAGGAGAAGGCATTGGGTGTTGACGGGTGTGGAAACTGATTCAGTGTGCATACAGAATAAGGACAAAGGTAGAAGCTAAGGATTGATTAAAAGATAAGTATCCATATTTTATTTCATTTTTATTATGCATGTGATTTATGATTCTGATCTATGATGATTACATGTGATCTATCATTCTGGTTTATGATGGTTACATGTGATTTATGATTTTTATCTATGATGGTTGTGTTTTGAGTTAACCTAATGTGACATGTTTATACATGATGATTTGATCAAGGATGCTAGTTTGACTTGTTGTGACAGGAAGCGAACAAAATTGAAAGTATACCTTATTGGCGAGCAACCAATGAGGTATGATTTGAAGTCATTTCAATTTATTTTTGAATCTAATGAAAATTATGTGCTTGGTACAGGAAAGCATGAAAGGTCTGGTTCAGTGGTTGAAACTGACTGTAAGAAGTAGCAACAACAATGAAAGAAATAACAATGTGTTGGTAAAGCATTCATTAGCAGGGCCATTGTAGGACACTAGTATCCAATAGTTTCCATTGATTACCATGAGAATGCTATGATTGGTATGTTGGTTTTAAGGTAGGGATATTCCTTGGTTTTTGTATATTCTGATGCTAGCAAGCCTTGCCAAGGGATGGACTACTCGGGATGGGGGTGCTAGCGAAACTTGGAAGGTGTGTGACTACACAGAAGGGGGTGACCAGATTTCCCAAGGGACTGTGTAACAGAGAAGGGAGGGTTGGGGATGGATTTTTTTTGGTCATTAGAATTGCCAGACGGAATCTAATGCAAATTGGGAGTGCGCCCCTGAGAAATGAGACGGTAACTGTTCATTGAGAGGACAAGTGGTGTAGGATTACAGTGCTAGACATTGGATGCAGATTTGATGTTATAATGGATTATGGAATTCTTGGGAAGGAGGCCAATCATGGTATTACTTTTGAGGGTGGACGTGTGAGCCTCCATATTCCCTTGTTGCGGATGAAGACACCGTATCCTTTTATTTGTTGGTTAAGCAAGTTTACATATCTGTATGTGTCTATTATTGTAAATAATGTATCAAGTTGGATTTATAAAGCTCCATAGACAATATAATTATTTGTTGGGTGAAGAAAATGTGTATGTGAATATATGTGGTTATTATTGTAAATACCGTAATGAGCTATGTTATAAAGCTCCAATAAATGATATGTTTGTCATGTTTTAGGAAATGGTCATTGTAAATATTGCAACAAGATATGTTGTAAAGCTCCATGGGCAATATGTTTTGTTTTTAGCAGTCTTGCTAGTTATAGGTGTCACTGAACACTGAGGAAGGTGTTCCCCCAAAGGGGAGGGTTTTGTAACAACCCTGGTTAAAAATTCTATGTAAAAATATATAATACCACAGTCATTGGACACGTATTCCAAGATGAATGATGGGTAAAAAATCCTAGTGGGTGTTCATTTCAGTTATTATGGCTAAGGAAATTAGGAAAGCCAATGAACAAGGATTTGGAAAGGCATGAGGCATTTATTTATGAAAATAATGGAAATTAGGAGAAAAGGAAGGTGAAAGCTCATAGGTTGCATGTGAGGAGGAAAATGAAGAAAATAGAGGACTCATTAGTAAAAACGTTTATGAGGATCAGTGGGTAGGCTTGGTTAGTTCAGTGTTGGAGCTCTCTCATTATTCTCTGTCTCTCGCTCTTCGACACTTTGAGTTTTCTTGGAGCACTTTGGCATTGGATCAAGAAAGGAAAAGAAGGAAAGAGGAAGGAAGGAGAAAGAAAGGAAGAGGAGGATCAAACAGCTACAACAATGTTATTTGTAGGTATCAATTTGCATGTCTGTTTTCCTTGCTATATTTGGCATGCATTGTATTGCATGTGCTTATTTTCTATCATGGCATGGTTTTTGCCATGTGTGACAGTGTTTTCAGTCTATCCTTGCCATTTCCAAATAACCTTGATGAGATGGGTTCTCATACATCGGTTGAGCTTGATTTCTAGATGGATGCAAAGTTGAGTGGGGTGGATCTCTGAAATGACAAACACATGGCCTAGTGGTCCTTGAACCGAACTATGGATCACGATAAAGCCATTGACCTAGTAACCCTTGAGCCAGACTATGGGTTGCGGTAAAGAAACAATTTGGTGCCTCAGTGGCCCTTGGAATCCTTGATGGTGAATAGCGGGATATATGGTAAATCTAAGAGGTGGATTTCTTTCCGCTGGGCCTAGTATTCCTGGATGGGATGTACGGTAAAGCCTGGAGAGTGGGTCTCGATGTATTACCTAGTGATCCTTGGATTAGACTATGGATTATGGTAAAGCCTAAGAGGCTAGGAGGCACTAAAATTCCTCACGGTGTAGGCATAGAACTCTGGTAGCATCCATGATTATTTGGTTCTTTAAAGTTGGTTATAAGCCCCACATTCATGCTTGGAATATCGCATGAGGGTGATTGGATGAAGGGAGATTTGGCTCAGCCAATCTATGGTTGGGTGGAACGTGGTAGTCCCATCGCTTGTTGGTTTCTACATTCATTAATGAGAAATTAATTCCCTTGGTTTTACATGTCTAAATGTACTGGTTTATATATGGATTCTGAGGCTGATGTATTCATGGTATTTATGTTATTATGTTTCTGGTTATAAGCATGCATTCTAATAGTGATGATGTATGGCACTCCTCATGTTTCTATTTGTAAATGAATAAAAAATGTATATATGACCTAGTAGATGGTATTTCATCTAATGATGTAAGGGAGTAATGATTCTTAGTGATTCTCAGATAAGTATAAGACGACTATGTTTAAATCTGTTATTTAAACGTACAGATTTCATTCATGCCAAGTGTTTGACAGAATGTCAGTCCTAGTTGGGGATGGCCAGGCCTAGTCCTGGAGTTAGTTCTTAGTTTATTACTCTTATCATCATGTCTTTAATGGATTCTCAAAGTTACAATAAGTTATGGGCAGTGGCCAAAATTCTAGGCTTGAAAAGTGGCTTAAATTCCATAGACTCTGGGATAGGTCTACTGGAAATGGTCCCTGGATGTAGGCATGCAGGCTTGTGGGAGCGTCCGAAGCTCTCTTGATGCTGGCAATCCCATGGCATGGGAGCATCCAGAGGTTTAATAGCTTAAAAACTCAGTGGGACCTAGTGGCATGATACCTTAGTGGTTGGGATGACTGCTGGGAGTGTTGTTGCTGATCTGGAAGTTATGTTTTATTGGTTTCCATCGATTCCACTTCCTTAAGGTCACCTAGGAGATTGAATAATATCATAGTAGCCTCCTGTCGCATGTTTAACCTAGTTATCTGGTTACTTGGGTAGATGTAGGATGAGGGTGTTAAAGGTTTTTTATAATTCGAAAGTAAGAGCTAATGTGAAGCTAACATACTGTGTGCGATACTAAAAAATGCACAAGATTTGTAACTAAATCAGTTTTGGGAAAAAGAATGTCAAATGGACATTCAAGGATAACACAAAAACAATTGGATGTCAGAAAGAAAAGCTCCGATGTTAGCTATAAAAAAAAATTACCAAGGTTGAGATGCCTAATATCCCTTACACAATATATATCTTTATCACTATAAGAGTGCTAATTTCAACAACGTACTGCATGTATTGAATTTGAGTGCAGAAAAACATATAATAAAATCATTTAAATGAGCACGCACCATTGTGATCCACCAAATCCAAACAGGGGTAATTGCTAAGTAGTACTATCCAAAGATCATACCTCAAACTGCAACTAGATTGAAAAATTGATTACCACAAGAAGTGACCAAAATAAGTAATTAAAATTGGCTACCACATATTTGTACACTCGACCTAGAACAACAAGCTACATTGGCAGCCCATGCAAAACCATAACTAACCCTAAGTTGAGTACAAAAGATGATATAAACATAGTATGCATATATATTATCCCACTGAACTACTTAAAGAAGTAAACAAAATGTGTAACCAGAAACCATAAAATAATCATACATACATACATATTTACATACATATATATGAAGATATAAACATTATCATAAAATAATCATGATCCATGATGACCCTGTCAGACATGACATACATATATACATACATGTATACACATATAGACATCAACATAATCATGATCAAAACATAATTACCAGATAACATACAGTCAAGGTTAAGATAACTCCTTCTATCCATGCACATCATGCACAACATTGAGAATAATCATTCCCAACATAGCTAAGGCATCTGATGCCTCAAATCTGTTTACCTTACATTTCTTAATTACTTTTCTCATGATTGTCTCGCCATCGTCCATTTACACCAATGGACCCAACCAATCCAACTAGCTATCATAGTTTTACCTTTTGTTGCGCTTACTCATGCACTAAGCTTCGTCTGTGTCTTACATTGCCTGTTGGGTACCACACAGCTCTCCCCGAGCTCCATTAACTTCCTCTTTCCCAAAAAATTCCCACGACTCAAAACTTAAAAGGAAAGATAAGAAACAAACAAGAATAAAACCATGAAAACCAATAACAATACAACGCTGCAATAGAGTGGCCTGATCATGCACTAGACATAACAAAACTAGAAATCAAGTGCAAGAAAATCACAAGAGACCAAAAGAAAAAGGCTAACAATAGACACCATGACTCAATCCCCATGGTTCCCAGTGCTTCCAAAGTAAAGCTCAACCTGAGCCTTCTTCAAGATTCCATGGAAATTTCTTTTCCATCCAATTCCTTGCATCATACTACCATCAACACATAAGTTTCAGTGCTTAAATAAACATAACAACATACTAGTTACCTTACCTTGCTGTGCCAAGCATGTTGCTTGACAGTGTACACATCTGCGCCATCTCTCAAGGGACTGCAATTCCCTGGACAGATCCACATATAACTAGAGACTAGCTAATTTACCTGTCAAATACATGTTCATGAGTGTAGCACATATCCACATAATGTCTGACAAATTCAAGTTAAGAAGACTTCCTACATGCAAGCACTCATGTGTTTGGAATTAGGGTTTCCAAACATCGCCATAGGAATTCTTGCCCAATTCCTTTCTTTTACCTTTTATCTTGCTACAATTGAGTCTTATTATGCGCTATCACATCATCCAACTATTACTTATATAAAAATATAAACTGTTACCTTGTCACACTATAACCAAGCACGTTACCCTTCAACTATTCACAGATGTCAATCACATGTCCCAAATATCAAGACAAACATATCTATAAATTTGAAATCAACCTTTACCAAGACAAATAATCATGTCATAATCCATAGTCAACTCATAGTCATTAGACATAATGCTACAACTATCACCTACTTACACTCAATTATACACCAACCTTCTCAACACATATGTATTAGTACAACCATCTTAAAACAGGATCATTCCTTCATGAAATATTATAGACTCATACTCATATCATGCAATAAATCAAACATTCAACAAACTATAAATGTACCATGTTAAATTAATCAACTGAATGCCATAATCAAACATTCAAGCACAAAGTAGACGACACAAGCAAGCTCATACCTTAATGTATCTTAGGGGAGGCTCTCTTATCTGCACAATCAATCTAGTTAGCATGGTATAACTTCACAACATATCAGTTCAAACACAAATAATATCATGATATCCATAATAGTAACTAACTAACATGTTCACATCATAAACTCATAAACATTTGTTGTTCATGCATAACAATCACATATGTACGATTAGTATAGATTAGTACAACACAACGTCACAAATAGGTCGACTCATACCTAAATTGCATAACCCTAACCATCTTCACAGAACAATCCAACTTAGTATGATACATATAACATCAATATCTTAACGTAATAACCCTAATCATCAAATTAAATAACATATAACAACAACAGGTTAACATATAACATACTCATCAACAACA
Organism: Pinus tabuliformis; assembly: GCA_031772625.1. Taxonomy (NCBI): domain Eukaryota; kingdom Viridiplantae; phylum Streptophyta; class Pinopsida; order Pinales; family Pinaceae; genus Pinus; species Pinus tabuliformis. The sequence continues at coordinate 420,291,715 of CM062817.1, forward strand.
TATAACCTAATCATCAAGCTATCATATAACAACAACAAGTTAACCTATAACATACTCATCAACAACATATAACATAATCGTCAATTTATCTAACATAAAAAAAACAATAGAAATGTATACAACCACAGGTTACTATCATTCATGACTATTTGACACATGTGCATATGACTACACTAATCAACTAGCATCTATCATGTATGTAACCATAACATCAATAGAATGAATGCAATGCACATAACCATAATGCATATAACAAACCTTAACCTACATACCTGCATATACAACATACAAACCTGTATGAGGACATGCTCTTGCCTCAAGGTCCAATGTTGCAACTTCACTTTGATGATCTACATCTCCTCCTCTATCTCAGCCAACAAATTATAATCATAACAACCAATAGAATCATGATGACCTAATGCATACAATGACCTCAAAATGCCTATCTAACCTACCATATATGCTTAACCATAACCATAACAATGCATGCATATATAAATTGACACACATAACAATGCATATACACCATACATTCATGACGACACATCCCACAACAACACCATCAACCTTCACATGGTGACATTACTACAACCATGATCAACACCATGAAAATACAACAGGCACATGGACTAAAAACATAAGGAACACATATGCAATCAACATGAATGCATGACCAACACACAACCGATTTAGTCTGAGGGGTGAACCATGCTCTGATACCAATTTGTAACACCATCCTCCCACATCTACCCAAGCAACTAGCCAACCAGGGTAGACATGTAACAAGAGGCTACTATAATACGATTCGACCTCCTAAGTCATTTTAAGGAACTGGAACTGATAAAAACACACCATACAGACATCCAACATCAACATTAGGACCCTCAAGAACCAACCCAACCTTTCTGCCAACTAGCCCCTGGATAACACTAACATTTTGGACTACTCAGCCTTTGGATTCTCTCATGCTATGGGCATGCCAGTGTCCAGGGACCTTTGAACACTCTCACAGGCCTGCAAGCCAAGATCCAAGGATTCTTTTGCTCAGTTATGTGCAAGTGTCCCTAGGATTTAAGCCACCTTTTTAGCGCCAGAGCCCAGGTCACTGCCTAAAATTGAATGACACCTTCAAAATAGTAAGATAACATGGAAATCACAATACTAATGCAAATACTTGAATAAGACCTTGACTAGACCCCTACTAGCCATGATAGGAATTTCATCAAACATATCATGAATATGTAATCTACATGTGTAAATAATATATTTGAGCATATGGGTCTCATACTCAGCTGAGAATCACTAAGAAACATTAACGCGAAAAAACATAAACTTCCATTTCATCCATTAGTTCATAGATATATTGGTCATTCATATACAGGTAAAAACATGATGAGAGACATACATAAATATTGTCATAAAACATATACTTAACCAACATAATAGGGACAAAAATACCAAGGAAACAACAACAATCTAACTCACATATAAACCAATACAATACTCATAAATAACAAGGAGAAATAACCTCTTATTAATGATGTAATGACCAACCTGGTATGGGACTACCACGTTGCACCCAACCGTAGAATTGTTGAGACAAATCTCTCTTCAGCCATTCACCCCCATGCCATATTCTAAGCATGAATTTGGTATCTCACAAAACACATCAATCAAAACCATTCAGGGCTTCTAGAGCCCAACCACCTCAAACCATCAAACAAATATTCCACCTCATGGTGAAACATCACAAATCCATCATCAAATTGGCCTCTATCCAAGCTTTCTAGGGCTTCCAAAGCATTTGTCCAACCAAGGCCTGCAAGACTAGTAACTCAACCCACAGCTTTTACCGAGATTCCAAAGCATTTTTCCAAGCAGGGCTTCCAGGACTAGTAACTCAACCCACCAAGGGCTTCTAGAGCATTTGTCCAACCAAGGCTTCCAGGACTAGTAACTCAACCAAAGTTGTTACATGGCTTCCAAAGTGTTTGTCCAACTAGGGCTTCTCGGACTAATAACTCAATCCAAGCTAAGGAAACATGAGAACCAACGAAAGCAAAACAATTAAATAAACCTAAAATATCCATGGCTATCCAAGAAATGGTCAGGCAAGGGAAATCCACTGTCAATCTAGGAAATCCTCCATGCCAATGACATATTATAACCAAGAAACCACATGCATGTTCCATGCATGTCACAACTAGTGAGGAAACATACATGCAAATCGGTACTCGCAAGAAAAACCTATTGTAGTTGTTGATCCCAATGTCCTCTTGCAATTCCCTACTCTTCGTTTTCCTTCTTACTCAAAAACTCCAAGTATGCCACACTCCTCTAAGAGTGCTCCAAGAAACTCTAAGTGTCCAAGAGTATGAGATAGAGAGAATAGAAGAGAGCTCCACCAAAACCTGTCAAGAGCTTACCCACTGATCCTCATAATCATTTTTATCAACCCTCTATTTTCTTCATTTTCCATTATTTTCCATCATTTTCCTCCTCACATGAAACCTATGACCTTTCCAAAGCCTTTGCCATTTCCTTTTCCAATTTCCTTAGCCATAATAAAATGAATGAACACCCACTAGAATGTTTTTCTGACCATTCAGCTTAGAATACGTGTCCCATGGTCGTGGTCTTATATATTTTCACATGGATTAGACACAGAGGGTTGTTGCATATTTAATTATTCAACAACCTTATTTTACAAGTGTTTTTACGATAGCTTAAGCCAAGGATATTACATACTCCCCCCCCTTAAATAGAACATCGTCCTTGATGTTCTTATCTTGTTGGAACACTAACATTTTCTCATAATATAACAATCTAAATAACCATAAATGGAATATTTTCCGTTCGGTAAGGATTTTTATGTTCAATAGGTAGAATCAATAATGTTTGTCAAATGAAATACTTTTCATTATCAATTATTTATGCAATGTCAAATAATATTTCAATCATAATACTTTCACAAGTACTCCAAGAGCACTAGCCTTCTAATCATAAAAATGATAAAAAAAAAGTTGTATCAAGTGGATGTGGTCTTTTATTTAGGGGTTGCACCACTCTTTCTTTCTCACTCGTATTGTTTGTAAATTTATGTCTCTCTCTCCCACAATAATTTCAATCAAATTCAAACTCATGGAATTCATCTCCAACCATTTTCCTCTCATCTCATTGCTTTCACCATAAATTAAGTCATAAGTATATACATTAACAACTTATTTTCTCTATGCATGCATATAGATAAGTCATTTCTCACATGTTCATTTTCTCATACAAACCTACAAACACAACTTGTTTCATCAAAATTGTCACTTAGATAAATTAATAGATCATGCATGCAAAACTATAACACATACAACAACTTGGAGACATGCAACTTACCGTTTATTCTAACATCCAACATCTTTAGATGATTTCAAAATCAATAGCAAAATATAGACATAATTTCATCTGACCGTAGTTAATGTCTAGGAATTATTCACAATCTGAGCATATTCCACCCAACTGTGAACTATCTCCAATAGTTACCCACTAAGCTAAGATCTACTTGCCACTAAAATCAACAACCTCATTGATTCCTTGGTGGTTTCTTCCCAGCAGATTTTTAGTAGTGTCCTGCTTTAAGGTCTGCCAACCTTTTGCCTAGGTCTTTTTGTTTTAGTTTTTTTCGAAAATGATTCTTTTCTTTTTTCTTAAAGCACCCCTTCCTCTCCCAATGTGCTTTATTTTACTCCAGTTAGTATTTCTCTCCAACTAAGTGATTAACATAATATTTCTCTCCCATTATGTTAATATTTTTTATTATTTTCTCCTAAGGATTTTTAGGAGACTTTTAGGGAAGGTCCATCTTGGATTTAACCACCAATAGTTTTTCATAAGCTGACAAGAAGTCTTCTAAAATTGTAGATTTATTTCCTAAATATCTCAAACAATGTATTCATTAACTGAATAATAAAATAAATTATTGCATCATCACATAAGTCTCATCATGGCTTCCATATCCATTCAATCCAATAATAATTAAACGCCTAAAAATCCATTGTAATTTACATAATTTTCCATTTTCATGTTATCATCAAAGTAAAGGAATATTTATGTACACCATGCATCTATACTTGACCCTCAACATGGGTCCCACAATTTGTAAAAGTACATTGATGACAATTCATCACATGTCATACAGGTGGTATACATTCAAAATTTCCACATAACAACAATCATACAACATAGAAAAAAAACATTAGCGTATCTTGCATAACATAGAATTATACTTTATGTAAGGTCCCACCTTACCAACCATGGATATTATAGAGAAATAACAGACTCATTGAACACTAGGACACAATGAGTTTTTTTTTTTAACAATTATCTTGTAGCCATGTAGGCGACAACCATTGGGGAATTTTGGGCAAACAATTTGCAATCATGCAATATACAACCACTATTGTATTTTATCAAATAGTTTGCAAGCATGAAATCTACAAGCATTGAGGGATTTTAACAAACAATTTGCATGCACGCAATCTACAACCATTGAAGCATTTTAACCAATAGTTTGCAAGCATGCGATCTACCGGCATTGGGGAATTTTAGCAATTAGTTAGTAGATATGAAATAATTTTCATAAATAAGCTTAAACTATCAGAGAGACAGTAAAACTAGAATTTAAAAAATAACATGAATCATATTAATGTCATCAATGGTAAAATTTCTACAAAACAACTCAATCGGCAATCACTAGAGGGCAATGATAAATCAACAAAATCGACCAAATTATGTGTCTAAGTTTGAAAAGCACCTTTTTGGAATCAAAGTGGGGGTTACATGGTCTTAAGGTAAAAATACTTGCTAATGTTGAGTTGAATTGCATCCAAAACTCTCAGGGACGCAATTTTTTAAAACAACAAAACTTTGGATCTCATTTACTACTTTTGCCAAATGCATGGAACGCAAACTTTCATCTACAACTCTACATGAAGAAATAAAACCCAACATTATGCTACTATGAGTTTTTCATTGAATTTAGGTTCACTATATGAATTCTACTTGACTCATTGTTCATTTTTAACATCTAAACATGTTCTTTCAATGTATTTTTTTTTAAAACATTCTATTGTCCTCTTCAGGGTTAACCCCAACTTATATATTCTTTAGTTATCACACAAACCATACATGCATTCATTCTTTATAAGCAGTGCATTGCAACTTTGCTCACTTTTTTATGCACCATAGTCATTATTGTAATAATATGCATGCAAAGGTTGGTAATTAACCCTTACTATAACTAGTTAGTTTTCAAGATTGTTCATAGGTGCAATAGACGATTTATTGTCTTTTATCCGCATCCATATTCAAATGTCATGAGCACAACTTTTAAAGAAGCATTATCACTTTCTACTCTTTAATGTGGTCATTAATCATGCATCACACATCTCATGTTAATTTTAGTCTACTACAAGTTCAATTAGAATCATACTTGAGATGATGCCCACTAGCATCATATCTCTGGTTCTTTTTTCTTAATGATTCAGAAAAGGTTCCAGTGTTGCAACCATTTTCTCTGATACCACTTATAACATCCCTAGGTAACCTTGCAGGAAAATGCATGGAGTTAAGAATTTATTTATTTATTTTTAACATTTACCAATGTGTAACTTTCTAAATTACTTTGTATATTCCCTCCATGACCATTATAATAACCATCATCATTACATAAAGAAATATTTAGTAAAAACATAGTGAGTTACACAACCATTTACTACCATTGTTGTAGCATATTAACTTAAACTTCCGAATGTAACATTGCATTAATTCAATGATTATTTTAACTCAGTTAGTTAATCACACTCTTGATAATATAACCATCACATCATGTAAGGAAGATGAAACAAGAAATCACATCATTAGACACCGATATACCCTCGAAACCCCGTAGGGTGAAAACCAACAAATGTATACTTTTATTATTAAACGCCCATGAGAGTGTTCACCCCTCACTCAATAGCTTGTAAAGGAGTCCATCACTTAACCATTTTTTAAAAATAGTATAAATAATTATTATATGAATTGAAGCATAATTAGTTATAGGCTATTACAAACATCATGATATCATTTACCCATGAAGCCATGAAGATTAAGTCTCTGCAACCTTGTTCTTCCCATTAGTGGATCATCCAATAGTTGACATTCCTAAATCTGCATGGACCAACAAATCTTTATCTACCACAACGTTAAATGTGAATTATCCTTTGCACAAGTCAATGTCATTTCCTATCGTTTCTTTTATCATCACACTAGATATCATGATCAGATAAAACATAAAATATTAATTATCCAATAACCAATTTCTATTAGTGACACTTCAACATCTATCCGTGTGCATGCATAAATCATAGACAATGTAATGAAATATATTCTTTAACATCATTGCACATGCATTAGTAACAAGAAAATCATTATCAAGTGTCATCTTTCCAACAAAACACTAACATAATCTTGCATGCACTTTCATATTCTTTCCAATGAAAAGCTAACATACTAGATATTGTTCTTATGCATGCAAATACATAACAATATTTCGGGAGAACTAGCCCAACAAGTAATTTTCTTTGTGCCTACTATTATGTTTTCTTTTCCAAATGGATTAATGCAATAGATTATATACTTATACATGTGAATGCATGTTCTTTTCCAAAAAAAAAAATCCATAGGAGAGTTATTTACAATGACTATTATGTATAAAATGCAAGCTCTATTTCAGACAAAGTTAACATAATATTTATAATTTCGTTCATGCAACTACTTTTCCTCTTCAACAGAAAATAACATGATAGCTTATTGTTCTTGCATGTGAAACATATATTTCTTTCCAAAGGAAACTAACTAAATCTTGCATGGAAATATAAACACATTTCTTTTCCAAGAGATCAAACACATAGCTTTATTCTTTCATGCATGCAAAGAAACACTTTTCTCTTACCAAAATATCTAATGTAATAACTATACATAATCTTTTCCTAAAAGAAAACTAATACCATAGCTAATCCCTTTAGGTGTGGAAATGCATATTATTCTTCCCAAAAGAAGGATAATACAATCAATATTATGCGATTGCACCTTCCTTTCACCAAAAATCCAATTCCAAAAGTATATTTTTCCATGCATGCAAGTGTATATGTTTCTCTAAAGAATCTTCCAAAAGAATCTTAACACAATAAAGAATACATTTACCCATTTTCCTCTCTAAGAATGTTGAAAGTGGTTGGGCGTTTTGAAGCAACTGGAAGTCTGTGAAAGGATGGACATTATCAAAATAATTTCTGATTTGATAACGCCAATTAGGTAATAAACGTCGTAAGTTCTCCATGGCACGCTCCATTGTTCATGTATCAGAAAATAATATAAATAGCAGATTAATAGCTATGACTCACCTTACATCGAAAGCCCTCCTCCTTAGTCATGAATATAAATCGAAAATTAATAGATTAATAGTTGTGGCGCACCTTACATCGAAACCCCTCCTTAGTGAGGAGGAGATGTTTCTAGCTATATATAATAAATAAAAACAGTAAATGTAGTCAACACAAAATCGTACGTTCATGTGTGCATGGTTTGAGATGTGAACCCTATGGACATGCTTCTTCTGCTTTTCTCTTCGCCATGCCTTTCATGCGGACATCTAGAAAGTTGATTTGAGTGGTAGCCACTTGCTTATATAATAATTTTATATTCAATTGAGTGGCATGGTCATATTATTCTAAATATTTTATGCAATATGTCATTGTTAGCATATATATATATATATTTGAAACTGGTCATTTTCCGGTTTTCCTGTCATTATGACACTTTCTAAAATTATTAACAAGTTACCAATGACGTGTTTATTTTGAAATAAATCATATATGACAGCTAAAAATAGTGAAAACGTGTATACGAGCGTCAATTTTAAAGCCTGGTACTAATGATCAGTATGGCTACCATCATAATTGATCCCAAATCACTGCCCATTAAACCTCTTTACGGATGACACCTCAGAAAACAAATGATGGGGTAGAATGAACGAGACACTCAAGGAAATGGCGACTAAGATTAATGAACACCATTGGGTATCAAGGACGCGTATTTATCGAGAGAAGTAAAGTTTTTTTTATTTATCAATGTTTGACTTTTACTTTGTACAGAAATTGAAGTGATCAAAGTTTCATGGCAACTTTTTTTAAAAGGGGTGCGAAAACTTGGAAGAAGCCCGTTTTGGCTTAATTCACTGAATGGTAGATACATCAAATATAATATTGTTGTCTTATAAGATATACAACATAATTTTGTTATGAAATTAGAATCTGAGTGGGGAAGTTATCATTAAACTTTGTCAATTATCACACAAGCTATTTTCCAATTTTTTAATTGGTTTAAGAAGTGAAAATGTACACTGCCAATTTTAGCATGTCCATTTCTCTTGAGGATTGCAGAAAGGAGTCCTCTAGAGGAGGCCCAGGAATTAATTGGATGACCAAAAGTAGTTGGAATTTGGGTTAAAAATTTTCAAAAAATCTTACAATAGCAGTGTTTGAAACTTGTTTTTGACGATGAAAATAGATTCAGCACCATCAAAAACCTCCCAAATACTTAAAATATTGAAATTTAACAACAATAACTTAGATGTCGAAAAATTCCCGTCAGATTTTGATAAAATCTAGCCTAAATTTCCATGATTTTCAAAGAAAAAAAATAAACTGACTGGACTACGGTTTCCAGAAATAATTGTACTGTGACATGAATGAAAGGTACTCTGCTCAAGAATCTTATCCAAACCACCGACAATTAAGGTCTGAATTGCGTGACAAGTGTTCCTTCCAAAGAAAGCACGGTTGCTGTATCTTCCAAGTCGCAAGATTGTGGTATAATCGTTAAATTAACTAGGAAAATTTGGTCCCCAGAAGCCGTCTTCAATCCAGAGAGAGAACTGAAACTATATATGATTGAAAGCTGCTCCAGACCTAATTTCTTTAGTTGAATAAAAGATTGCTGCTCCCCGCCCATAATTCCGATAATTAATGTTTGAATTCCGTGACAAGGGCTCCGTTCAAAGACGCAAGGGTTGAATTCCGTGACAAGGGCTCCGTTCAAAGAAGCAAGAATTACGTTACATTTGTTGCGTAACGCTCCGACTCCGAAGTCACGTCATCTTTCACTACTTCTCATAACCCAAAAGAATTAAGAATAAGAACTACCACCTAGCAGTCAAAGGTTAATATAAATTATAGACTTCTTTAATAGCCAAATCAATTATCAACATAAATAAATATTTCCACGGCACGTTCATCTAGAATATCGAATTTTCAATCTATATTCCATGAATCTGGACTTTCATACCCGCTGATTTCTTTATTCATCTAGAATATCGAATTTTCAATCTATATTCCATGATTCCGGACCCGATTCCTTTGTTCATCTAGAATATCGAATTTTCAATCTATATTCCATGAATCCGGACCTTCATACCCGCTGAGTTCTTTTCAGATCTTGATGTGTATCTTTATAATTTTCTTTGTTTTGAAATTTCAAAGGAAAGCATATCATTATAATTATATATATATATATATATATATATCATTTGATTTATGGTTATTGTTATCAGTGAGGACAACCCTTCATTCTTGTAAATAATAATTATTATAATTATTTAAATTAATTAAAATAATTTTAAATTATGTTTTATAATTAAAAAAATTATCATAATATTTTGTTATACTTATTCAATATAATATATTATAATATTTATTCAATAGAGTGTATTATTAATTTTGTTGATAAAAATACATATTAAATTTATTTATTTTTAAACTAAAAAATATTTTGTAAATTTTTAATTTTTTTTTATTGATAGATTGGTTTAAATTTTTGGGAAGATTTTCTGGCGTAAATCACATTTGAATGCATTCCTAACGTTTGCGTTGACAAATGCATTCAAATGTGATTTATGCCGAAAAATCCTCTGAAAACTTGATATTGATCACAAAGGATCTGTCACAGTTCTCAGTGGATGAGCTTAATGCATCACTGATTTCACATGAACATAGACTGAATAGAGCAGCAAGCTCCTCATTGGAGCATGCCTTCAAGACACAAGTATCATTTGGTCAAGGTCGAGGCAGAGGAAGATCATATGCTAGAGGAAGAGGAAGAAGCCCACACAGAGGTGGAAGAAGCAACCTTTCAAGCTCAAATGGAAGAGGCAGCAATCAAAATCCAAGTCAAGCCCCAAGCCAAAATCAAGCACAAAGTCAGAGGTATGATAAATCTCAAGTTCAATGTCATTACTGTAAGAAGTACGGTCATTATGCAAATGAATGTAGAAAGAAGAAATATGATATTAGTAACAAACCAAGTGTAAATTTCATAAGAGAAAATCAAAACCATGATAGCATGTTTTTAGCTTGTAATGTAGCATAAGAAAAACAAAGTGATATATGGTATCTAGATTCAGCGTGTAGCAACCACATGTCAGGAAACATAGAAATGTTTTTTGATCTAGATGAAAGTGTGAAATCTGAAGTGACATTAGGGATTGATATCAAAGTCTCTGTCATGGGAAAAGGTAGAGTTAATATCCTAACAAAGAAGTGGGAGAAGAAATACATCTTTGATGTTTACTTTGTCCTCGGTATGAAACATAATCTCATGAGCGTTGGACAGCTCATGCAAAAAGGCTACAATGTCTTCTTCAAAAATTATGTGTGCACAATTTTGGATAGGCCTCCAAGAAGACAGTTGATTGCAAAGGTTCAGATGATAGACAATAGAATGTTTCCCCTAATAATAATATCAGATTTGCAGAAAGAAGGTGCACAAGCACAACTATCTATGAACTCACAAGAAAAGGGAAGAAAAGGGACAGCTGTCACACAAGTAAACTTTCAAGCAGAGGTAAAAGATGAAAACTGGTTATGGCACTTGAGATTTGGACATTTCAACTTCAGAGGTTTGAATTTGCTGCATAGGAAAGGCATGGTGAAGGGTTTACCACTCATAGAAAAACAAGACAACATATGTGAAAGATGTATCTTGGGCAAGAAACATAGAGAGACATTTCTAGTAGGAAAGTCAGTGAGGGCAAAGGCACCTTTGGAGATTGTCCACTCAGACCTATGTGGACCAATGCAAAAACCATCAATTGGTGGCAGCCACTATGTATTGATCTTCATAGTTGATTACATAAGGAAGACATGGGTCTTTCTCCTAAAACATAAAAGTGAAGTGTTTGAGCGCTTTCACCAATTGATCCAGGTGGATCTCGAGACACTAAGGGGATGGATAAGAATCGAAATTCAAAATGGCAGAATGGAGAATTTGGTGGCATCAATTGAAAGGGCTCATCTTCCTGATCGCGGTGGCGTGAACGGTTTGTCAATCTGAGCTTGTATACAAAAGATAGAGCTCCTCAAAGTTTGGTATGGCAGGGCAAAAATGGGGCACAAAGTGCGCCACATGGTATCCCAGTTAGTACAAAGGACCCACATGGCATCCCATCAAACTCCGACACATGGCAGCCCGTCATTGACCTTCTAAACCTGCACTAGCAACAAGAAAACCATTTTTAAGTTAAAATTATATAACAAAAATTAGTTTAAAATATGGTTATATAAACCATATCAAAACAAAATATATATTTTTAGATTAACTCATATAAAAAAATTTAATATATAAATATATTTCATATAAAAACCAAACCCAAATGGGGGGCAACAAATATTGGTTGGTTAATATATAGTTCAAACATACAATGCATATGGGGGAGACACTGTATGATATCATATAACATATATGGTATGTAAAACAAAATATGTAACCAACATATAATGCATGGTGGAGTGGTTATAACAAAATGTAACCAACGTATATATTCACATTACCCAAACGCATATGGTTGACCACCGAAACGGGCATGGCTTGGGTAGGCGGCCATGTGGTGGTCCCGCCCAGGCCTAGAATTTCAAAATTTTTTTGCCTGTCAAATTAAAATTTGACGACATTTTTTTATTTTTTTTACCTTTCATTTTACGTTTTAACCAAATATGTGAGTGTCACGGAAAACACTATTTTAACAATTTTTGTAAATTGATTCCACAAAAAATAAGTCATGAAATGGAGGCTGATAATGATGGCTGATAATGACTGTTATTTATACTGATTCTTGTTAGATTGAAATTGCAGATTTGTACTCTATCAGATTTATAACTCAGATTTATAAAATTTTTGCAAAAAGCTTACAATCCACGGACTATAAATAAATTATCTAATGAGATTATAAATAAATCGTGGACTATAAATAAATCATCTAGAGAAAATACAGAAAAGTTGTGTAATAATAAACAGTGATTATATTTCATTAAAAGTCAAACTTTCTGGAGAAACTACAATTTTTTTTATCAATAGGAATATCTCAATACATAGATCCTCTATTAAACATAAACTAGAAGAATTTTCAAAGCTCAAGAATCCTTCTTGACTTTGTATCTATCCATATCTCATATACTGCATGCCAATCAACATTAGATGATTCAGGTCCATTCAAAGATACTCTCATTAGAGCATCTAGTGTATCCAACCCAAGCCTTGATTTTCTAATGTCCTTGATGATGTTTTGCTTAGAAAATCCCCTTTCACAATCCACTATACTTGCAGGAATAGTGAGGACAGCTTGCCATAATTTCATCATATTAGGATAGGTTTTGTGCCATTGTTTTGTGTTACGAAAGACTTTCCATGCTTCTTTCATAGAAAACCCCTCACAAGCCAGATTTAATGAATCAACAAAAGGGTGCAACTCTCTTTTACAAGCCTTAACATCAAATAAAGCTACAAATCCAACATCACTGGATACGGTATGTTGCAAATGTTGAAAAAGCTTTAACAACCAACGCTCTGAATTTTTCTCACGACTACGATGCTCTTCTGAATAATAACAAGGGCTGAACAATTTCGCTGCATTAAAAAGATGAAGGTATGGAAATATTTCATTCAAAGAGTCTATCAGAGTCTCTATATAACCTTCAGTGAGTTGCTGACAACTCTCTTGTGTACCTTTAATACAAGGTTTCATAGATTGTTTCCTTGCTTCATTGGATTCAATATCCATGGCTGAGATAGAGATGTATTGTAACTCATGTCTATCTACAACTTTCCCTTCATCTTTAATATCAATGTATCCATTTTGAGAATCATTTAAAAACTTTGAAAGATAAGTTGTGCCTTCTGCAAATGTCTCTTTTCTCAAAAACCATCTAGATAATGTGCTTATAGTTACTTCAAGAGCCAACCCAATAGTTGTAATGTCTACATTTTCTTCTTGAAAAGTCAAATTCAACTTGTTCAATTCCCCTAGCACATCAGCAAGCATATGTAAACAAAACTGGACAGAATATATTCTTGTCTTATCATACCAAGATGAAGTTTTTTTTTCATTTTTCCACAAAGTTAAAATTGCTGGCATAAGCTTCACAAGCCTTATAATAACTTCCCCCCTGGATAACCATCTCATTGAATGTATTTGTAGAACATCAAGAACATCAATTTGCATGACTCTAAGCAAATCATTAAGTTCGCTATTTCTCTTTGGAGAGTTTTGAACCCATGAATACACTTTGTTTGCAAATTTTTCAACAAATAATAACTCAGGGAATTTCTTAGAAGCATCTGCTGCTGCTAAAGACTCACGATGAGCCACACAATGAACTGTAATAAGGTTTGGATTGTTCTTTTTCAAAAATGAAACAAAGCCATTTTCATGTCCAATCATTGCTGAAGCTCCATTTATAGAAACAACTATCAAATCTTTATATTGAAGGCCTCTGACATCTATTAATTGATTGACACTATCATATATTGTTTTTCCTTTTCCATCTACTACATCTTTGAGCTTCATAAACTGCGAGATAGGTGGCCCGAGACCCTTTGAGTCTAAATATGTTGCATAAATAACAAGGTGTTGCTCTAAGGTTCGATCAGTGCTTTCATCAACCATCAATGAGAAGAAAGGACTTTCCAACATATTTTTTATCTGAATCTGTTCAAGATGTTTTGATATGCAATATATAAAATCATTTGCAAACTTACGATTAGTGTAGGAAGAGTACTCTTGAGACTTTGGCATATTTGGAGTTTTTGCATCCATTAGAAATTTGCAAAGCTTCTCATACTTTGATAGAGATAAATCTTCTTGACAAGTGAAATATGATATTTTCATTGTAGAAATCACTCTTTCCTTATTGGCATCTCTCATCTGTCTAATATGATCTGGAATTGGTTTCATCTTTCCCTCTAATGCATTAATCCATCTTTCCTTAGCATCTTTATGCGCCCGTGATTTTTCATGAGTAACAAGAGCATCATGTTGTAATGTGGTGCAACCATTCCCTAAACCCCATGGTCCATTCATCCTATACTTCTCACAATAGTTACACTTCATAGTTATTTTATCATCAAACCTCACATAATTCAACCAAACAAACTTATTTAACCATTCCATGCGAAATTGTCTTTTTGTTTGCACTTTCATTTCTGAATTATCACCAACCTCTTCTTCAAATTCATTTGTTTCTTCATCTACATCATGTTCAGAAGAACTTCCAAAAATTTCATGTAATTGTTGTTCCACATGAGCATTATGGGTTTCTTCAAGTGTTTCTGAATTCTGTTGAGTCTCAGAAGTTTTCCCTTTTGTCCATCCATACATTTCCCCAATTGTAACTTGTACCTTTCTCTTTTGAGACATTAGTAGGTTTGTGACCACCTGTATAAAATATATATATAAAAACTAAAATTCATTAAATAAAAAATGAATATAACAATGGACAACATTGTAGAATAAATAAGCAGAACATAAATATATCTGAAAATGAACTTCAGCCTGCTAAAATTTGCATTCCAAATATGCAACAAACCAAACAGAGACTCCAGCATTATCAATTTAATGTGAAAGTAAATAGCCGCAATTTAATGTGAAAGTAAATAGCCGCATACTGCCTCAGAAATAAGATTTGGGGGAAAGAACCGGAATAGTTAGCCGGAAATTATAGAGCAAACAGGTTGAGTGCAGCGGCCCAGAAATGGAGAAAATTACCAAAGTATTCAGTGTAGACAGATCATACTTGTTAAATACTATACACCATCACAACAGCAAAGGAAAAAACAACCCTTGCAAGTCCACCAAAAGACCCCGACGAAATCTAAACTACGAGCACTGTTGTGTGATATAGAAAAGATTAATTAATTATGAACAGTGCAAATTCCCTCCAGACACCAGACGATAACAACCTTCAAATGAGGAAAAAAAACAATGGCATAGAAATTACTCAATATCCGGATGCATGTGAGCGCTGTAACACAGTCAACCTATTTTTTACTATCTTCAACCTACACGGCGAAACAGCCCAAAAACCTCAAAAAGATTCAAAAAGGGGAGAAATCTATGAATATAAACCACGTTGCAAATTCTTTGAAGAAGGAATATTTTTCATGGTTCATTGCAATTTGCATGTTCGTGACACTGAAATTCTTCTAAATACATTTTCAAACCTATGATGTGTATACTTTTGAATGGATCCGTACTGGATTTTTTCGCGTTGTGGAATTTTTTTCATAACAATTGTATTTAAATACGTCTTCGTAATCAAATCTCGCCAGTATGCCATGGAGATAGCGAACGAGTACAGTGACGATCATCTACTTCAGCGCCCCCAAATCGAACAGGCCCATGTTTGACCTAAAAAATTGGTATATATATTAACAATTTCGACGTATCAAGAAAGGAAGACAGTTTCTTCAAAGCTTTCCGTGATTATATTGACATTAATTGTTGGAATAAGCAGCTTCCTATTTGGATATGATACTGGTTAGGTTTTATTCTTATTATGCCTTTAGTAGTGTATTTGAGCTTGGCCAGACCAGTTTTAACAGAAAAATTGGAAAAATATTTAACAGTGTTAGGCAAGAAGGGTCAATGCTATGAAATATTGCAAGCATTGCATGATTTAATGCGTAGATTACTTGAAACGAAGATAAAATGTGATGTGATTGATTTTTTTGGTAATGTAGCAGGTTTTGTCGAAGTAATTGTTAAAATTTGCGATGTGAAGGAAATTTGTAAATTTTAGTAAGATTTAGCTCAAATATTTGCTAAAGAGACGAAATTTTCTGCAAATGAAGGCAATTGACAGTAGCTATTACGAAATACGGTGGCAAGATAGCTAAATAAAATTAAAACTTGGTCATTTTCTTCGATTTGAGGCCATTGTTGTCCCTAGGGCTTAAAATTGACTATTGACCATGTTGTAATGTAGTCGAAAATTTGTGAGATTCTGCTATAATTGTTATTGTTGGGAACATATTTTCGTGGATCTAAGTACCATATCTTCTTTTTGGAAATAAAACAGAACACGATGATAAATGTTCTCGTGGAGGAAAAATATTTTATTTACTGTGCCTATCTTCAAGTTTTGAAAGTTGAGAACATAGATTTACCTAAGTTCAATTTTGGTCATTTTCTTTCTGGGATCTTGGTCTTGTATCGCGTGTATATTCCTAAAAATAGTGCCGTAAAACCTGCAAATCGCCTTCCAATTGCCTCTCATAGGGCTTTTCAACTGTGAATACTAGACCTTTTAAAAGCCTAACCCTTTCTCTGAGAATGGAACTTCATTGAACCAGAGCTTTCAAGGGGAACCACTGGTAGAAGAAGAGCATTTATTATTATATAGAAAAGTTAGTTTAAATTTGGAGATGGATTTCCTTCCTGTTGTTTCACCTTGTATTTTTAGGAGTCGCCACTATAATTTCAATGAAAAAATACAACCAATATGTCACTAACAACCTAAAATGTGCAGACCATGAACATTAGACCTGTATAATTCAACGTCAATCACAAGTAGACTTGTATTTCAACGCCTACCACAATTACAGAAGAAAAGCTCTGGCCAAGGCATGTCTGACTACTCGCTGGGGTTGTTGTCTATTGCTTAGACAGCGTTTCAACTAATTATTTGGTAAATGCCAAACTTACAGAACATTCTAAAAGATTTCTCTTTAAGTAAAAACGCCTTCAAGAAAAGACCACGAGGCACGATAAAAAAATCTTTAATATGACAAAGGAACTAATTATTTGGTAAACGCCAAACTTACAGAACATTTTAAAAGAATTCTCAAGTAAAAACGCCTTCAAGAAAAGACCACGAGGCAAGATAAAAAAATCTTTAATATGACAAAGGCTATCTGGTCAACTTACAGAAATTGGATTTTCATTGCCATCAGACACAAAGAACTACCATTAATACACAACTATTTCATATATATATATAACATTTAGCAATTTTCTCAACATATTTATTACAGAGACAATGGGTTGGCCATTCAGTGATTTGTTCACAATTCATATTGCGAAAAGACAGACAAAACAACACGTATTCAATCCAAGCACGTATTCAATCCAACCATTGCTCTGGTAAGAAATCGACTCAGGCTAAAAACGGAGCAAGAAAATAGATAAGGATTAATGCAATCTATTCATTGCATTAATTCAGTGCAAACAACACACCTTTATCCCAAAATTTGACAGGCAAAATAAATATCTACCCCAAAATTAAACCAGGATTTAAACTCTAGAAACAAAACAAATGAGTTCAATGTTAACCGCCAAAGCGGTAGAGGGTTTTGCGGCCTGCCCAGGCTGCCCTGCCTCTTGAGGGCATAGACAACATCCATGGCGCCGCTGTGACATTCGAACATACCACTTGGCACTACCGATAAAAAAAAGCCAGTGAGTGATTGACATACCTGCAAATAGTGACCGGTAGCAGATTCTGGGTCGCGTCCAAACAGCAACTATATCGAAACAGCTCATCTAAAATAGTAACAACACAGTAAGGACTCAGGACTCCAGGAGCATTACTGTATAGTGTGGGCAAGTTCAAAAACAAACATAAAAATACCATCTGCGGGAAGAGATATACTGGTATCATGTATGGCCGCGGCCCGCAAGTTGCAACCCAAACACAAACCTTTAACCAAGCGATGAAATTAATGAAAATTCATAGCGTTTTCGAATTTGAGAACACTCCAGAATCCTGATAAGATTAACTCGTACGCTTGACTTGACAAGAACTGCAGAATTTTACGTTAATGAAACCTAAAGCACTTAATTTCAGTAAACGTGGCCGAATGAGGATAAAGGCTGAACGGCGAAAAGAAAAACAATTAATTTGGAGAACGCATCGTATACTCCAGGCTGGTATGCACACAAGGGATTAATTAAGCCATAGCCCGTATGACTCAACCTAGTACAATAGTCACAGACTTCAAGAGATAGGTATTACAGGTATTATAATTTTTTATGTTTTTTTAATGAAGTTAAACGTCAAAATGATGGGTTGGGAAGGTATACCACGCGTCTAACTTGACGCGGAAAACTTTCTCCGTGCCGTCAAATACGTTCTAAAATCGAAAATACGTCCTGTGGGACGTCAAATTCCAGGCCTGGTCCCGCCACCTAAGGCCATCCAAAATGTACGGACCATTAAAGTGCCGGTTAATGCATTCCGTAGGCTTGGTTGGGATGGAGATGGGTGCGGTCCTGTGAAGTACGGGCCCACCCCCCAACGATGAGTTAAATATATGGTTGTAAACTATACGCTTGGGTTTTGTAAAATCACATATTTTATATATATGTGTTAAAAATAAAACCCATAACAACCAAACCATGGTAAATCCGCCCATGAATTTATATAAACTCAGTTTTTTACGTGTGCTGGGAAGAGGAGGACTGCACGAATTTCGACACAGGAGCGGACACGCAAATCGAGGTAGTTTAATAATTTTTCAACGCAGGGACCATGAATTTTGTAGGGGGCAAAATTTTCAACTTCTTAGAAATTGACAAATTTTATATGGTTTTTATACTTCTCATTGCCACGAGTGCAATGGTGCTGTCTGTTTTTTCATTAGAGGTCTGCATTTTCGGTCATTTCCAGATTGCACGTGGAACCATGATTTCAGCGAAAACAGGGAGGAGAGCCATGAGCGATGAAATTCTCCCAAGGAGGTAAAATTTCACTTTGTCAAAATATGGTCGAGTTTATACTTGTTTTTCATGGTTTTTCATAGGGATCCTAATGGTGAAGTCAGATTTGACATCTAAGCAACGGATTTTCAGCTAATTCCTGAAACAGAGTCCTTGAAGAATCCCGAGGGAATCTAAAAGATTCCTTGAGCTCTGAATTTTCAAATTCTCAGAATTCGGATTTTGGATAGTCGTTTCAGCACTATTCGACGCCACAAATATGATGTTGTATTCAGATTTGTCTTTCTCTCATTTCTTCTTTCAGTCACTTTTCTAAGTGCCAGTGCAGATGTCCATCTTCATGTGCGAACAATGTTCTTATTGCGATCGATGATGTGAGATCGATGTTTCAGCAAGCTTTAGCACTTTGACAGCCTTTGCTTCTGATGACCCTTGGTGGCGAGGTATATGATGTGCTCATGTACTTCTTCATTGTGGCCTAATGTAATGTATGAATTGAGGGGATTATCATGAGATTATTCTTTTCATTTCTTAACTATGGGTTAAATTTATAAAATTCTAAAATTTCAATATATTTATTTTAATTTTTTAAATTTTAATACATTTACATTAACCATTTTCAGTAAATCATGAAATTATGAGAAAGTAATTTTTTGCTAAGTGAGATTTGTGAAGCTCAAAAGGTATTCTAAATATATTGTGCAAAATATTTGCTATAGGGAAAAGGGGTATTTTAAATATTATGTGCAAAAACATATTTAACAAAAATGCCAATCAAATTAAACCTCGATGTTATAATGTATAAAGTCGACTTTGTTCCTCCATTCATATATGTCTTCATTTTTTTTTTACTCTAATTTAATTATAATTAAACCAAGCAAGAGTATCTAGAATGCAACATTTGTTTAAATGTGGCAATTAGTTCATACTTTTCAAAATTCAATAATTAAACTAAGCAGCGCTAGCTATATAGCCTTGTTCCCCGTTGCCGAATGTTGTGAAACTTTATCTTTATAACTCATTTCTTATTATTTTTAATAACATTAACATTCATGTAATAATACTTATTTTAAATATTTAAAAATATTTCATAATTTTTTTATCTTCTACCTTATCCTAAACTTAAAATTAATAAATTGTATCATTTACCTTCTTAATTGTTGAAACAACAATTTTGATATTTAAAAAGAAATTTAAAAAAATTATTTAAAAAAAATAATTTAAGAGAAGAAGAAGTAGCCTAATGTAGTTTAAATTTCTTACTGGTTGAAACAACAATTTTGATATTTAAAAAGAAATTTTAAAAAATTATTTAAAAAAACATAATTTAATATAAGAAGAAGTAGCCTAATGTAGTTTAAATTTGTTTAGAAAATTATGGAAATTTAGATTTTCATACAATTTGACAGAATTTTTATTAAATTTATATTACAGTTGTGAAGATTTAAGATTTTTATAATGTTATAAAAAAAATTTAGAGATTTTTTAAAATATTGAATCGATTTACACCATCAAAAACACACTTTTACCACCAAATTGAAAAAAAAAATTATGCATTATACTCGTAACATCTACTTTCTCCCACATGTTTGGATGGCATGAGAGAGAGTCAAAGTTGTTTTCGGGTCAATGACGGGATTTTGTATGGTCTGAGAGAGAGTCAAAGTTGTTTTCGGGTCAAAGACTACATGTATATTTATTCAATGGTATGAAATTCTATTGCTCTGGCCAGTATATTACCTAATACCCTGTAACCCGATCCTTCACTTAATACTCAGTAACCCAATTCGTCCTCCTCTTCCAGTTTCGTGACCCATGCAGCAGAGTAGCATGAAAATGCAAGGATATAATTTTATGTGTCTCATAGCGTTTCTAGTTTTCAATATTTTCCAGTATTTTGGCAGGTTACCTGCACTCGTTTGCTGCGTTAACGCTCTGTCGGAAGATGGAGCCGCCCTTTTACAAATCAAGTCATCTTTTGTGGTTCCAAAGAATGTTCTTTCAAGCTGGACAAACGGTGTGGATCCATGTAAGTGGGAAGGTGTGCAGTGTAGCACCCATGTAAGGCGGGTTATTTCAATTTCCCTACCAAATAGAGGTCTGTCTGGCCGTCTTTCCAGTGCAATAGGAAAGATGCCTGCCCTGCAGAAGCTCGATCTTTCGGGCAATAACTTGTCGGGTGCTATTCCTGGCCAAATAGCCAACTGCTCTCAGCTTCGTCAACTCAATCTCGCTAGCAATTCCTTAACAGGCTTCATCCCTCCGGATATCGGGAACTGCAGCCTTCTTACCGTTCTGAATATCAGTACCAATGATATTTCTGGTTTTATTCCATCTGAACTGGGTAATCTCGTGAGCCTGATTACTCTGTCGTTAAATACAAATAAACTCAGTGGTGTCATTCCATCGTCTCTGGGAAGGCTTGCCAATCTCGATACCATTAGGGCAGAGTCGAACTACTTCAGTGGCTCTGTACCACCCGAAATAGGCAATTGCAGTAAACTGCGCATTTTGATCTTGAAAGAATCAGGATTGCGAGGAAGGATTCCTTGGGAAATTGGGAATTTGAAAAATCTTGTTATGTTGTCCCTGTTCGGCAACAATTTGACGGGTACTATCCCTCGTTCTATCGGCAACTGCAGCAGCCTTGAAACCATTGCTGTTTACGAGAACTTGTTACATGGTACGATACCAAGGGAGATAGCTCGGTTGGAAAATCTGAGACATCTATGGTTTTATCAGAACCATATTACAGGCTCAATTCCTGCAGGATTTTTCAGTGGACTGCTCAAATTGGAGTCGTTTGATGCATCTCTCAATAATCTGAGTGGGGTTATACCATATCAAATGGGCAATCTGAAGAATTTGAGAGTCTTGCAATTAGATTTCAATAACATGTCAGGTTCGATCCCCTCATCCTTTGCCAATCTTACAAACCTGCAGTCGCTAGGCCTATCTTACAATAATTTTGAAGGCACTTTGCCTGAAGGAATCGGCCTCCTTCCCAATCTGACAATGTTGTATCTCAGTAAGAACATATTCAAAGGTCCGCTGCCTCCTGCGCTTGGGATGCTCAGCAACCTCGAGCTTCTTGATTCATACTCCAGCGGACTGAACGGATCCATTCCTTCAGGGTTATGCAGCGGTAAGTCGTTGACCCAGCTTGCCATGTTCGACAATCGGCTCGAGGGGAACATCACCAGCCTTCTACAGGACTGCGTCTCACTACAACGCGTCAGGCTGCAGAACAACCTCTTCACGGGCTTCATACCAAGTAATATTTCTATGCTCTCGGCCTTGTATTACCTTGAGATTTCTTACAACAACATCCATGGAAGTATACCTTCTTCCATTGGACGGTTGCAGAACCTTACAGATCTCCTCCTTGCCCACAACAATCTGAGTGGTGCCATTCCTCCCGAGATAGGAGAGTTGAGAAATCTGGGAAGGCTCAATTTGAGCCGCAATAATCTCAGTGGAACCATTCCTCCAGAAGTAGGGAACTTAATTAATTTGGAGGTTTTAGATTTGAGCGGAAACTGGTTGGAAGGAAGCATACCGGCAGCCTTGGTCCATCTTACGAATCTGTTGACATTAAACTTGAGTGTAAACGCATTAACAGGAAGAATCCCCAGTTCCCTGGGGTATTGCAGACAATTAAGCGAACTATACCTAGCTAGAAATAAGCTGAGCATGACCATTCCTTTGGAGATGGGAAAGCTTGCAGCCAGTCTCAGATATGGGTTGGATCTAAGCTGGAACAATCTATCTGGATCTCTTCCTCCTCAGATAGGAAACTTGCAGTTACTTGAATCCTTGGACCTCTCCCATAACCGCCTGTCTGGTAATATTCCTCAATCTCTCACAGATATGATAAGCCTAGATCATTTCAACTTCTCTTTCAACCTATTCACAGGGGCCATTCCTTCATTAAGGGCATTTTTACAAGGCCCGCAGAATGCATTTGAGGGTAATCCAGGCCTTTGCGGACCACCAACAAGGAACAATTGTTCGGATTCAGAAGTAGCAGGTAAAAAGGAAGAATTAAGCTCAGCTGAAGTGGCAGGGATTACCGTTGCCTGCATTGGGACCCTAATTATTCTCATGCTTGCGCTGCTATACGTTTTAAAAGCGTCAAAGCCGAACAGTAATAGACACAACAAGTGTACTATTTTTTCAGGAGATGGACAACTCGGTATAGTCAAATACAGAGATATAGTGGAAGCTACAGACAACTTCAGTGATGATTACGTCATCGGCTCTGGCACATCCGGCATGGTCTACAAGGTGATGATTCCAGGACAGGACAAAATCCTTGCTGCCAAATGCTTAAAATTAGCAAATCATCATCAGGACAATATTCAATATCGCAGTCTGAGGCACGAGATCGAATCATTGAAATACGCCCGTCACAGAAACATCCTGCGTCATCGGGACCTGATAACAGAGCATGATGGAACGAATGAGGTAATAGTTCTTTTGTGTGACTACATGGTCAATGGATCGTTGTGGGAATATCTGGGCGGAGCATCGAAACGTCCTAATCAGAGGCTGGACTGGAGGACTCGGTATAACATTGCAGTGGGCGTGGCAGAGGGACTCAAATATCTGCACCAAGACTGCGAACCTCCAATAATTCACTGCGACATAAAGTCTGCCAACATATTGCTGGATGATGAATATGTAGCACACATCGCAGACTTTGGACTTGCAAGGCTAGTGAAGAATTCATCAATAGATTCTGAATCAAGTTCTCTTCTAGGAGGGACTCATGGCTACATTGCTCCCGGTACTAAATCTCCATGCGTTTTCTCTTTGATCGTCACGCATTTATTTTTGTTTTGAAATGTAATCGTAGAGATCATCATATTCTATGTCACGCTAATACATTAATGTTATGTGCAGAATGTGGGTATGGAGTGAAGGCATCGACGAAGCAAGATGTGTATAGCTTCGGAGTGGTGTTGTTAGAAATGGTAAGCGGAAAACCTCCTGTGGTAGAAGAGGAGAATCAGGAATTTGTACATCTAACTGCATGGGCTGCGAAGAAGGCCAAGGAAGGGAGAATGGATGAAATAATTGATAAGGATTTGAGAAGGAGCAGTGATTATAATAACAACATGAAGGATGAAATATTGAAGATAATTGAGATTGCCACATTTTGCACTGGATCTGCTCCCAATCTCAGGCCGTCGATGAACGTAGTTCTTGACATGTTTAATCGCCTACAGTCACATTCACGGTAATGAACAGAATTGTACCAGCACGCACTGTTAGAATTGTAATTACATTTTATGTATAAACAAACATCCGAGTCTAGTGATGCATAACGATTTAATGTTCGAGTCAAGTCAAGTGTGGTTTATGAAATAGTTAGTCCCAGAAAAGTCAAAAGTCAAGTCTTGTTTGCATAATTTTATATTTAGTAAGTTTGGTATTTATATTATTGTAATGAAAAGTATGACGATATTGCCAGCACTTTCAAGGGTTTTCTTGTGAATTTGATAACAATTAATTGTGATAAGACACATTGGGATGCATTATGTTCTTGGAAATGGTTTTTTTACCAATATTATGAAAAATATTCACAAGGCTTTTAACTATTAATTTTTTTTTAATGAAATTTTAATTACTTCAAGACCTAAACTTTTTCCTAATAATAATGATACACTTAGATTTTAACAAAGATAAAAATAATTGATATTTTGTTATAATAGATTTTGAATTGGAATATAGTTTAATGGTTTTGTATGATTGATAATGAATAGCTCAATTGGATAACTTGCCTCCATATGCAATCCAATTAACTTCATGTCAGAACGTGATAGTATCGAAGAAAAGGTTGGACACTACAAGAATTTTTTCACTAAAAGATTGTGCACAAACTTCCTCTCTAATTTCATTCATAGTATAATCAACTCCAAGCAAATCTATCATCATCTAGTCATCAAACACAACTTGTCTTGATGAAACAACAATTGGAATAATGTGAATAATTACACTATTGAAGCTACTGCTATGGTCCTCTTGGTTGCCTATTGAATATGCTATTTTGAGTTTGCTGCTAACAATGATATTGCATAGTGTGATAGTGGTTACATAAATGAGTCTGAGTTCAGATTTTGGGACTATTGATTAGCTAGAATTTGGCGTAGCATTGAATGAGTAAGAGGGTATTTGTTCATGAGCATTGCATGGCAAGGTCTTATGATGTTATGGATCTATGAACTCATAGTATCATGATGGTTGCATTGAGTTAATTAACGAGATCTTTAGAGTTGACTGGCTTGATGATGATAGATTGTTTTGGCAAAGAGTTTGACTTGATATTGGACAGTGTCTGGCTTGGTTGATGAGCAAAGAGTTTGAGTTGGTTAGTGTTTATGAGATTTGGCTTAGTATATCAGTGATTTGGTTGCATAGGGGTGACTGGTATCTTGGAATTCAGTGAGCATATCTATTTGATCAATGTTTCGTTTCAGAAAGGTTATTGATATTCAGTGTTTGAGCACATTGTTGGTTATGGGTCCAGTTTGAAAATTGGATGAAACATGGCTTGCAGGTTTTGATGTGTGTTTGACTCAGGTTGATCTAGATCTTGGGAGGAGGCCCCCAAGATCTGAAAAATTGCAATGGAAGAAAGAAAATGAGAGAACACATAGTAAATAAAACCACAAATAATTTTTTTATTAAAATGGAGAATAACTGTAAAAGCTACATTGTGGTGGACAATCTGTCCTTTTACAAAATGCGACTTGTTACTTATAGCTTTTTTGGTTACAATACCATGCGTAAATTCCATGGGTGAATGAATACCATGGGTGGATGTCACAATACCATGGGAAAATACCATGGGTGGATGCCACTTACAATACCATGGGTGGATAAATACCATGGGTGAATAACATGGGTGGATGAATAACATGGGTGGATGAATACCATGGGTGGATGAATACCATGGGTTGATGCCATTTTATATTCGGATCATTCCTCCCTCCTTAAGAAGAAATGGTCCCCATTGCGTGAAGTTCCCTCCTGCGAAGCCTTTGTTGAATATGAAGAGTCACTGAAGAGAAGGGTTTTATGTGGTTAACACATAACCATGATGAACGGAGATCCGAGGATAGAGATACCGTGTAATGCTTGTGACCAACTGTGATACTGACAATGTGCGGCCTAGCAAATGGACATTGATGAAGTGTGGATTTGTGGATGACCCATAACTAGATGAATGAAGATCCGAGGATAGAGATACCCTATAATGGTTGTGACCAATTATGATACTAACAATGTGCGACCTAGCAAATGGACTTCGATGACAAGGATTTTGTGTGGTTGACCCATAACCATGATGTTGATTTTTGATGAAGTAGCAGGTGCCTACATAGCCTGGGGTGGGAGGGCACGTCTCCAAAGGGAACCCGCTCCGAATGCTGCTCCAGATTTAAAATGGACATAACTCGATCAATATAACTCAAAATATTTATTATAACCTATTTTTGGAAACATAATGACCATTCTGCATCTTCCCATGTGTTGGAAATCCTTATATGGACACTCTGGAGTCCCAGATTCGTGCTGCAACTGTTCCGTCGTCGCAAAAGTTCTGAAAAAATAACTGATTTTAAATCAGCGATATCTCCCACATTCGATCTCCGATTCGACCCATTTTTTTTTTGAAATTAGGTGATTTTTCAAGAGGAGCTCAGATCTTCAATCATTGTTCTAAAATTCTGCACAAAACTGCAAAAAATGATAGGAGAGTCATCGTCCAACAGTTGTCGATAGAAAAAATTCTACAACATAACTGATTTTAAATCAACGATATCTCCTTCATCCAGACTCCGAATCGGCCGATTTTTTTTTTTAATTTTGATATTTTTTCGCAAGGAATCCACACACACACACACACACACACACACACACACACACACATATATATATATATATCTATATATATATGTATATATGTATATATGTATATATGTATATATATATATATGATCTGCAAACTCCCCGCCCAAAAAAATTCCTGCAAAAAAATGAAAAAAGAAAAATTCTTCCTGCTTGGCCCAAGAAAGTGCTTTGTGGAGGTCGCAACATGTTCCTGAAGTTTGTTGAATATTGTTGCAAAAAATTGAAACTGAAATATGCATTAAACCCTCATTCCCATGGAATCGTAACCTACTCCGATACCACGGATCTGGATCTTGGGAGGAGGCCCCCAAGATCTGAAAATTTGCAATGCCAGAATGAAAATGATAGAACACACAGTAAATAAAACCACAAAGGAAATTTTTATTAAAACGAAGAATAACTGTAAAAGCTACATTGTGGTGGACAATCTGTCCTTTTACAAAATGCGACTTGTTACTTATAACCTTTTTCAGTTACAATACCACAGGTAAATTCCATGGGTGAATGAATAGCATGGGTGGATGTCACAATACCATGGGTGGATGCCACTTACAATACCATGGGTGGATAAATACCATGGGTGGATGCCACTTACAATACCATGGGTAAATTCCATGGGTGGATGAATACCATGGGTTGATGCCATTTTCTATTTGGATCACAGGTGGATCCAATGTGAAATATTTTGAAATGTGGTCCACAGAGGTGTTGAAGGTTGGAGCCTTCAGTGAGGGAGCTTCCTTCTAGTAGGAGCCGGTAATCTTGACCAGGGAGTAGTAGCTTCCTTTCAGTCAGAGATGGAGAATTTGTGGAGGTTGTAGCCTCTTGTAGGTAGGATCTTATGTACTTGTAAGAGTCTACACCAGTACAAGATGTAAAATATTTTTTTATAATAAGAAAAAGGACAAAGATGGAAACACTCGTAGTTTTCTCCCAAATTGGGTTTCCACCTAAAAATCCTAATGTCCCTATTTGTTGATGTGTTGATTATGTGTTATGGTTTATATATTCTTATGTTGAATACTGCTCATGGTTACTGCATAATGTATAAGTAGTGAAATAATGATTGATTAAATTGATGAAAATAGGAAATTTTTATATACGCTATTTCTACTCATTAAAAGCATGTACACATGCAAGTTTCTTAAAGAGAATTCACGTGTAAAAATTTCAATGTGCAATTGAGGATTAATTGAAATGAAATACTAATTCACCCCCCTCTTAGTATTTCTAACAATTGATATCATAGCAAGTCTCTCTAGTAAAGCTTAATCGCTTGAAAGTAGATTGGGGACCCTAGGAAGGAAGCACAAGAAGAAGGAAACTCAAAGGAAGAAGTTAGTTCAAGAAAAGTGTGACAGAGATAGCAATGTATCACATATTATAGCAGTATCTACAACTATCGATAAAGGAAAACCAGTAGTAGAATAAGGCAAGTCAGAAACTATGGATAATAAAGGTATGCTCATACTTAATGATGATAATTATTAGGATTCGAAAGAAAATATGAATCCTAGGATAATATCTCTCAGATTTAATGTTTAGATTTTAGTCTATAATGGTTATATTAAAACTCCACCATCAGGTCAAGAATTGAAGAAGAATGGTGAGGATTTAAATGAAATCTTTTGTAACATACTTGATTCAGAATTAGAGAAAATTATGAACTATGAATCTATAAAGGAGGCATGGGATAGTTTGCAGGCCATCCATGGAGGAGAAGGAAAACTAGTAAAGAAGAAATTTTGTTCATTAGGTAAATTCAGAAGAAGAGAGGTTAGAGGAAGTGTTTAATCTTAGAGGATGATGAATATGTAGCACACATTGCAGACTTTGGACTTGCCAGGCTAGTGAAGAATTCATCAATAGATTCTGAATCAAGTTCTCTCTTTGGAGGGACTCATGGCTACATTGCTCCTGGTACTAAATCATGTCCATGCGATTTCTCTTTGATTGTGACACATTTATTGTTGTTATATATGAAATGTAGTTGCAGAGATCATCATATTCTATGAAATGTAGTTGCAGAGATCATCATAATGTCATCCTAATGTTTTGTATGTGCAGAATGTGGGTATGGAGTGAAGGCATCGACGAAGCAGGACGTGTATAGATTCAGCGTGGTGTTATTAGAAATGGTAAGTGGAAAACCTCCAGTGATAGAAGAGGATGATCAGGAATTTGTACATCTAACTGCATGGGTTGTGAAGAAGGCCAAGGAAGGGAGAATGGATGAAATTATTGATAATGATTTGAGAAGGAGCAGTGATTATAATAACAACATGAAGGATAAAATATTGAAGATAATTGATATTGCCACATTTTGCACTCGATCGGCTCCCAATCTCAGGCCGTCCATGAACGTAGTTCTTGACATCTTTAATCACCTACAGTCTGACTCCTCCTCATTATTTCTCCCCTCAGAAAGAACGATGTTATATTTAAAATAGTCACATTCACGGTAATGACAGTGTGTCATAACCTATTATACACCAAAGCTTTTGTTTCATCCAGTCTATCCCAACAAAATTGTACGAGCACACACTGTTAGAAATAGTAATTACATGTTATGTATAAACATCCAAGGCTAGTGATGCATAATGATTTAATGTTCCAGTCAAGTCAAGGGTTGTTGAGTTTGTATGAAATAGTTAGTCCTAGAAAAGTCAAAAGTCAAGTCTTGTTTGCATAAATTTATATTTAGTAATTTTAGTATTTATATTATTGTAATGAAAAGTATGAAGATATTTGATCCAGGTGGATCTCTAGACACTAGTGGCATGGAAAGAGCTCAAAATTAAAAGTGGTGGAAAGGCAATTAACTTGACATTGGATCAAAGTGCTCGTCGCCTTGATTCCAACGGTGTGAATAACACTCCAATCCGAGTCTGAATGAAAGAGATAGAGGCAGTCAAAGTTGGGTTGACTTTTTTTATGACTGGGTAGGATTAACGAAGGAAACATTTGGACTTTTTCTGGCAAATGGAATCTGGCCAACTCCGGCCAGATTCCAAACAAAATTGTCCCCTGGTTAAAATGACTCCTTCGGTCAAAATCTGAATTTTAAAAAATGTGCAGTTTGTTTTATTTAAACAAAAAAAATAAAAAAAAAAGGGTGGCGGGCCACCAACCCCGCCACCCCAATCCTATCCGCACATATATATTAGTGGAGGGGTAGGCCACTACCCTCGGCCCCTCCCACAGAACCACCATTAACCAGCACGGAGTTGGGTGGGCTGGCCCTTGGGGCATAGACCCAACCCATTTAAACACAAACAACATTACATTAAACGTGGGCCGGCCCTTGGGGCGCGGACCCAACACCTAACCCCGACTACAATTCAAACAACATGCCTTAATGAGAATACGACCCGGTGGTAAGTGGAGTGGGTGGGTTGCCCAAGGCGGGCCCAGCCCGATCCATTCTTTTAAAATAACATTATGTGTGTAAAAAAAAGGAGGAGGCGGGGTTTGACCACCCGACCTCCTCCATAATAACTGGATCTTTAAACCAACACAGCACAACTGATTTCTTGAGAAATCCACCACCACATTTTTTATTTAAACGTAGTTCATCAGTGTGCCCAGGCAGAGGAGGGAGCGCACGTAGTTCGAGGCAAATTTTTGCAGGAGGGCCAAATTTTCACTTTGTCAGATTTTGACAAATTTTATATGGTTTCAACATTTCTTGACACCACGAATGCAATGGAGCTGTCCGTTTTTATTACATTTTTGTGTATTTAAACTGTATGATGAGGATCACTTTAATTACACTGTTGTTTGACATTTGTTTAACCTAATTAAATAATTTTATAATTAGAAGTGCATTTAATTAGCATAAGTATATCGTTTTATTGCTATTATGTTTACTTCAACATGCTAGTTTATATGAAAAAATTATATACTATTTTTTTTTAACTACAACTTTTGATTTAATAGTGTAAAATTAAAAATGCCACCATATTCTCATAATTTTGTTGTTAACAAGAATGAAATTTTCACAATTAAATTACTTACCTTCTAAATCATATATTCATTTAAATTATGAAATTTATAAACCTGATGGTTTGTGATGCTGCACACATGGCCTAGGGCAACCCCTCCTTCCAGACCTGGTCCCAAAATTTAAAAAACAATGTTTTATCCCTTATACGCGACATTTCCCTGAGTTAAACGCGTGTATATGCGGGTCAGCATATACCCAACCCGCGTATATGTATTAAAACACTTAAAAAAATATAAAACTCCTTAATTTCGAGCAGAGATCGCGGGTTTTACCTGCTGATCACCTGTTAGTGCCCGTGGCCCAACTGTTCCCAACCAACTCCCAACTAAAAAACTACTTTGGGAGAGGTATAAAAAGACCTCAAAGGGAAGGCCTAAGGGAGGAGAGAAGAGAGAAAAAGGTTATTATGCTGAGATTTTTCCCCTGACTAGGTCTGAAGTCCCTTATGCCTTCTGCACTTCCCTCATTTGTACAGGAAACCCTTGTTTCCTTGTGTGTTGATGTTCATCCACCATTTATGACATCATGGAGTAAGGCATGGGAGGAGTTTGTTAAAGGCTTGAGGCTGGAACGGATCTGGAAGGAAGCTTTGCTTGGAGCCTGTTGAAGGTGACTCAGGTGAAATTATTCCTTTTTATGTACTTTATTTGTCTCTAATAAAAGAAACACATGTCTTGGTTCCCGATATAAATCTTCTTTATGTTTATGATATCCATGTTTAGAATTCATATGTAAATGGTTGTTTGGATTCCATAACTAACTACCTTTATTTATAACATGAAGATGGTTTCTTTATAAGGTTTTGTCCATATATTGTTGTGTTCTTTGGAATTGGTTGTTCTGCAGGACAAAAGAGAAGAAGGGAACTCCAAGAAGGGTTTGGACCCTAAAGGCCTTCTCAAACGTAGGACCTAAGGTACGTCCCCTTTACAAAAGAATTTGCTTATAATAGCATAATGGCTGTGTGAATGTGTGTTTCTTTGAATAGATAACTTTCAATCTGCTAGGGTTTCAACCCAAAAAGCCCTAGGGGAACATTTCCCTCCAACAGAATTGGCGACTCCACTGGGGACAACATACTTGTTGTTCCTAGTTTGGGTGTTTTCAAGCCAATCAGGGCTCAGCTACCTGTCTGCTTGCTGTTACTGTCTGGTCTGTTCTTGAATTTGAAGTTTTGTCAGTTTCTTCAGTTTGTTTTTTATTTTTCTTGAAATCTTTCATATACGCTGTTTTTCTTAGTTACAGAGGCGTATGTACGCATGTTTCTTTAAGTGAACCCGCATATATGCAGGTTTCCTTAGTTACAGTAGCGTATACACGTAATTTGTACACCAGTACAGTCGCATATATCTTGCAATTTTCAAGATTTTTAAATTCTGATTGTCTCTGAAGGTCTATCAGATAGTTTGAGTCAGTTCTAAACAGTCACTTTCCAGTATCAGTTTGTGTTTTTACAGCAAGCATCTTGTTCTGAATTCTCTCTGATTATAAGGAGTATTGGTCTTGTTTTTTGTTATTGCAAGCGTCATCGTTTCTTGTTCAAACACGCAAGATTTCTTGTTTGGAATCTTGGCCGCTCTAATTCATCAGGGTAGGGAGATTGATCTCAATCTTCGTGTCAAATCTTGCTTTTGGTGACTTTTTGTTTGCTTGACAAAACCACTTTTGTGACCATCCGCTTCTTTGTTTCATGAAAGTTGTTGATTGATACTTTCTTGAAGCTTGTCTTTTTTATCTTTTTGGTTATTGTTGCCAAAGCTTTCATTACTGCTTTTGATTGTTAAGAGCATCCTTAAACACATCTCTTTTTGTCGAGTTTTCATCCATTGTGTGGTGTCAATTTGCAAAAGTGTTTGTTGCCTATTCTTCAATCACAAGTTTCAGTGTTGTTGAGAGCATTTTTGAGAAGACTTTTTTGGTGTTGCTTTGAAGAAAACTTTTTTGAAAAACTTAGTTTTGCTTTCTTGAACTTTGTTTTCATTTGGTTTCCTTTTAGTGAATGAAAGTGCTTTATGTTTGTCTTAGAACTTGTTTTTAGTGTTTAGACGAAATGAATGGTAGCATCTCATATTCCATCTAGACATTTTAAGTGGCAAGATAAAGATTGATAAGCAAGCAACTTTCATTTTTTGTTTTTAGAGTAGTTTTAAATCTTGCATTGGCATATACTTGTTGCATTAGGATAGATTTGCATAACTTTTTAGGCATCCATAGCTTTGTTAACTTTGGTGAGTGTGAAGTGTGAATTAACGAAAAGAAAAGAAAAATTTGTTTCATTAGAAGTTCCTCTGAACCCTATATAAATTGCTCTTCATCGAAAAACGAAAACAAGTGCATGTGCATGTAGTTAGGTTTTTATTAATTTCTTTTGCATCAAAAAACACCACTAGTTTCACTTCCGTTACCTTGTGACTTAAAGAACAACCTATTTTAAAATCAAGCGCTAACTAAAATTCACTAAAACTTTTTGTTTAAATCAGTTACACCAACAAGTTTAGGATTTTATGGCCTTGGATTAGGCGAGTGGAGAGTTAACTCTCCAAGTCCATATAAATGTCAAACATAGGAGTTTGATTAACGAGAGAAAATCCAATAGCGTTAGGAAGACCAGGGAAGCTCCGGATCTGGGAGTTAAGCACGAGGATATGTGAAGACAGGGAAGAGAGATACCCCCTTTCCTACTTGTCCGAACTTACCTCACGACTGTTTCGCCTGGCTTCTGCGATGAGTTGGTATCCATAGTTGCTACTCCTAAGGATCTACACAGGTGGCTACGGAGGGGAATCCCGTGGCACCTGAGGTTGACGTTGCATCACTCTCGACAATACTATTGGAGGGCACCCTTGCGAAGCTTGGGGGCTTGCACCGGCGCAGGCTGTTGTTAGGAGGTCAGCGTAACTTCCTTTGATACCTTCGCTGATAGGACTGGGCCCTTATCATCCCAGACTATCTTCGGAAGGCCCCTTAATTCACTTTCTTGTATTTTGGTGTCTGGTCTTAATCACCTGGAGCGGAAATACTTGGAAGTTGTTTGACTCGCTGTTATCTTTAGGGACTTTATAGTGTGTGATCTGTGCTCTTAGTTGGCCTAGCTTTCAATTTTTTGAGTCTTTAGTTAGATCATAACAAAAAATTCAAAGGGGCTGACCGATCTCCTAGACGGTCTCGAAGACTTCATCGTGTTTCACCACCAAGTTTAGAGCCTTCTCCTAGAAGGTGCAGAGGTAATACTACTGGTGGGTTTTGTCCCATGGCAGTTGACGCATCGGGGATTGATTCTCCTCTCGGGGGCATCAGTGTTCAAGCAAGGCCTGGCACTTCCGCAGAACAAGAGAGGGACACTCCAGTTCTTTCTCGAGTTCTCTTTCAAGCGGAGAATAACATAGAGGTAGAAGAACTCTCAGAGTCATTAGTGGCTCCAAATTCTCCACTACCATCTAGTCATCCAGACGTATTACAATACGTTAGGATTCCGACGCATAGACCGTCAAGTCCAGGTTACGCTACGCGCTTACCATCGATGACCACTACTGGAAGCATGGCTTCTACTACAAGTGCTGCGACTATGCAGACTCCAACATCGGTGCAAGGGGGAGGAACAATTTCCATCTCCTCTACCTCTTTGTTTGGATCTTTCGCCAGCACATCTTTAGTTGGGTCTACCTCCATTCCGTCCATGAGTGGAAATGCCCAAACCAATGCTTTTGGTACTGGATTCTTCCCATTTGGCACCCACTCACAGGGTATTCCATCGATTCCATTTAGTGCCGCTACGTCCATGATGGGTGGATCAGCTTCATTCCAGGGTTTTCCTTTCGGAAGTGGTCATATACCACATTCCAACCCGACAATAGGATCCATGCCTTTTTCTTCTGTAGGACAAGGCAGCAATCCTTTCCAAGGTTGGACTAACCCTGGGTTAGCGGCGTGGGAACAGGGAATCCATCTTTCAGCCAACAAGGGAATAGGCCGTACTCCACAGTTAGTTTGTTTCAAAGTATTCCTCCCTTAGCGTTGGCTTGGAACCCGTATCAGGGGTTATCAACTCCATATAATCCTTTAGGAGGAAACGTTGCTGGTTATGGAGGTTTTGTGGCCGGAGTTGGTCAAACTCGAATTTTGCTGGATCACAAGGCTTGCCTTTTGGTTCAGCCGGTTCTGCTGGTTACTTCAGGCAGCCTGGCGCCTTTCAAAATCTAGGCCAATCTTTTCAGAACTTTGGGAGTTCCTCCCAGTCTGGGTGGAATCCCCGAGGTCCTCCTAGGCTTCCGTTTCTGGCAACGTTGAACTTGCCAGATCTCACTAAGTTAACAAACGATCCAATCAAGTACAATCCGACCTGGCCTCCGGTCCCAACCAAACTCCCTTCGGACATTCCAAAATTCGAAGGAAAGAGTGGTGAAGACCCAGGCGACCAACCACATTCCATTTGTGGTGCTCATCTAACTCCCTTATCGATGACTCGATCAAGTTGAGACTTTTTCAACGCACCTTGACTGGTAATGCGGCCAAATGGTATATAGAGTTGCCAGGGGGCAGCTTTACATCTTTCGCTGACTTAGCCAATATTTTCTTAAACCATTTCCAGTTGCCTGTCCGTTATGATGCTGGAACTGAGCTTATGGCCACTTTTCGTCAGGATAAGGCAACTCACATTTCTGACCATATTCACGAATGGAGATGGAGAAAGAGGCTCATTAAAGCCAAAATCCCTCCGGAGTACCGTCTCGAATGGTTTTTGAAATCTTTACAACCCGAGATCTCCAAGGATGTCTCCATGTCTGGAGTCTATTCGGAGGAGCAAGCCATTTTTAGGGCCCAGCAATTAGAATTGATCTACTCTCAGTTTGGGATCCTTCAAAAATACTTGCCAGATGCTCCTGGGTCTAAGGTTGACATAGTTAAGTCGAAGCCAGGTCCCCACGCGGATGGTATCGTTGGGTGGGTAGACACAACTACCGTGAACTTGCTTAATCAATTGCAGCAGTTGTCTCTACAAACTGCTTCTAACAACCAAGTCACATCATCTAATCCCCCGGCTTCCCAAACCTCTTCAATTAATGCCGTCCAATCTGATAACCCCAAAGGAAATCAAAATTCCAATGGGAAAAAGAAAGGACGAGGTAAGAAAAAGAACCAAAATGGGAAGCCTGATGCAAATAAATCCGGAAACAACGCTGGTAGTGGTAGAAATGAGTCTAGAAAGAAAGTCAAGTTTCCATGCAAGTTGTGCAGTTGAGACCATTTAACTCATCTCTGCCCTAAGATTGAAGACGCTCAGTGCTTGTTAGGACAGCAAGGGACTTCTAGTTCTCAGGCTGTGTTAACCAACCCCTTTCCCCAAGGGCAGCAACTTCTTATTGGCGGGAGTTCAAACCTTGGAACCTCCGTAGGGGGCAACCAAGAAGGGGAAAAATCATCGAATGTTTTCATGATGGGTTCTAACGTCCATGGGGCTACTCGGTCACATGATTATGGTGAAGCCAAAACTTCCAAGGACAAGATTGTTCCCGGAAATACCATCCTTCATATTGAGCGACCCCCTGTTGAGACTATACCACAGATACCGAAAGGTTCCGCTAAATGCGCGACTATTAATCCCAATGCTAGGGCCGCCCAGAATTACTCCATTGTTGAGGATCTGGATCAAAGTCCATGCACCATGTCCACTTTAGAGGTCCTCCAGTCGTGTCTGGGTCAGCGAGGTGCTTTACTTTCCGCGATTGGGGCAGTCGATCCAACTAACTCTTTAGTGCTCACTTTCGACATGTTAAATGTAAAAAAGTGACTCCCTCATCATATGGCTTTCCAAATAAAGTCTACATACCGGAAAATCAATATTTTTCGTACCGTTATTGATGAAGGAGCTTCCACATGCATCATGTCGATGTCATGTTGGAAGGCTATTGGATTGCCTTCGACTGTCCCTTCACCTACCGTCTTGACTGCATTTGATGGTCATTCTCATAAGCCGCATGGGATTATCCCGACCTTTCCTATATGTGTTGGGGGGAAGGTTGTCAATATCGAAGTAGAAGTCATAGATGCTAACCTAGACTATAATCTCCTATTAGGAAGGAACTGGGTATAGAAAATGGACGCCATTGTTTCGACTCTGTTTCGTGTCATTTGCTTTCCTCATGAGGGGAAAATCGTTAAGGTTGATCAATTGGATTATTGTCCAGTCGATCCTCAAGCAAGCTATGACTCTACTGTTCCTTTAGTGGATAACCGTCGTCTACCTACTGAGAATTTAGGAGTGGGGATGTATTCCTCATTGATGGGTACCTTTGATCTTCCCTCTCCTTTCGCCAAAATCAATGTCGTTTCATCATCTAAGGAGTCTCCTCGAGAAGAGTTCTTTCGAACTCATTATTTTTCAGACCCTTGGACCTTGCCTTCACCTACGACCACATTAGTTGAAGGACAAGTAAATGGAATGGCATTTCCTATATCTGCAGCTGAGCTTAGATATCAGTCTATTGTAGACTCTGCAGACAATCACTCTGCTCCTTTTTCCGAAGAGGAGTTAGATGGTGATGTGGCCCCGGCTTGGAGTCTTGATTCTACCTTTGCCTTGGACTGCTTAGATTCAGTGTTACCTTCTGAAGAAGCAATCCTCGAAGTAATGATGGGTATAGATCGACCTTGGGAAGACTTACACCATCGTTCATACTTTCTTCCTCCATTGCAGGAAGTAGAATCTAGATTCTTCGAGCTCTGTACTAGCGATGTTTGTACGGTGTCAAATCCTTTGGCTCCAGCACACATTCATGCCGAAGGTAATATGTCGGTGATTTCAAAAACGATACCTATAAACATCTCTAGGGACCCTAACATGATCGAGAATCTCTTCATCGGAATCGAATGTTCCCCTGAAGAAATTCAAATTTACACCGACCTGTTCAAGGAATTTCAAGATGTATTTGCTTGGTCTTATGAAGAAATGCCTGGCATTGATCCTTCTATAGTTTAACATGAGATCAAGACGTATGAGAACGCCAAACCGGTTCGTCAAAGGCTTTGGCCAGTTAACCCTAGGAAAGCAGCGGCTATCAAAGCTGAGGTTGAGAAGCCGCCCAAGGCAGGTTTCATATACCCTGTTCCTCTTACTAATTGGGTTTCTAACCTAGTCCCTGTGGATAAAAAGCAAGGAACAATCCGAGTATGCATCAATTTTAGGGACCTAAACAAGGCTTGTCTGAAATATAATTACCCCATGCCATTCATTGATCAGATTATCGACGAGTGTGCGAGTAATGAGATTTTTTCCTTCATGGATGGTTTTTTTGGTTATAATCAAATTTCTATCCGTCCTGAAGATCAACATAAGATAGCCTTTATATGTCCCTGGGGTACCTTTGCATATAGAAAGATGCCTTTTGGCCTTAAAAATGCTGGAGCCACTTTTCAGCGGGCCATGTCATATGCTTTCCACGACATCAAACATGTCATCGAAGCATACTTGGACGATATCGCTGCTCATTCTTGAAAGAGAACTAATCACCCTAGTCATCTTCGAATGGTTTTTGAGTGATGTCGTTTTTATAAAATCCGGTTGAATCCCAATAAGTGCGTTTTCGCGGTTACATCCAGTCAGTTGTTAGGGTTCATTGTGTTAAATGAAGGGATTCGGGTTGATCCCTTCAAGATTGAGGCAATAGTTCAGTTGCCTCCCCCGTCCTCAATTCGACAACTTCAAAGTCTTCAAGGGAAGGCTAATTTCTTAAGACGGTTTATAGCGAACTATGTCGAGATCACTAAAGGGTTCATGTGTTTGCTACGGAAAGGAGTTCCATTTGTATGGGATGAATTTGCGCAGCGATCGTTTGATGCTTTG
This sequence comes from Pinus tabuliformis, assembly GCA_031772625.1. NCBI lineage: Eukaryota > Viridiplantae > Streptophyta > Pinopsida > Pinales > Pinaceae > Pinus > Pinus tabuliformis. The sequence goes on from CM062817.1 coordinate 420,330,556, forward strand.
AAAAGGGCATTAGTCTCTGCCCCGCTTTTGAGTCCACCAGATTATGGTAGAGATTTCCTTTTATATCTCACTGCAGCAGAATCGACCATTGGTATTGTTGTAGGGAAAAGTATCCGATTCGGATGACCCTATCCCACTCTAAGGGTGATAGTACCTCAGCAACAACTGTAAAGAAAACTACTTAAGGTTTACTTCTTTATGAAAGCAAGAGAGAATGAAGAAATGCACTAACCGTCGCCTTGCGCTTAATGTCGAATCTAAACTCTTCTATTTGCTTGCTTGCTCCCAGCTCCTTGCTCTTTTACTGGCCCAGCTACAATGAGATCCTGTAAAATAACAAAGAAGGAAACTACAAGAAGCATGCAATCATACCTGATTCAAGGATTAGCATAAATCAAATATACAATTATCACAACACATCATTGAAACAAATGTATATAGAAGAACCTCAATAGCTTTTATTAATAGAAGAAGTAAAGTTCTGAGAGTGTTACAACCATTGAAGGCCCCAATCCAGCAACACCTCCCAGCAGAAAGAATTTCTCCTCTTCACCCCCTTCAAGCAATCACCCAATAGTTCTATAGTGAAACCAACAGCATATCATTACTTTGCACAAAATTCCAGCCTCCTGAGCTCATAGGAGAGAGCTCAATATATAGATGAATTGAGAAAGGATGAGTCAGCTTGCAACTGATGTGTAGCTGCCTTGTGTCCTCTCTCTCTTCAGTTGATCTTCAGTTCTTGAGTCTACTTGGAGAACCTTGCTTCCACTTGGAGAAACAGAGCCTCTGACTCATCACAAGGCGAAATCCCTGATCCAAGTGTCATTTTTGGAAGATTCCAGAGCAATGACTCAGTGTGCCACTTGTCCCATCTCGCTCAACACAGGTGGCCTTTGTTCCACTTGCTTTGCAACGCAGGTACACCATGGAGGAGTTGAGTTTCAGCGCAGAAGCCTAGTGGAGCACCTGCTTTGATTTCAGGATTGCTTGTTTTTGAGTGTTTTTCAGGTGGAGAACTGATCTGAGAGCTGTTGGTTTGCTGACCTTGTTCCTCTAGGGGTAGGAACATCATGTTTAGGGACTTTGGATCCCTTGGATTATTGACAATTCATGCCTGATGTTGCAAGGCACAAAATTGTCTATAACAGGTATGGTTCTCATTCAGGAGGACGACGCTCTCACCGAGCACGTGGTTTATTATTTGAGCCGAGGCTTAATAGGTCCTGAACTTCGCTACTCTTCGGTTGAGAATTTGGCGTTGGTAGCTGTCCATGCTGTCCAGTGGCTCCGTCATCATATCCTGCTACGCAAAAATTTTGTCTTAGCGGCGGTCAATCCATTTCAATTTGTCCTCAATAGGCGAGTGATTGGGGGCAAATATAATCGATGGATAGTCATATTGCAAGAATTTGATCTCGAATTCTTGTCTGCCAAGTCTAAGAAATCCATGGTTTTCGCTGAGCTAATTTCTGAGCTGCCTTGTGGAGAGGACACTGTTTATGAGGAAAGTTTTCCTGATGAACATCTATTCCTCATCTCTTCACTCGACCCTTGGTATGGAGATATCATTGTCTATCTCCAGACTGCGAAGTTTCCCTCTACTTTCTCCAAGGATGAACGTCGCAAATTATGTCACCTCGCTAAACATTATGTTATTATTGGTGACACATTATACCGTCTAGGGGTTGATTCAATCCTTCAGCACTGTTTGACCTTAGAGGAAGCAGAGTCAGTGCTAAATGACTGCCACAATGGAGCTTGTGGTGGTAATCTATCAGGGCTTGCTATAGCCCAACGCATCTTACGTGCCGGTTATTTTTGGTCTTCACTCTTTAAAGACTGTGTGGAAGCAGTCAAACGCTACCACCCCTGTCAAATTTTTACTCAGAAGATGCACGCGCATCCAGCTCCTCTTTTTCCCGTTGTCACCGTCGGTCCCTTTACTAAGTGGGGTATTGGTTTTACGACTTGTAATCTGCCTTCAGTGGCGAATCATAGGTACATTATCATGGCCGTAGACTACTTTACAAGGTGGGCCGAGGCCATGCCTACTTACAAGAACGATAGTGACACGACAGCATTGTTCCTTTTTAATCAGGTTATCTCAAGATTCGGTATCCCGAGAGAGATTGTCACTGATCATGGCAGTCATTTCCAGAATCAACTGTGTTAGGATATTCCGACACATAGGATATAGTTAAGTTCAACTTGGTCTAGTATAGAGTTAGGTTAGAGTTAGGTAAAGTGTGTTTCTTTACCATTGTACATTTTGTAACTTACAATCCGACGGTCACGATATGTAGTGATCTGATGGTTCACTCTCACCTCGGTATTACCGACACTTGATCCGTGGCTTGACAGCCGATTGGTCCATGAGTTCTATTTAAAGCGCATGGAGGGTCATTGTTCGGGTAATCCGTGCATGAGAGAAGCTTATGTAAATTTTCATTCTTTGATTAATAAATTGCCTGTAGTACCCACGTTGGGACAGGCCGTGGACTGTTTCCCTCCTTGCACTCTGAGGGTTTTAACCACGTCAAAAATACTGGTGTATTGATTTGAGATCTGGTTGTGAGCGGTGTCCTTTTGGTATTCTGTCTGTGGATATTACCCTGTAAATTCCTACATGGTATCAGAGCTATTTGAGGGCCGCGTCCGTTGGTGATCCAAATCTGAAGCTGGTAGAACTGCATGCGGCTGTCGTTTCCTAGATCTGCTGTTTCTGACTGCTTTCGGGCCAAGAGGACTGCTCTGTTGCGTTCGGAGCATCTGTTCCAGTGAGGAACCCCTTTCGTTTCACGCGAAAAGGTTTCCGGTAGCCCTAGCTGCGTCATTTTTCAGATCGGGAGGTATACAGTGTTTCTTTTGCAGTTTACTGTTATTTTCTCTCTGCTTATTTCGGTCTCAGTTTATTTAGCCTTTTTTTTAACCGGATCTATACCTTTCATTTCTGCGTATGCTCTTTGCCTTGCGACTCTGTGCGATCTGGGCAAATCAGAAACAGAAAGGAAGGATTTTTCTCATGCGTATGCTCTTTTCCCTGCACCTTAGTGTGATTTCGGAAAATCAGAAACATTGAGAAAAATATTTAGTTTTTCGGCTAAAGCTAACTTTGAGATTTTTTTTTTTTAAATTTCTAGTTTTTTGGCTAAAGCTAACTTCGAGCCGCAAGGTTCGTTTTTCTTTGCATATTCGTGTTGGGTTTTGTGTTTTGTGTTTTGTGTTTTGTAGGGAAAAATAGCTTTCTCACGGCAAGCACGCAAACCAAGGCCCCCCCCCCTCTCTCTCTCTCTCTCTCTCTCTCTCTATCTCTCAAATTTTTTGTATAGATCAATTGGTTCAAAGCTATTTTAAGAGAGTAAAGGTCTTGGGTTCAAGTCTCCATTTTGTGGGGGCGGATTTTTTCATTCCCGCACATTTGCGCACTTTGCCGGCAACGTCAACAATTTTTTTTCAAAAAGCCATAACTTCTTCATCCGGAAGCCTTTTTCAGAGCCGTTTTTTTTAAAACCGCCTATTTTTTCGAGATCTATCCGTTGGAACACTTACTTTCAGCATCTTCAGCTTCAGGTTTTTTTAAAATGGAAAGTCCATGCCAAGTCATTCTTGACAGCACTAACTACTTCCAATGGGTAGAATACATGGAAGATTTACTTAGAAGTAAAGGTCTCTTCAGAATAGCCACAAACCAAGAGAAGAAACCAAAAGATGAAGACAAGGCGGAAAAATGGGAAAATAGACAAGATCAAGCACGTGGTTTGATAGGGATGTCTATTTCTTCTGATCTTAGATTCCACATTGCAGGACTTGAGACTCCTCATGAAGCATTAGAAAAACTTGCTAAAGTTTTTGGGATTAAAAATGAAATTAGAGCCCATCAACTTGAAAATGAGCTGCTTACTTTGGATCCTAATAATTTTTCTTGCATTGAAGATTTCTTGTCCAAATTCAAGACCCTTAGATATCTCTTGGAAGGTGTTAAAGTTAAGAAAGAAGATGGTAACCTTATTTATTCCATCCTTACTAAGTTGGGACCAGCCTACTCTGTATTTGTTTCCACTTTCCATTCTACAAGGGAAGCTTTCATTTGTCAAGGACAAGACTACAAGGCCCCTTCCTTTGACTCCTTTTGTGATTCCTTAATAAGAGAACAAGAAAAACTCTTACACCTTGGTCTTTTTAATCTTGGAAACTCTTCCACGAAAGCGTTAGCTGCCCAGCAGCAACCAAATTCAAAGAATCCTAAGAAGTCATATCCTCAAAAGAATGGTCCTAAACCATCTCAGCCTCAAAATGAAAGATCATTTCAGCAAAATGATAAGACCAATAAAAACAAATGGAAGAAGACTGATAGACATTGTAACTTTTGTAATCGAGATGGCCACTTAGAATCTAAATGCTTTAAGAAGATGGAAGCCTTGGAAGCCGCAATGAAGAAACATAACATCCATGTGGAGCCTACTTCAACTTCAACTTCCGGAATTGCACTTTCTGCATGTCATTGTCAATCATCTCAGTCTGGTTATGCATTAAATGTATCTTCTTCTTCTTCTCATTCTCATGAGTGGCTCATTGATTCTGGAGCCTCTTGTCACATGGCCAAAAACCAAGCCATGTTTTCTTCTTTAAATGATTGTAACACCAAAAATATATATATTGGTGATGATAGATCTCTTAATGTTGTAGGGACTGGAACTGTTCATCTAGACAATGGTCAGTTTAATGATGTATTATGTGTTCCAACCTTATCCTGCAACCTTCTATCTGTCTATCAAATAACTCACTCAGGTGAAGGTAAAATTGTTGAATTTTCACCTCATGATGTTGTAATCAAGGATCTAAAAGATCCTAAACAGATTCTAGCTACTGGTCTTGCTGATGATTCCAAAAGGTTGTATAAGTTTCACAACTTTGGGTCATCCAATCTTCCCTCAGTATTTGTTGCTCATAATGATGAAGTGAGCAAACTTTGGCATGAGCGATTTGGTCACTTAAACTATCGCTCCCTTCAGCATCTATGTAAAGAAAATATGGTGACAGGTCTTCCTATGGTATCTTGCAGAGATGGTGTTTGTTCCGGATGTGTACTCGGAAAACATCATTGGGACAGTTTTGACAAACGTGCCTCTTGGCACGCCTCAGCCCCTTTACAGCTTGTGCACAGTGATTTATGTGGTCCTCTTCCTGTTGCTTCATTCTCTGGCTGCAAGTACTTCTTAACTTTCATTGATGATTTCTCCAGACGCACTTGGGTATACTTCTTAAAACTCAAGAGCGAAGTATTTAACACTTTTTTGGCCTTCAAAGCCTTTGTTGAAAAACAATCTGGACATCAAATTCTTAAGCTAAGAACTGATAATGGTGGAGAATATGTTAAAAACACATTCATCAACTTTTGCACCGAAAATGGAATTCAAATGAAACATACTGTTCCATACACTCCACAACAAAATGGTGTAGCTGAAAGGAAAAATCGCACCTTAAAGGAAATGGCTAATTGTATGCTGCAATCTAAAGGACTCAGTCTTAGTTTTTGGGCCGAAGCAATTAATTGTGCAAATTATATAATCAATCGCACTCCTACTAAGGTTCTAGAGAATATCACTCCAGAAGAAGCTTGGAGTTCCATTAAACTAGATGTAAGTCACTTTCGTGTGTTTGGAAGTGAAGCATGGGCCCATATTCCAGATGAAAAGCATAAAGCTTTAGAACCTAAGAGTGAGAAATGTACTTTTGTTGGATATTCTGAAGATGTAAAAGGTTATAGACTTATTCCATTTAAGTCCAAAAATGTTATCATTAGAAGAGATGTAAAATTTGATGAAAATAAATCGGCCTGCGAGCCTAGTCCGGCGGATGTGCCACCTCTTCCTATCTCTTCTACTTTTGAAAACCTTTCTTCTTCAGATGATGAAAGTGAGGATGATAATCCTCCCCCACCTTCTCAGGATCCTCAACTTCCAAGATGGGTCCGTGCTACTCGGGATGCAGCAGGTGATCTTGCCGGTGATCCTACAGATCAGCGACGTACACGTTCTCAGTTTGAAAGAGCCTCTTCTTTACTGGCTCAAGCTCCAGTAAATCATGATCCTGACACTTTTGCAGAAGCTTCAGGCCATCCACATTGGGAAGCAGCTATGAATGAAGAATATCATTCATTAATGACAAATGATACATGGGATCTTGTTCCTCTACCAAAGGGACGCAAACTTGTTAGATGTAAATGGGTTTACAGAACCCAGTATGGACCAGATGGGAAAGTTGATAAACATAAAGCTCGTCTCGTTGCTAAGGGCTTTTCACAGGTTGAAGGCATTGACTACACTGAAACCTTCTCCCCTGTTGCCAAAATGAACTCTATCCGCCTTGTTCTTTCCCTTGCTGCCTCTTTAAAATGGGAAGTCCATCAGATGGATGTTAAATCTGCCTTCTTGCATGGGGACTTGCAGGAAGAAATCTATATGGAACAACCCATTGGCTTCATACAAACAGACTCCAGCCTTGTTTGTCGACTTAAGAAATCCCTTTATGGCCTCAAGCAAGCTCCTCGGGCTTGGTATGCCAAAATGGATAACTTTCTTTTAGAATCTGGCTTTTCTAGGTGTCATTCTGACAATACTGTCTACACCAAGAAAGTGGGCAACTCTCTTATCATCCTTGTTCTTTATGTTGATGATCTTATTCTTACTGGTAGTGATCCCAACCTTATAAACCATGTGAACTCCAGCCTTAAAAAGAAATTTGAAATGACAGACTTAGGACATTTACACTATTTTCTCGGTCTTCAAGTCTTGCAATCCCAAGAGGGTATTTTCCTTTCCCAGTCCAAGTATGCTTGTGATATTCTTCGTCATTTTCACATGGAAGACTGTAAGCCAGCCCCTTCTCCCTTTCAGTCTGGAGTCAAACTTTCAGTCTCTTGTACTTCTCCTGAAGTTGATGCTACCTTATACCGTCAACTTGTCGGAAAACTCTTGTATTTAATCCATACTCGTCCTGATCTTTCCTTTGCTGTTGGCCTTGTTGCTCGTTTTATGCAAAACCCCCGTGAAAGTCATTGGAAAGCAGCTAAAAGAATACTTCGTTATGTTCGAGGTACAGTACAGTTTGGGATTCATTACAGTGCCAAAGCAGCTCCTCTGTTAGTTGGTTTCACTGATTCTGATTGGGCTGGTGACCCTGATGATCGGAAGTCTACTGCCGGTTATGTCTTCACTCTTGGTTCAGGACCTATTACATGGGCTTGTAAGAAACAGGCTGCCATCTCTCTTTCATCAGCAGAAGCAGAGTATCGTGGTGCCGTGGAAGCTAGTAAGGAAGCCTTGTGGCTTCGTCAGATCCTATCAGAGTTTGGCTTTGAGCAGCAGGATCCAACCACACTTTGGTGTGATAATCAAAGTGCCATTCAGCTATGCAAAGATCCAGTCCAGCATCAGCGCAACAAACACATTGAACTACACATGCACTTCATCAGAAAGCTCATTCATGACCATGTTCTTGAAGTGCAATATTGTCCAACAGATGATCAGGTTGCAGACATCTTCACAAAGGCTCTCACAGAGGTGAAGTTCACTAAACTTCGATATATGCTTGGAGTTCAGGAAGTTGTCACTAAGGGGGGATAGGCTCTAGTGCCTCCTTCCTTCTCCTATTGTGTCATATTTGTAAATCCTTCAATCCTATCCCAAGTTGTTCTTAAGGGGGGATGTTAGGATATTCCGACACATAGGATATAGTTAAGTTCAACTTGGTCTAGTATAGAGTTAGGTAAAGTGTGTTTCTTTACCGTTGTACATTTTGTAACTTACAATCCGACGGTCACGATATGTAGTGATCCGACGGTTCACTCTCACCTCGGTATTACCGACACTTGATCCGTGGCTTGACACCCGATTGGTCCATGAGTTCTATTTAAAGCGCATGGAGGGTCATTGTTCGGGTAATCCGTGCATGAGAGAAGCTTATGTAAATTTTCATTCTTTGATTAATAAATTGCCTGTAGTACCCACGTTGGGACAGGCCGTGGACTGTTTCCCTCCTTGCACTCTGAGGGTTTTAACCACGTCAAAAATACTGGTGTATTGATTTGAGATCTGGTTGTGAGCGGTGTCCTTTTGGTATTCTGTCTGTGGATCTTACCCTGTAAATTCCTACAAACTGATGTTTGAATTGGCTCTCAAATTGGGTTTCTGCCAGGAGCACTCGTCTCCTTATTATCCTCAGGCCAATGGACAGGTCGAGGCAGTCAATAAAACTCTTAAGACGATCCTCCAACGAACAATCGATAAAAATCGGTCCAATTGGCACGTTATGTTGTATTCAGCTCTCTGGGCTTACCGAACCTCCGTAAAGACTGTTACTAGTTTTACATCTTTTCAGTTGGCTTATGGGATGGAATCTATCTTTCCGGTTGAATGGGAAATTCCATCTCTTAAGTTAGCTGTTGAGCTCCTTCCAGAGACTTCGAGTCTCGAAGAGCGCCTCCTTCACTTGGAACATCTCGATGAGCAGCGTCGAGATGCGGCCACAGCGAATGAGGCTCATAAGAAAAGGGTCAAAACGCAGTATAATAAATCTGTCCGTCCTCGAGTCTTTTCTGAAGGTGACCTCATCTTGGTCTATGACCAAGATAAAGACACCTTGGGGGCATGCAAGTTTAGGCCTATGTGTTATAGACATTTTTGTGCCTTATAGCTCTAAGCATGAAATGTCCATAAACCAAGGGCTCCTAAGTCCCTAAAAGTGTTGTTCTAACTCTTAAAGAAACAAGGTCAACAAATTACAGCTTCTCCCAGAAGTTCTCCACCAGAAACTGCTCAGAACTAGTCAAATCAGGATCATTTCAGCTGCTCCACTGGCTAGCTGCATTGCATAGCACCCAAATACACTAGCTAGGTGCGTTGCAACGCACCTAAATGCACTACCAGGGTGCGTTGAGCGGGAAATGACAAGTGGCAGAGTCATTCCACGAGGTGGAGAGACAATGGAAGCTTCCAGAATCTTCTCCAATGACACTTGCCTCACTGAATTCAACCAAGGATGAGTAAGAGGCTCTCAGTCTCCAAGTGGAAGCAAGAACTAACAGAGAGAAGCCACTAATCAATTCATGAGCTGACTCATCCTCTTTGCATACATCTATATATGGATCCCTCATCCAAGAGATCCGGAGGCTGGAATATTATACATTGCAGAGAATTGATGTTGGTTTCGAGATAGATATCAGAGTATTGGGTGATTTATGCTTTGTAGGAGGTGAAGAGGGGCTTCTCTGCTGGGAGGTTGTTTAGCTTAAATATGATCCTAAGCTATTTATGAATATAAATCCATGTCTTTGTGTAGTTTTCTTCTTCTGTGATCTTACAGGAACTTGGTGAAGCTGGGCAAGTAAGGAAGCAGGTAGCTGGAAGCTTTCAAAGAAGAGAGAGATTGGATCAAAGGACTAGCGCAAGACACAGGTTGGTTCATCCTATTTCTCTTTGTTTATAGTTCATAAAGAAGAATACAAAAGTAGTTTTCTCTGTTTGTTTCTAAGGTAACTGTCACACCTTAGTGGGATAGAGTCGTTCTGAATAGACACTAATCCCGATAACAAAATGGCGACTCCACTGGGGACGATTGTCTAGTTGGTTTGTTTATGTTTCTCTTGTTGTTTGTTTCATAAACTTAGAAGTAGTAAATCGAACTGCATTTGCCATTAACAAATGCAAAGTAGACATCTGCTGCTTCAATCCATTCATTGGATCTGTTTATGATTTGAACAACTTATTCACAAATGATCTGATTGCCCTTTGTGATAGCTCCTAGACCTTCTTTAAATCTACCCTCTGATTGTGCATTACTGATTGCTTTTACTCGGCCAAAAACCATAGATTAAACTGCAAACCGTGACCCAGAACTCGGATAGAACTCTCGTTTCTGCCCTAGCGCAGGCTCTGTGAAGAGGTTTTGCATTTCAATGCACCTCCCGAGAGGGTTACCTGCGCTGAAATGCAGTTTCTCTGTGCAACAGGTGCGCTGATCAGCCTAGCCCTGTGCAGCTGAGGTTCTTTGCTTCATGTTTTCCAGTTTTGTCTCTGATTTTTGCAGCCTGTGATCAGTGTATGTGTCTGTTTAAAAACCCCTTTTCTTTGCTGTAATTCCACCTCAGTTGTATAAAAGAAACTGTAGATGTTTTTGTGTGTTTGTTACGTCATTTACAGTTTTCCATTGCAAAAGTATAATAATCATACTGTCATCCTTTGATTTAGATCTGTCGCAAGTGTCGATTTTGATCATAGGAGAAAGTTTATTTGTTGTTGATAGTCGATTATGCTTTTACTTCTGCCTTTGGCTTGAATTTGTCACTTTCTAGTGTTGAAACGAGTATTTACTTCAAAATCATAAAGTGTCGTAATCATCTCTACCTTTTTGATTTTGAAAAGAAGCTTGTTTGTGTTTGTCATTTGAAAGCAAATTCAGATTTGTACAACAACTTTCTTTTTAGGCATCAATATTAAGAAAGTGAAAAACAAAACACATGCATGTGCATTTGCATATTGGCAGTCTGTTTGGCTTGATTTAGGAAAAGTGCATTTACAGTGTTCTCTTTGCTCTTTGCGAAAAGATTGTGTCTTTCTTTTCCCTTAGTAGCTAGGATTTTCATTGCTGAAAAGAAATAAAAGCTTGTTTATCATCTTTAGATTGCATTTTAGGAATTACATATACATCTCATGGTGATCCCAAAAGGCAAACTTCATAAGAAAGATCAACCTAAAATAAATTCAATGAACTTAACAACGCTTTGTAACTTAACGCACAACATTTAGAGGTCTAGGCTAGAGACGTATTCCGGCGTCGTAAAGCCTGGTAACTGTTGTCCTCACTGATGGTTGGGTGATTCCTCCACTTTGAGACGATAAGTGCCAGTACGGACTTGTGCTCCCACGTACCATCGAGTATATATTGGGAGACCCCTATAGGCATAAAACCTTTATCCATAGGAAGCCGTGTCGGCCGCCCTACTGATCACAATGCACTGAACACAGCATTCGGGAAGATCGACTGCCGTACCGTAAAAAGTATTCTGCAGTTTTGCGATTGGTTTGGTACTCCCTCTACCTAGACCTCCAGAGCAGTCCCTTTCGTTCCTTTTCAGACTCCTTAACGGAAAAGGTCCATCTGAGCACTTGTCACTTCAGGCTCATTAAAAATCGAAGGAGACTAGAGTCATCTTTTGTTTTTTCTCGACTCTTTAAAACTGAAAAAACAAGTTGTGTCAAAGCGTGTTAAAATTTATTTTAAACGGAATATTCATACCCTTTTCCTACGTCGATCTTTGGGTTGAGAAAATGGAGCCTACCAACCAAGGAATTCCCCTTGGTGGAAATCCTAGTCCCTTCTCCTCTTGGGGAGATGTTGGTGCGCCCCATATGGCCACATTGTCGCTTCCAGGACTGACAATTGGCTTGCTAGTATGGCTCTTCTCAACCAATGTCGTTCAGAACACCACTATTCCTGAACAATCGAATCAGCAATTAGACGAGTCCAGAGTTACCCACCAGCCTTCTACTTCCTCTAATTCTTCCTCTCCTCCTTCCTCTTCGCTTGATGGAACTGGTAAATCTAAAAGCCAAGTTCCTAAGGAGAAGAAGGAAAAGAAGAAGAAAGAGAAAAAGAAGAAGGAGCCAAAAGCGAATGGGGGAAAACGAGTGTCGTCTAACGAAAATCCACACACAGCACTGACCAGGCCTAAATCGCCATGTGTCATTTGCAAAGGAGACCACTTTCACAGAGATTGTCCTTGCATCCCCCAGATACTAAGGGACTGGTCTCCTCGTTTGCACAATCCGGTGTCATCAACCTCTGGAGATCATGTTGAAAGCACACCATCAACTAGTGAAAGTGAAGCCCCAGGACAAAAAAGGAAAGCTAGATTTCCTTGTAAACTGTGCGAAGGCGACCATGCCCTCCACCGTTGTCCCTTCTTAGATGAAGCTAAAAGAGTTTTGGATGATCGTCCGGTTTCACCGTTACGACTCCCTCCTGGATATAAAAAACTCTTGCCGAGTCCGTCACTAGTTGAGAATCCGGCTGGCCCACTCAGGTGGTCGGCTGAAGCGCCTGTCATTGAAGATAAACCAACTGAATCCATACCAGATGAAAGTCAAAAGGTCGAGGCGGCAGTTGACCCAGTCTTGCCTTCAGAGGTTTTATCTTCGGATGATACAGTCACGGAAGAGAACAAGGATGACACCATCCAAATTCTCTTCATCAACACAGAATCCGACGAACATGGGGGCAATCCACCCGTTCCTTTACCGCAGGAAGGAAGTTCGTCAGAGCCTACCTGACCATCTACTCGGTCCCACCTCCAAGCAACCTAGTTGTCTCCTTCGACTGGAATCAACTAGGCAGACCCCGCCTACCATCGAGTGTACCATTCCGAATTATCGTTCAAATATATAGAATGGTCATGGCTGGTACCATCATAGATGAGGGGGCTTCTGTGAGTATCCTTTCCTCTATTGCTTGGAAAGCGCTTGGTTCGCCATCACTTTTGCCTGAGATGAGAAATCTGACAGGCTTTGATAAAGGAACCAGTCGACCTTTAGGGATCCTTCCCGATGTGCCCATAACATTGAGAGGGAAGACAGTTCACGTGAACGTCATGGTAGTCCAAGGACCCTTGGATTATAACCTACTCCTTGGACGAGACTATATTTATTGCATGGGAGCCATCGTCTCCTCACTCTTTAGAGTAATGTGTTTTCCGCACGAAGGAAGAGTGGTCAAGCTCATGGACCAGCTTTCATTTCCAGGATCACGCATAGCAAATAGTCATATACCGTCCCTAAATGGTCTCTTCACGCAAGAAATGTCTCAACCCCCAGTCTGTCCTCCCGATGAGCGCGAGTAATTCGGAGGGATATGACTGAAACCCAGGGGGCATGCATCCTGGTCTGCTTCGGCAGGAAAACTTCGGGTATAGGGTAGGTTTCCGCGGGAGAATATGACTAGTCTGTACCCCGTCCGTCGGTGGAAGAGGGGTTATTCTAGAATAAGATTCTCTTGTCAAAGTTATGTGAGTTGGCGGACGTCGTCACTCACCTTTGTTTATCTCGGTAGACATCGCCGAAGAAGTGTTTTGTTTGCTGTGTGAATAGAACAATCTTTGGGTGACCTGTAAGAGGTAGGCCTCTCTCGGTAAAACAAATGTTTTGGCGGACTAAAGTAGAGGTAACTTTGAAACTCTGTTTTATACCTGGGGGCATGCAAACCTTTTGGAGTGCAAGCGATGGGCGACTATTTATTTTTTAAATTTTTAGGACCTCTAACCCTTTAAACTCGTAGGATTAGTCGTCACCTAACTTGCATAAAGAAAGGATGTGGGGCAAAAATCTAAAAATTGCCATTTTTATATGAGACATTCTTATCATATGAATGGATTAATCGAGCAGTTTTAGCACATAGTTCAAGCTCGTTAAAAAATAAACATAAGACCGAGCAAATGTTTCCACCCGCATTTAAGCTCGTTAAAAAATGAACTATCCACCGGTAAATAACCACCGTGAATGAAACATTTCAGCCTTTAAAGCCTTGGTCGTGTTTGCACCGTCACCTCCACTTTTCATTGGCCGATCATTCACCTCCATTTGATTGTTTGCCCATTTTGAGGAACAGCTGCGAAGAGTGATTTCACTAGCCATCCTTGTGACATTGCCGTGATTGGAAAATTCCAAACCTTACCTGGAATCAGCTGCTACCCATTTTATCACTCGTTCCTCAAAAGACGAGTCTTCTTTAAGCTCTTTTCAACTGACTCGTAAAATATGAAAAGATTGCCGAGTTTTGGCCTTCCAGCTCGTTAAAGCGACCGGAAGTGCTATCCCTCCTCTAGATTTTAATCTTTTTGGACCTGAGGGATTATTGCACAAAAAGATCGAGCGCTTGTTTTGTTCGGCTCGTTAAAACAATCGAAAATTCATCCCTTCTGTATTGTTTTATACTTTTTTGGACTTAAGGGATTAGATGACGAAAAAGGAATTTCAGAGTTACCTTTACGTACCTTTTCAGACTCTCTAAAAATGAAAAGGAACGAGTTATCTTTGTCGTTAGACTCGTTAAAAAGATTAATAGCGACAAACTTGTCTTTAGACGAGAACGAGTTTCACTATCGCTAGGCTCGTTAAAACATAGCGATGGGTTTGCCCGAAGGGCAAATTATAGAACAAGCATATGTTATCCTCCTCAAGCTTGACAAAAATAAAGAGGTACTGGTCAGCAATGACTGGGGAAAAATTGGGAAGAAAACTCAAAGAAACTTTATTGGTAGCAAGTCACTCTTGAACATGACACTTCCACTCCGTGCCTGAGTCGGGTTGGGTTGTTTCATTCACCGGTCACATTGCCATGGTCTCGCCATACCATCCACATTTGGGGTAAATGCTACTAATCCATCACATAAGTTTCGCCGACATGTTCAAGAGAAGTCATCTAGAGAAGTCACCTGTGTCCCATCCACTACCATACATCATACTTCATTCTTTCATGACCGCCACCCTGAACCATATATCATCAGATCGTTTTCACCTCCATCAAAATCATTTGCTCCATTCCGTGTCATTGATGTGGGATTCATTAAGGCCCTCCTTTGACGGATCGCTTCTTGTCGACACCAGCTCATTATCCAAGAAGTTGATCTAGGAACACCCCATTCAGTACTTTGAAGCTTGCATGCCTCAATGGCAAGTTTCTCACTTCCGGCGACAGGTATACATCAATGACCTTCGACTGAAAGATTTTGCGTGGTGTTCGACGCCAAGTCCTTTATTCACACCACGTGAATTGTACTGCAGTACCTTGAGGGTCATTATCATTATCAGTGATTCCTCTCGCGCTTGTTAACAGTTTACATCATTGACTGGTAATCAAGCGATGTCTTTCCATGTTCGACTTCAAAACATTTCTCACATGGATCGACTTGTACTTCGAGTGAAGATCGGACGATTTTGAAGACCCCGGATCTAGTTTCATCCATCTGGGCTGCGATATATATTCAGGAAAATAAATACATTGAAATGTACAAAATTACAGCACAGATAATCATCCTACCAAAAGGATGATGGCTCTATCAAAATCATCAGTCTACCATCAGACGATTGTCTGTCCTATGTACATGAAAATGAATTTATAAAGCTGAGCATGGGAATGCCCGCCTCAGCTAGATCATGAAAACAGTATGAAGATAATGTATTGTATTGTATCTTATTACAGGTCTCCTCCCAGCATTGAAAGAACTTCGGATCCTCCTAATAAAGTATTTCACCCGATAAACGGCCTCATACTCTAGGGGGCAACTGTTATAGACATTTTTGTGCCTTACAGCTCTAAGCATGAAATGTCCATAAACCAAGGGCTCCTAAGTCCCTAAAAGTGTTGTTCTAACTCCTAAAGGAACAAGGTCAACAAATTACAGCTTCTCCTAGAAGTTCTCCACCAGAAACTGCTCAGAACTAGTCAAATCAGGATCATTTCAGCTACTCCACTGGCTAGCTGTGTTGCATAGCACCCAAATACACTATCTAGGTGCATTGAAACGCACCTAAATGCACTACCAGGGTGCGTTGAGCGGGAAATGACAAGTGGCAGAGTCATTCCACGAGGTGGAGAGACAATGGAAGCTTCCAGAATCTTCTCCAATGACACTTGCCTCACTGAATTCGACCAAGGATGAGTAAGAGGCTCTCAGTCTCCAAGTGGAAGCAAGAACTGACAGAGAGAAGCCACTAATCAATTCATGAGCTGACTCATCCTCTTTGCATACATCTATATATGGATCCCTCATCCAAGAGATCCGGAGGCTGGAATATTGTACATTGCAGAGAATTGCTGTTGGTTTTGAGATAGATATCAGAGTATTGGGTGATTTATGCTTTGTTGGAGGTGAAGAGGGGCTTCTCTGCTGGGAGGTTGATGCTAGATCAGGAATCATCGGTTGTAACTCCTCCTGGATCTTCTTGTTAATATCAATAAAACTATTTGAGTTTCTCCTACATGCTTGTGTATCATTGATGCTTGTTACATTTGTATGTTTAGCTTAAATCTAATCCTAAGCTATTTATGAATATAAATCCATGTCTTTGTGTAGTTTTCTTCTTCTGTGATATTACAGGAACTTGGTGAAGCTGGGCAAGTAAGGAAGTAGGTAGCTGGAAGCTGTCAAAGAAGAGAGAGATTGGATCAAAGGACTAGCGCAAGACACAGGTTGGTTCATCCTATTTCTCTTTGTTTATAGTTCATAAAGAAGAATACAAAAGTAGTTTTCTCTGTTTGTTTCTAAGGTAACTGTCACACCTTAGTGGGATAGAGTCGTTTTGAATAGACACTAATCCTGATAACACTATGTGGTACGGTCCTTTCATTATTAAATGAGTTTTAGAAAAAGGGTCGTATGAGTTAATCGATTTTGAGGGAAACAAGCTGGCGGAGCCCCGAAATGGGCTCTACCTAAAGAAGTACTTTGCTTAAGTAGGAGTTAGGCAATGGCTTCTTTGTAAATTATGTATATTTGTACATATATCATCGAGAGTTTTATGATATCAGCACTTTTTGGTCTGCTGTGGCAGGTGTTGATGGATGACTTGGTCTATTTTGGGTTCGCCGATGGTGCTAGTCGGCACACTCGGAATCTCGCTTCCGCAAGTTGGGTACTCTATTATCCAACTGGTCAATTGATGATATCAAGAGGCATATGCATCAGTCCTGCTTCAAACAATATGGTTTAGTATACCACTGTTATTAATTTATTATCCGAGGCAATCTCTCACGGGATTGATTCGTTGGTAGTTTATCTTGATTCTCAATTGATAGTGTCACAATTAAACAACATTTATCGGGTAAGGGATCCATGTTTATATCGCCAGTATTTAAGGGTGAGGTTGTTGCAAAGATAATTTACTTATATTAATTATTTGCACATTCCAAGATCTCATAATTGGTTAGCTGATTCTATCACTAATCAAGCATTAGACTGGCACATCAATCATTCATCACAATAAAATCAAGCATCAAAAAGTCAAATTGTATATATATATATATATATATATATATATATATATCATAAAGCGTCTCGGGTGTACATATGTGTGTCCAAAAATATAAAAAAATTGGGACTCAAATGCCCATAATCATGTCTGGCATATCTAATGCCCTGGCTCGGGATGAGCGGCCAAGTAGGTAACTATCACATTGGCCACACGCCGGAAAGTGTGAACCCAGTCACGTGTCATGCCAACCACATGACGCTGCATATCCTCAGGAAGGTCCTCTATGGCAGCCATCGGTACTCGGCAGCTCAGTCTCGCCAAGTTCCGTTGGACGTTATTTAGAGTCTGTTCTGTACTAGCAGTTGCCTCTTCGGCTCCTCGGTCGCGCCGTCCATGCCACGGGAACCCATCTGGTCGTACCGGCCCAATGTCTGGAACATGATCATCATATCAGTCATTTGAATCTCATCAAAAATATTTTTAAAAATTCATCATTATATTTGAATAATCCAAAAAATCATAAAATCAAAAAAAATTCTTACCAATCTCGCCCCATGCTGCATTCGGTGGTAACACTAGATCAGGATCTCCTCAGAAATCTAGCCCAGCATAGGGGTAGTCATCTACAGCGATGATCTGCTGAACCCACCAGGTGAAGAAGTCATTGTCGAAGGCAGTCCTTGGGACCTCCCCACCCCCCAGACGTTTCATCAAATCAGCCCACCGGCCCATCCGTGGATCGCGTGGGGTGCTGATGGAAACTGCTACCCTGGGGCGGAGTGTGAGAACCTTCTCGAAAAAGGAAGTACACAGGATAGTCCCATATCCAAAGTTTTTGGTCTTTCCCCTCCTGATAGAAGTGAGCTAGTTCTTCATGTTGGCCAAAAGAGGAGTACACCAGTCAAACACAGTAGTGAGACAGTCAACTACCACGCTCATGGTTAGCCGTGACGCCTGATGCAGAGAAGACGATCCGTTCACTCGAGCTATGGTGAACAGGATTATCCTCAGTGATAAACTCACCACATGTGTGATGGAAATCTGGCTCCCAACCTTCTTGGGATGTCTCAGGCAATATATCTGTACATAGTCCTCTATCGTGAGACTGCTCTGTGTCCTGCCCCGAGAATGTACTACCTCTCCCCTTCGGGAAAGGCCTGTGATGAAATAGATATCCTCCACTTCTACCCTGAGTGGCATCTGATCAATCATAAAGGCTTCCTCCTCGACGTCCCAATAATCAATGAGCATCTCAAGCAGACATGTGTTTGCTTTCATATTCGGCAGTTTGAAGAATTTAAGCAAACTGCATCCCCGTAGGGCATCTAAAGCTTCTGGACTGTTCATAACTTCATTATCCACTGTTGCGTGCTCTCTTTCACGCCACGTGACAGGCATTCTGAGAAAAAAATGATTTGTAACCATTAGTTTTTGTTTAAAAATGGTTCGCGGCGTATACGCGGGTCCCTGTGCACACAGTCGCATATAGGGCCCGCGTGTACATAGGTTTCATATTACCAACTCGCGTATATGCCGCGGAGAAATTTTGGGCAAAAAATTCAACAGTGAAACATTAATTAAAAATCTTAAAACCAGTCACAATCAATTGCAAGCTAAGTATAAGAGTTACCTGGAGGTTTTTGAAGAATTTGAATGGTTGAATCTGGCTATGGGAAGTTTGCTCCTTTTGCTCCAAATCCTTTGCTCTCAAACTCAAATGGTGAAAATGGTGAGTCCAAAATCTCTTTTATAGGTTTTGAAAATGCAAAATTTTTTCAAAACTTTATTTTGTTTGGCCTCATGTGACTTTTAACTTGGGAGCTTGGAATGTCGAGAATGGTTTGTTTTTCAGGACATTTTGCACGTTTTTCGACAGTTCGAGATGATTCCATGACTGCAGACCCGTCATGGCAGGTATCGTTTTCTCATTGGCATATAGGGTAGGAACACCATTTTTCCGTTGCATTATGCATACTAGCCTCCATCTGCCGATACATCTGCCATAGGGTCGACTCCATCATGTTATGGTTCGTAAGCCCTCTTCACTCGCCGATTCTTTAAATCATGACACGATGGTAGAGCCATCCTTTACATGGGCATCGTAGTTAGCACCTCACTGACATTTGTTGCCCATGTTGCTCCGATTTGAGTAGGCTCAGGAGTCCTCTGTAGTCCCGCCATGACTTATGCGTTGAAGACTCATTCCTCTTTGCTTCTTCGTTTCGTTCTGGCCTTATACCCTAGAGGCTCCTTTGTGTTGAGTTGTACTACTGCATTGCATGTTGACCACTTGCACCTTTTGGCCTAGAGCCGGCTTCACTTGGACTCGTGTTTAAGCCAACTTTTGACCATGACGACTGCAAAATCAACCTTGCATACCTTTGACTTCTGCAGCTTGACACACCTTGACCCATGGAAGGAACACACCTTTGAGTGTCACTGACCAGTTTTCACCTCCCTGCATTGAGCATAGGAACGTTCCATTCCCAGGAACTAGATCATCTGTTTCACCGACACTCGTTCTTTCCACTATACCATAGCATTCTTTTATTATTTTTCAAGCTTAACAGAAAAAGACAAAAAAATTAAATATTCCAAAAAGAGCAGGAACGGGACAGTATTTCCATTTTATTGTTGGCAGCTAGAGTCAGTCGTGTCGCCCTTGAACAAAGCACTCAAAACAAAGTCTCCTCTGTGTGGGCGGGATTTAGTTTGACTTAGGTACACCGTAACCTTGTTATTGAGTAAGTTCTCCCCTGATTGGTTATCTCTTCCAATCATATGGAGGGTTCGTTTGTGCCTCCTGCATGACGAACTTATACAGAGTCATCATAAGCTGCCACATAGTCACATTGAGTTGTGCTTTTGTTCAAGGGAAGTTAGCCTGAGTCAGCCTCTCTGCGGTGTCTCTTGACTCATTTTTCAGTTGGCCATCCCTAGTTGTCAGTATCATGTCTATCATCACATCAGTTATATTGGTCCTTTACTCGTGCCGGTTTGAGAAGGTCCCCACTGACTTCTTGCTGGCGGGTCTTGTCCTTATCGACGACGACACCTTGCTCTGAGGACAGGCCTAAATCTGCACCCTGGCCCTATTTTCATTATTGATAGGTCACCTTGTGCTCAGCATCGATCAGTATCATGGGTCTTTGACTAAGTGGTTTCCCTTGTGTTCGACATCAGCTTACATTATCACACATTGGGATTCGTGTAGTACCTTGGTTTCCATTTGACCCTATTGGTGGATACCTCGCCTCTGTGTCAGCTTCCATTATTGGTTGGTTCAGAGGGTTTCTGTCGTGCGCTAGCCACATCTTGTGTACGCCGGAAACGTACTTCGGTTGGGTTACTACATCTCTTTTGTCCAATTCCTTCCACATTATTGGCCTACGGGTTACACTCGTGCTAGATTGATGAAGGATGCCTTAATGCTTTCCTTCTAGCAGATATTTCCCTATCGACTCCGACTCATTGCTCTGGGGCAAAGATCTAGAGTCCATTTGGTAGTACCTTGGGGTTTGCAGTTATTAGTGGCAGATCCTTCGCTATCGACAGTGGGAAACCATCGTTGTCTCCTGATCGATAGATTCTTACAAGTGTTCGACTCCAACTCATCTATTCACACTTGTTAGATTGTACTGGGTACCTTGACGCTCATTATCATTATTGGTGAGTAGTCTCGCGTTTGTTAACGGTATACATCAATGACCGATAATCAAACAATTTCTCACATGGTCGACTTCAGATCATTTATTCCCATGGTGTAGAAATGTACCACGATGGTCGGTGAAGACCTCAGGTTGTATCAACATTCATTGGTTCACTTGACAGTTGCTCCTGTTGCTGCTAGTTGATACCACTCCACCTTATATGTTGCAGTCAGTCATGGTGACATTCTATATGCTGGCACCTGAGTTTGTAGTGTAGTACCATCCTATTCCATCATGTTCAGTTGGTACCTTTTCAGATCAGTCTTTGATATCAATGATCCGTTGCATTTTTCAGCATCATTGACACTCTTATATGTGATATTCAGACATGTAGTTGTTCGATCATGATCAGATGATCCATTATGTATTTTCCAGTCATTTATACTTGTATACTTAGTGGATCTGCTTGTACTTGATATGCGGATATGCTTTACTTTTTCTGAGCATGGGTATGCCCGCCTCAGACAGTGTTTCTTTCTGATCTCCTTTGGTGGCTTGGCAAGCTGAATTCTGGTGAAGTCCTCCTCAGTTTTTGACAGATTTCCTTTCCATGTACTTGCATAATACATTTCAGCCATCATGTGCCCCTTCTGACCTCATATATTTGGGGGCATTTGTTATAGCTCCAAATCTCACTCTTTTGGTTTGTGATGCTGCACATATAGCCTAGGGCAACCCCTCCTTCCAGACCTAGTCCCAAAATTTAAAAAACAGTGTTTTATCCCTTATACGTGACATTTCCCTGAGTTAAATGCATGTATACACGGGTAGGCATATACCCAACCCGCGTATATGTATTAAAACACTTAAAAAAATATAAAACTCCTTAATTTCGGGCAGAGATCGCGGGTTTTACCTGCTGATCACCTGTTAGTGCCCATGGCCCAACTGTTCCCAACCAACTCCCAACTAAAAAAATACTTTGGGAGAGGTATAAACAGACCTCAAAGGGAAGGCCTAAGGGAGGAGAGAAGAGAGAAAAAGGTTATTATGCTGAGATTTTTCCCCTGACTAGGTCTGAAGTCCCTTGTGCCTTCTGCACTTCCCCCATTTGTACAGGAAACCCTTGTTTCCTTGTGTGTTGATGTTCATCCACCATTTATGACATCATGGAGTAAGGCATGGAAGGAGTTTGTTAAAGGCTTGAGGCTGGAACAGATCCAGAAGGAAGCTGTTATGAAACCAGCTCACAAAAAGATAGAAAAGAGAGATCCACGCCTTAGAATTCAGCCTCTTCGAGGGGGCAACCTCCTTTACATTACATAAATGAACAATTCTTGAATGATACAAATGAGAATACCTCCTTTCTATATATAGGAGTCTAAGTGGTCCCAATACAATCAAAGCCTACATAACAATAATATTGTAGGGCACAACAGTAACAATGGTGGGCTTCTATGTGGCATAATAGTAACAATATGGGCACTACATGGGTACATCAATATAATAAGTGGGTTATACTAATAACAATAAGGGGTTACACTAGTAGTATAGGGGCCTAACATGCCCCTCTCCTTCAAAAAGCGTTGTCCTCAACGCTTGAGTAGTTCTTGATGCTTCTATATAAAATTCTTGTCCTCCCATGTGGAATATTCAGCTGGTAAGTTCTTCCACTTGATGAGATACTCTGAAATTGATCGATTTCGTAGCTGTCGGGTTCTTGTTTCTGTGACTGCTCCAGGTTCCAATATGAATTTTCCTTCCTCTTCAATTTCTGGCAATATTGCTTGAATTGGGATCTTTTGCAACTTTTGAATAAGTGGCCATACTTCTTCGTTCTTCTTCCATTCATCCGTTGCTTCGTTTATCCAATTTGGTTGGATAATATAAATAGCACAAAACAATGCTTCCACATCCTCATCCTTGAAGCGTCTTCCCATTCGGTAAGGTCGCCATTTTTTAAGTGCATGTAGTATTGCCAACATTTCCTTCTCATAAATAGCTTGCTTGAGATGTAGCAGTAAAAATACCCAATCACTCACATCAAAACATTTTTCACTACGATGTTGATCTACCAGTTGTTTCATTTTATTTTGCACCGAAGTGGCGTTATCCTTTAAAAGTTGGAGAACTTGTTGTTGATGCTCGATATGATCTTTCTCTACTTGAACCTTTTTCTTCTTGATATGTCCTTCTATCTTTTGAGGAGTGGTAATTTCTTCCAGTCCTTTACAAGATATGGTCAGATTCATTTCTTGATGCTCGATGTGATCTTTAACTTCTTGAACATTTTTCTTCTTGATGTGTCCTTCTATCTTGATAGTTTGAGGAGTGGTAATTTCATCCATTGAATTACAAGATATGGTTGGATTCATTTCTTCTTTCTCGATGTGATCTTTCACTTCTTGCACCTTTTTCTTCTTGATATGTCCTTCTATCTTGAGAGTTTGAGGAGTGGTAATTCTTGCCAATGCTTTACAAGATATGGTCTGATTCATTTCTTCTTTCTCTGGGGTGGTGTCCTGACGTATATCCTCTTCTTTTGATGTTTCTTGATCCTTTTCTTCCTCGTCTTCATATTCTATGTAAAATAATTTCTTCTCAGCACACCTATGACCTTTAGTGCATTTGCTATCACAATTGTAACAAAGCCCTTTTTCTCTTTTTTCTTCCAATTGTTGTGGTGTAACCCTTGTAGGTTGTGGAAGGCTGGGAGAAATAACACTTCCATCTTTATAGTTGTGAGGGGTATGCTTCCTGGTTTCCATAATTTTTCTTTCCATTATGTCACAAAGCCCTTTTACTCTTTCCAATTGTTGTGGTGTTGCTCTAAAGAAGGTGTTGCTCTTTATATCCTCATAATGTGCTATCATTTCCTCCGTGAAAATTGACCACGTAACAAGTTTTTTACGAGAACAAAGCCCTTTGTACCATAAAAATTGATCTGGTTCTAAATATGAAGATGCAATACATACCTTTTGTAACAGTTGTACACCATGTATATCAAAATATTGCTCCATCTGAAGTATCCAATTTACCGGATCCTTGCCATCAAACTTCCTCATCTTGCTTTTTCTTGATTTTAGGAGCTCTAACTTGAAACGACTGTAACTCTGTACTTTCAGATCTTTAAGTTCTGAACTTGTGATCTGTAGTAGCCCTCTGTGTCCTCTTTCCAATGCCACAAGTCTGATCCAAATTGGATTCTCCAAGAAAAAGTTATGCACAATCTCCCGCAGTGACCTGATTATAGACTAGTTCAGTAGAGCGAACTTGTATGAAGTGCCACGTGTCACTGTTTCAACCTTTGACTCTAAAAAATATATAAACGGAAACTACAGTCCATCCTCTTTCTGTACCTTGTTACGAAATTTCAATCTGATGCTCAGAAAGAAAGTTATGACGATTTTCCGCAGGTCACCTGTTTTGAGTGTAATTCAGGAGTCTGCAAAAAGACCAACTTCCGCAGATCATATCTCCGAACATATCGCGCAAAAAGATCTGAAATTTGGACCCAAGGTTCAGCGCCAATTCTTCTCAAATGGGTTTTTTTTTGCAACTTCTGAAACGTCACAGAAAAAAAGTTATAGCGAAAATGCCACGATGACCTATTTGGAGCAGCGAAACCCTAGAATCCAAAGCTCTGATACCAAATGTTATGAAACCAGCTCACAAAAAGATAGAAAAGAGAGATCCACGCCTTAGAATTCAGCCTCTTCGAGGGGGCAACCTCCTTTACATTACATAAATGAACAATTCTTGGATGATACAAATGAGAATACCTCCTTTCTATATATAGGAGTCTAAGTGGTCCCAATACAATCAAAGCCTACATAACAATAATATTGTAGGGCACAACAGTAACAATGGTGGGCTTCTATGTGGCATAATAGTAACAATATGGGCACTACATGGGTACATCAATATAATAAGTGGGTTATACTAATAACAATAAGGGGTTACACTAGTAGTATAGGGGCCTAACAGAAGCTTTGCTTGGAGCCTGCTAAAGGTGACTCAGGTGAAATTATTCCTTTTTATGTACTTTGTTTGTCTATAATAAAAGAAACACATGTCTTGGTTCCCGATATAAATCTTCTTTATGTTTATGATATCCATGTTTAGAATTCATATGTAAATGGTTGTTTGGATTCCATAACTAACTACCTTTATTTATAACATGAAGATGGTTTCTTTATAAGGTTTTGTCCATATACTGTTATGTTCTTTGGAATTGGTTGTTCTGCAGGACAAAAGAGAAGAAGGGAACTCCAAGAAGGGTTTGGACCCTAAAGGCCTTCTCAAACGTAGGACCTAAGGTACGTCCCCTTTACAAAATAATTTTCTTATAATAGCATAATGGCTGTGTGAATGTGTGTTTCTTTGAATAGATAACTTTCAGTCTACTAGGGTTTCAACCCAAAAATCCCTAGGGGAACATTTCCCTCCAACAAATATACTAGGACATTTGTTAATTTTTAGGTATCATGATTTGTCTAGGCTTATGAAACGTCCTCCTATTGGCATTTTCAAATGTCCTCTTATTGGCATTTTCCTATGTGGCCCCAGGGCTTATGAAATGCTCTTCAATTTGCATATGCAACAAACTCTCGATAGCGTTCCTGTTTGCATATGCAACAAATGCTCAATAGCATTATTAACTATACCTGTAGTTTTTAATTGAGTGTCATACATGATTACAAAGATTGTGATGCATTTTAACAAAGTTTTACAATCTGGGGTTTTTAAATATGAGTCCCGCGTAACATTACATCATTATTAATGAATAAAGTTGTTGTACTCATCGTGGTTGTTCCCAAAAGTTGAGCAATGTATCTTCACCATCCTGTGATAGCCTAGTCACTCCATGTACAACCTCATCTATGATGCTAATTTTGTTGTTAATCTGGATGGCTCTCAGAGTCCCGAGTGAAGTCAAGATAACCATAGTCACATATTCTTCCCAAATCCCAAGAGTCGTCAAAGCTAGAATGAAAGGTACATGCATCAACCTCAACCAACAGAACTTAGGGTTATTATAAAATTATTAGAGCATAGGTAAGAACCTAACTGATGAATAATTGCAT
The DNA here is from genome assembly GCA_031772625.1 of Pinus tabuliformis. NCBI lineage: Eukaryota > Viridiplantae > Streptophyta > Pinopsida > Pinales > Pinaceae > Pinus > Pinus tabuliformis. The sequence goes on from CM062817.1 coordinate 420,356,320, forward strand.
AAACTTGAAATAATTGAAAAGGAAAATTGGAAGAGAGAATGAATTCGATATCTCAATATTGATGAGAGCATCAATACATAAATCAACAATGTTAAGCTTAACTACATGCAAGCACTAACATTGACTAAATATAAGTGTGCTTTATGCTATCTTAATGTGCATGTACACCACATACAAACACTAAAGCTAACTAATGTGTGTGACACAAAGTGCTGGCTCTCAAGCTAACTAAAGCTAACTAATGTGCATGTACACCAACATGCCCCCTTAAGCATAAGTTGGTTGAGTATGATGTGAGATTGATGAGTCCCAACAACAAGGCCATTTTAGGTACCCATTTAATATGCATGAAACATGAAAGAGGGAAAACCTAGGGGGAAGGAAACCCCCCCTCAAAATAAAATGAAAAACTGAAAGAAAAGACAATTGTTATGCATTTGTGTCATTCATCTCAAGATGATCTCGCAAAAAGTGAAACTTTTGCTCAATGAAAATCTTCGCGAATAAGTTGGCAGTCTGCTCAAAATTGGAATAGTACTGCAAATCAACAACCTCATCGTGAATCAATTCTTTGATGTAGTGAATGTGGATCTCGATATGCTTAGTTCGTTGTCGTTGCAATGGATCTTTGTAAAACTTTAGTGTACTCTAATCACACTTGGATGATGGACAATGATACCAAGATCAGAAAGGAAATGCTTCAGCCAAATGGCTTGAATAGCGACATTGACTTCTCCTCTATACTCGGCCTCTGATGATGATAAAGCAATGGCAACCCGCTTCTTGCTTGACCAACAAATGGGATTGGATCCTAAACTAAGTACATAGATGGAGGTGGACTTGCGATCAAGCTTGTCGCCAACCCAGTCTAAATTTGTGAACCCGATGAGATCTAAAGAACAATTTGCTGCATAATAAGTCCCATAGGTAGTTGCCACCTTGACATATCAAAGATGCACTTTTCAACTTTCTAGTGTAACTCATATGGCTTCTGTATGTATCGGGAAACTACTCTTACAACATATGAGAGATCAAGAGAGGAGTGCATGAGATAAAGAAGATTCCCCACAAGCTAACAGTACAATGTGTAATCAACCAATGGTGTGTCTTTCCCATCCTCAAGCTTTATCCCTAATAAAAAAGGTGTGGTTGTTGGCTTGCAGCCACTCATGTGAAATCATGCCAAAAGATCTCTAGCATACTTCATCTGAGAAATGGTAATCCTAGAACCATTCTAATTGATCTCTAGTCCAAGGAAGAAATTGAGCAAGCCCATGTCTATCATAAAAAAATTCTTATGCAATACAATTTTAATCTCAACAATGGAAAAAATTGAACTACATATTATCAAAAGAACATCTACATCACGGGGGCTTCACTAGGGGAGAAATACCACACCACGTGGGTTCATATGGGGGGATATAAATTGAGGAAAAAATGGAATAATATATTCGAGGATATATAGGGGGAAAATGGTTTTTATATTGGCAGGTGTAAAAAATGGAGCTCAAAGTTAATGAAAAAAATATAAAGGGGTATAAAATATGTTAACGAAAAAATGGATACCTACAATATCTAGTGGAAGTAGAGGTTTTTAAAATTGGGAAAGTGTATTGGGTTTGTATTGGTAGGGGGTTAAATAATGTGATTTTTATGAGTATTTTCCAATATGTAGTCGAATTAAGGGTATCGTTTAATATGCCACAAATGCATGTGATAGGTCAGAGGTTCATTGAGTGAAGCCCCTGTGATCTACATATCGTATTATGATCAACATGGAGTCAACTTTTTTCAGAAAATAAACGTTGAAATTAGATTTGCAGTGTACAAAATTTTGAGACAACAAATAGGAATACATCTTTGCGTAATAGGATCTAGGTTTTTGCTTGAGGCCATAGAGATATTTCTTTCGTTTGTATATAAGAGATGAATATTGCATGTATCCTTGCGACTGATCCATGTAGATTTCCTCCTAGAAATCACAGTGAAGAAAGGAATTCTTCACATCGATAAGATGCACCTTCCACTGATTTTTTGTTTCAATGGAGAGAGGTAGCCGAATAGAATCAATTTTTCCCACTAGAGCAAAAGTTTCATTATAGTCAACATTATGTACCTACTGAAAACCTTTGGCCACCAACCATGATTTGGATTGACTAACTTGGCCATCTACTACTTGATTGGTAGGGTAAACCCACTTAAATCTAACAAGTTTATGATTGGAAGGTAGGGGAACTAGGTCCTAAGTCTAGTTCTCAAAGAGAGTTTTATTTACCATCCATAGTTGGTTTCCACACAGGATGCCTAGATGCTTTTGCATAATTTTGTGGATCAAATGCATGCATCATATAAGTGTGTGTGGGCATGCATGGATCTGCTTGTGGAGCTTCCTGAAACTGAGGTCAGGTAGCAATATTATCTAATAAATCACACATGTTGTGCCATTTTTGTGCTGAAGGTTGTCGAGAATATTTTGAACTGCATGAGAAAGTATTATCTTGATGTTCAAAAATTAGTGGTCCAACAGATATCGCAAGCAAAGGCTCATCTACATTAGAAATCTTATTCGAATATTATTTTCATATGTTAAAATTGGCAACCAGGGGTAAAACTTCATGTGGGTCATCTTATTCATGGCTAATAATATTTTTATTAGATTCCTCTTGTCGAGAGGTGTAGGATTGATATAAATATGATCCAATTCCGATAAGTATTCATGGAGATATGAATTTATTTTGATTATGGAATTATTATCAAGCCGACCTACAACTCATGTAGGCTCAGAAGCCCAACAGTCTCATCTATTCACCCACCAACGTTGTGTATAAATATAAGAGGAATTTTCCTCATTTGGACTCACTCATCTCATCACATCTCTCTCTCTCTCTACTGCGCAGATATGAGTCTCTTCTCTACTGCGTTGAAATGGGTCTCACTCTCTCACACATGTGAAGCCGGAAACTGCTGAAATTGAAGCTGCAACTGCAGAAGTAAAGATTGACTTGCGTGGCCTAGAACATCTCCTCTTTGGAATTGCGCTGTAGGCTCATCTGAATCTCCTTTGAAAGCCGCAACTTTCGGTGGTGGAATGAAGTCAATCCGACGAACGGTTTGCAAGATATCGACTGCCCTAGTTTGAAGCCGGAAACCGCTGAAATTGAAGCTGCAACTACAGAAGTAAAGATTTACTTGCGTGGTCTAGAAGATATCCTCATCTGAACTGCATTGTAGGTTCATCTGAACCTCCTCTGGAAGCCGAAACTTTTGGTGGTGGAATGAAGTCAATCCGACGGTCGGTTTGTGAGATATGGTCTGCCCTAGTTTGATAATGAAGCCGCTAATGCTGATGCTACTGATCTAGGGTTTGCTACTGCTGATATGAATCAGATTTATTGTACTATTTCTCTCTGCTGAATTATTGAAGATAAAAGAAGATTTGATCAAAGGGTTTCCCCACACATTGTGGGGTTTGTTCCTGGCTAGCCACCACATCTTGTGTCTCTTGTCTTGGCTTGTTTTCTGTCGATCGTTTAATGTTCTATCTGCACTTTACTTTATGTACATGTGACTGCTAATTGGTGGAATATAATAAGAAAAAGAAGTAAACTGTTATAAGCATAGAACATACCATAACTTAACATGGTATCAAAGCTGAGGTGAAGACAAAGCCCGAGCAAGAGCAAGAGCAATCATCGAAAAGAATTTTGGCAAGGTTATCCTAAAAGAACTATGGGGTCCTCAACACTCTTTCCTACCAAAGACAAGCTCCGTGAGAAAGCTGAAGATGTCTATCGATCTAACCCTTGAAGATCAAGGAGTGCTGGACCATGTAAGAGGCAATATTGTTGAGCCTTCATCAAATGCATCTGCTGCTACCTGGAACAAATGGAAAAATGGAGAAGTCAAAACAAAGAAGATCATCCGGGACTCTATCGACAAGCACTTGGTCGCCTACATCTCTGATCTAGACACCTCCAAGGAAATCTACGACAGACTGGTGAGTTTATTTAAAGTTAATGATGCAAATCAAGTTTTGTTTCTTAGAAATAAGTTGAGGGAAATCAAGAAGGGTAAAGATGAAAGTATGCAAGCATACTTTTTAAGAATCACCGAGATCAAGAACGATCTCCTATCTATTGGGGAAACCATTACTGACAGAGAAATGGCACTCACAACTCTCGGAGGATTACCATCTTAATGGTATGTGTTCAGGACTACTCTTCTGAACTATAATGTAATTCCTGGTTTCGAGGAATTAATGGCTAGATGCATTCAAGAAGAAACAAGGGAAGAAGTGCAAGAAATGCCCATGCCTAAAGGTCCTCCTGCTGCCTTTTCTTCTCATGCAAAGAATAGAAAGGACTCACACCGGGATGATGATCAAAATACCTCTGATGGCAAATCAAAGGAATGACAAATTCAACAGCAAAGGTAAGAGGAGAGCTGGGGATCGAGGAAGAGGACAACCATTCAAGAAGGCTAGAAAGTTCAGGATGTATTAAATGCACCTGACCTCAAAAAGAACCTAGCGTCCATCTCGACAATGGAAGACAAAGGCTACAAGGTAACCTTCAGCAATGGCAAGGTACGTATATGGAAAAATAATGTTAAAGATGCCTTTACTCTTGGGTTTCATGTTGATTCATTATATCAGGTCGATGGAAGTCCGCTAGGTGTCATATCTTATGACACATCTCTTCAGTCCAAACTTTGGCATCAGAGGCTTTCCCACCTTCATTATAAAGCTCTACCCGATGTAACATTGAGGGTAACAGGGATGCCCGAATTCCAAGTAGAGAAAGAAGGTGTATGTCCGGGATGTGCCAAAGGAAATCTCAAAAGGGGACCATTCCCCTCAAGCCAAAGCAAGACCTCCGATATATTATAGTTGGTTCACTCAGGCATACCTGAGGTTGGCATTAAGAGGGAGACTACTACACCACATACTCCTGAACAAAATGGTTTGGCAGAAAGGAAGAACCGCACAATTATGGAAGTTGTCCGGGCCATGCTACATGATCAAAGTCTTCCTAAGTTTCTATGGGCTGAAGCTGCAAACGTTGTCGTATATGTACAAAATTCGATGCCCTCATCAAGCATTGGGTTCCAAGACTCCTAAAGAAAAGTTCACTGGTAAGAAACCTGATGTTTCTCATTTCAGAATTTTTGGAAGCCCTGTATATTTTCATGTGTTGAAAGAGAAAAGAAATAAATTGGGTGCATCTGCAAAGAAGGGAATTTTCGTGGGCTATGGTGAAAATACTAAAGGCTATAGAATCTATGTAGCCGGTCAAAGTTAAGTCGTAATTACTCATGATGTTACCTTTGACAAAGATATGGCTCTCAGCAAGGTGAACAATCTTCCGACTTTGAGGAGCTCTCAAGAAGCCGACAACAGGGAATCGAAAGAAAAGGATGATGAATCAATGCTTGATGTAGAAGAACCCATGGATCCGATTAATCCTCCTCCACATGAGCCTTCCTCTTCTAAGAAGAGGCCTTCATGGCTTAGGGGGATACTTGATGATGCTGAAGGACATGTTGCACCCTGAGGAACCTTCCATCAATGTAAGAAACTTAACAGGTATTAGGGATACCTGACCATCATGAGCACGATCATACAAAATGAACCTTCATCATTCTCAGATGTCATCTATCATTAACTATGGAAGGATGCTATGACCATAGAATATGAATCTATTATGGAGAATGATGTCTGGGAAGTAGTTCCCAGACCCTGGACAAGACAATTGTTACTTTAAAATGGCTTTACAAGATAAAGCATGCAGCAGATGGAAGCACGGAAAAGTATAAGGCTCGTTTTGTTGCTCGAGGTTTCTCCCAAAAGGAAGGTATAGACTATGATGAGATATTTGCACCTGTTGCTAGATATACAACCATCCGCTCGATCATAGCCCTTGCCGCTTCACAAGGATGGAACCTACATCAGATGGATGTCAAGACTGCGTTCTTGCATGGCTCGATCAAAGAAGAGGTCTACGTGGAGCAACCCGAAGGATTTGAGATTTATGATCGAAAATCTCATGTATGCAGGTTGAAGAAGGCTCTCTATGGGCTGAAGTAAGCACCCCGAGCATGGTATGAGAGGATCGATAGCTACTTGATGAAGCTGGGATTCACTAGGAGTGAAGCCGATCCTAACCTTTACTTTAAGTTTGAAGATGAAAAGCCTCTCATACTGGTGTTGTATGTGGATGACCTCTTTCTAACAGGTGCAGACCCTCTCATTTACAAATGTAAGAGGGAGCTGGCCTCTGAATTTGAAATGAAAGACCTAGGACTGATGCACTACTTCCTAGGACGTGAAGTATGGCAGAAGCCAAGGGAAATTTTCCTATCTCAAGGGAAATATGTGGTAAAGATATTGGAAAGATTTGGTATGATGGACTGCAAGCCTGTGACTACCTCAAGGATCTTAACTTTTAGAAGTTATATGGTAGTGATGTCGGACCAGATTTGGGAAATGCCTCTGAGTTTCATAAACTCATTCGCATTGATGTTCTTGGTGAACCTCCGTCCGAACATATTTTTTGCAGTTAGCATTGTGAGCTCATATTTGGTTGAGCCTCACTGGATTGATGCCAGGAATCTTCTGAGATGTCTTCAGGACACAATCTCTCATGGATTAAGATACACTGCCGGAGATGTGAGACTACTTGGATATACTGATGTTGATTGGGCAGGCAGTGTGATGGACCGTAAGAGCACTTCTGGGTATTTTTTCACCTTGGGATCTGCTTCGATATCCTGGATGAGCAGGAAGCAGAAGTCGGTGGCTTTGAGCACCGCCGAAGCAGGATATATTGTTGCTAGCATAACCTCGTGTGAGGCAGTCTGGTTGCGAAAGCTCTTCAGTGAGCTGTTTGGATTTACATTGGATACCACTGTGATTCTCTGTAACAACCAGAGGTGGGATTCGATTATTGAGGAATCCCGTATTTGTCAATTGCTCCAGCAGATAGACATCATCTGGGATATGGTAAGTCGATGAGAAAGGAAGCTCCATCACGTTAAGATGATGTACAGGTTGATACACCTTGTCAAAGCCCCGAGGAAAGATCTAATCTATGATTTTCCCAAACGACTTGGAGTCGGTAAGAAACCCTTGTACAAGGGTCTTGCATGTTGCATACATTGAGCTCTGGGAGCTCTGAGGGCTTGTGGTTCCTAGTGGAGCAACATATGACCACATGGTGACTCACCCTCCCCTGGTGGTGCACACTGGAACAAGATGATTCGCTCTCTTGTGGGACAAGATGATTCGCTCTCTTGTGGGACAAGATGATTCGCTCTCTTGTGGAACAGGATGATTCGCTCTCCTGTGTAGCAGGATTGATGTGTTCTCTTGTGAGGCCTGGATTGATGTGTTCTCCATGGCAGCCTGGATTGATGTGTTCTCCATAGCGATTGTAGCAGGATTGATGTGTTCTCTTATGAGGCCTAGATTGATGTGTTCTCCATGGCAATTGTAGAAGGATTGATGTGTTCTCCTGTGAGGACAGGATTGATTAGTTCTCCTGTCGAGGCATCCTACCCATGCAGTTTGGGACTCATGGTAAGTACCTCTCATTTGATCAATGAGCAGGGAAATGAAGTTAGGGACCATAGTAGTACCGATGGACGCATCGTTGTAACTACCGTAATCCCTACGCTAGGATGACCTCCATTGATCTGGGATCAATGATACTAGTCTGGGACCAGTGGTAGGAGTTGTACCATACTATGACGCTGACTTCGGGTCGGTTGAGACTGGTCTGGGATCAGTGGTACATACTCGGAGACTGACTTTGAGTCAGTGGAGGATGATATTGGTCTGGGACCATTGGAGTTGTACTCACTATGACGCTGACTTCGGGTCGGTTGAGACTGGTCTGGGACCAGTGGTACATACTCTGAGACTGACTTTGAGTCAGTATGATACATCCTCGATCATTTCTTCCTCTTCATAATTCGGACAAAAGCAGAGTAGAACAGAACAATGCAAGAGCAGAGCAGAACAAAACAAAACAGTACAGATCAGTGCAGGGCAGAACAAGACAAAGCAGAACAGGCAAAATAGAGTAGAGCGGGGCAAGGGTAAGGCTGTACAAGGCAGTGCATTTGATGGATGAATAGTAACGATCGATAGACAGATTGCAGATGAAGTTCTCCATGGTTGAGAGGGAGTGTTAAAATTGGCAACCAGGGAAAAACTTCATGTGGGTCATCTTATTCATGGCTAATAATATTTTTATTAGATTCCTCTCGTCGAGAGGTGTAGGATTGATATAAAGATCATCCAATTCCAATAAGTATTCATGGAGATATGAATTTATTTTGGTTATGGAATTATTATCAAGCCAACCTACAACTCATGTAGGCTCAGAAGCCCAATAGTCGCATCTATTCACCCACCAACGTTGTGTATAAATATAAGAGGACTTTTCCTCATTTGGAATCACTCATCTCATCACATCTCTCTCTCTCTACTGCGCAGATATGAGTCTCTTCTCTACTGCGCTGAAATGGGTCTCACTCTCTCACACATGTGAAGCCGGAAACTGCTGAAATTGAAGCTGCAACTGCAGAAGTAAAGATTGACTTGCGTGGCCTAGAAGATCTCCTCTTTGGAACTACGATGTAGGTTCATCTGGATCTCCTTTGAAAGCCAAAACTTTTGGTGGTGGAATGAAGTCAATCCGACGAACGGTTTGCAAGATATCGACTGCCCTAGTTTGAAGCCGGAAACTGCTGAAATTGAAGCTACAACTGCAGAAGTAAAGATTTACTTGCGTGGCCTAGAAGATATCCTCATCTGAACTACACTGTAGGTTCATCTGAACCTCCTCTGGAAGCCGAAACTTTTGGTGGTGGAATGAAGTCAATCCGACAGTCGGTTTGTGAGATATGGTCTGCCCTAGTTTGATAATGAAGCCGCTAATGCTGATGCTACTAATCTAGGGTTTGCTACTGCTGATATGAATCAGATTTATTGTACTATTTCTCTCTGTTGAATTATTGAAGATAAAAGAAGATTTGATCAAAGGGTTTCCTCACACATTGTGGGGTTTGTCCCTGGCTAGCCGCCACATCTTGTGTCTCTTGTCTTGGCTTGTTTTCTGTCGATCATTTAATGTTCTATCTGCACTTTACTTTATGTACATGTGATTGCTAATCGGTGGAATATAATAAGAAAAAGAAATAAACTGTTATAAGCATAGAACATACCATAACTTAACATCTTATTCATCAAACTTGTGGTGAGGGTAACTTTCTAAAAAGTTCTTCTACTGGTGCATGCAAAGGATCTTCTTCAAACTTTATTCTCCTTTTGAAGCTCTTCAGTGTTGATATCAAGCAATTTGTACCCTTTGAATTCATTGGAATATCCAATGAACATGCATTCCTTTGTATGAGGCTCCAAAGCCTTTCTCTTCTCTATAGGAATGTGGCCCATGCTCAAGATCTGAAAATGTGAAAATGATTGACTTCAGGTTGCATGCTAGTCCAAGCCTCAAAAGGTGTTTTTCCAGTAACATATTTATGAGGATATATTTTATGGATCTATGAAGAACAGTTGATAGCTTCATCACACAATTTTGATGGAAGAAATCTTGCATGCAACATGCAACTAGCCATCTCTTTCAAAGATTTGTTCTTCCTCTCGTCCACCCCGTTTTGCTATAGAGTGTAAGGAACCACGTGTTGCAATTGTATGCCTACTTCATTACAAAGATTATGGATACATTTATTGACATATATATTAATAAATATATATGTCAACTTCCAACTTACAACTTTATTATTCCTTTGAACTGACTCCTCTGCCATGCATTCTATCACATCTGTAAGCACAACATGTTTATACCATTAACACGTAGATCAACACAAAAATTATCAAGTAGGATTCCATTTCATCAAATAGGTTGTCATCAAGGACAACTCATCAGGCAGGTTGCCATCAAGGACAACACCTAGTTCATAATGCGAACAATTTCCCGTATCAAGCTTTTGATTCTGATCTATAAACCTTTGACCCATCATTCTGGTATTTTGTTGCATTCATTCTGTCACCTTTGAACTGACCTGTGAATTCTGTTACAAGTGAGTTTGCATCAAGGACAACACATGCATCATAATGCCAACAAAATTCTCCTATTTTTGTTTGATAAGTGTGCTCTTCAGAAGCTATCGTCTACATCGTCTATGCCTTTTTCTCCTGCCACTTCATAATAAGTTGAGGACAGTCTTCGGTAGCATGGTTCAATTGTTTACAATATGTACATGTCATGCAAGGGTTAGAGCAGTCTCGTGTAATGTATCCCGATTTCCTATAGCTATAACAAATCACCATGCCCTTTCCTCTTCCAAATCCTCTTCTACCTCTACCTTGAAATCCCTATCCTCATTCCTGCATCCCTTGATATATTCCTAGATTATATATTCTAGGTGTGTTATAGATTGGTGTTGCAGCTTCAGATCCTTCTACCTCTTGTACCTATTGCGTATATGTGGTGTGATCTCTCATTAAATTTAATGCGCAAAAAGTATGTATATCATGTCCTACTAACTTGCAAAAGTCACAAAATAGTCTCTTAACTGAACTTTGATACTTCTACATCATCAGATAAGATGTTGGTATATCTCCGCAAACTTTAGAAACCTCATGCATGTAAATTGGTAGCTCAGTGACAAATTCCAACCATGGGACGAGATTACTCTTTTCGAGGGGACCAATTTTAACTATTGAAGCACTCAATTTGGACAAGGGAAAGTGTGCTTTTGATTTAAAATCCCACATGTGCATATTTTATCAAGTTGGCCCTAAATCAAATTGGACACCCTTGGAAGGCTATAAATACAAGTGACCTCGACCTCATTTGGAAAAAGAATCTTGGATCATTATTCTATTCTCTTTCTTATTTTTGGCTCGCATAGGCTTGAGGCATGTCCGTGGAGGAATGGATTCACACGAAGGTTAAACTGCAGGAGATGAAGCTCACATCTCTATTTTAGCATTTTGGGTCTCAGCCGCAGGCATGTCACAGAATAATATCGGCTACAACCGCATGCAGGTTGGCTCATTTGTGCGGTTGAAGCCTTTGAGTTACACACACTTCACATCGTCCATGTGGTTGGGACCTAGGGTTTGGTTTTTCAGATGACCAAAGTTTTCGTTAGTTGACCGCAGTGTTTCACAGTTGACCGGAGATAGTTATAGTTGACCGCAAGCATCTAAAGCAAGGTTTTGGTTATTAGCTTTGTTAGGTTTATCTTATGGATATTGTTTAGATGGTTTTGTTGGATAGGTTTATGATTGAAGATATGGATCATTGTACTCTCTTTTACTGAATCATTCAATGACAATCTAATAAGAAGAATAATTTAAAAGGGTTTTCCCCAAAGTGGGTTTTTCCAGACTGGTCTCTCACCAATCCTGGTGTCTCTATGTGTGAATGTTTTTCTTCTATTGTTCCTTTATATTTCATTGTATTGATGATGATGTTGTTCTTTCTACATAATTGCATATGTTGTTGAATAATGTTGTAAATCTGAATAATGATATGATGCTATGGGGTAAATTTAATATGGAAATAATGAAATGCAATTATCAAATCAAAGAATAATATAGCCCTAAGAAAAATTAACAATGCCATAGTACCCTATCATGTGCTAATGGATTCATAGCTCATATGGACATGTATGTTGCCATATTTGCAAACTCATTCTTATAATTGCCCACCTTGCATATAGTGCACCAAAATTCTTCACACTTCTCTTTTCCTTTTGTTAGGTCCTCCAACTATATTGTTAAAGCTTCTAGTTGCAAATGGATTTGCACCATAATTACGCTATTTTCACTACTTGTCGGGGATGCTTCTAACTTCATAGTATTTCATAAAGCTTCAAGTTGTGTAACAAATTTGTATTTAGTTAGCGAAACACATGTATGCAACAACAGACATACAATAAACTACTCTCTATGCTACATGTCTAGAGGTGGAAGCCATAACCAATCCAAGAAAACTTTAAACCATTGATCATACTCTCATACTAACTCGCTAACATCTCGCTAAATCTCCTTGACTTTTGCAATACACTTAGATTCCACATTTGGTTTTTAGAACTCCTTTAGAAAATTCTACATGATGTCTCCTAATGATATACCTTGTCCTCCTAGCATGATATTCTTGAATTTCATATACCAGGTTAACATGTGATCCCTAAAAGTGGTCTCCAACTATGCCACATTTTTCGTGTTCATCTTTCACCTACTTGATAATGTATGTTTCCTTGAACACAAGAAGATATTTCTAAGGGTCCTTTGACCTAACATCATAAAAGTATGGCATTTACATGGAAGGATCAACGTCCATCATGGTTCTTTAAAAACTTATTCTATGTGATATTTTTGGCTAATTCAAAGGTACCTTTGGTTCTATATGACTACTTCTGTTATCTTGACCATCTTTACTATTCTTCTCACTAACTACAACAACTCACTAGATGATCTTACTTCTTAGTTTGGTGATGTGTGCAGGGTCATGGGTTTGATGCAAGACATGGCCTACACAAGGTTACTATGATACATTGTTTCATCTCATTCTAAGATGAGTCAAGGGCTTCCTTCCTTTGTCATTCTTATTTTGTTGCGTAATTCTTCGCTATATTCTACATATGAAACGCAACTGGGTAGGTGTTCTGCACTTATTCCTTCTTCCCAATCTTCAGTGTGTTGCCTTCTTTTTCCTTTTCTAAACTCTCTTACTATCCTTCTATCTATCTCAGGTTCCAACACAAACCTATCTCTTACTTCACTACTGTGTGAAATTATCGCTCCATTGCGAAACACTCTATTGGCTTCTTCCATTGTGCTTTCGTCGTATGTCGATGTATGTGCTCTAACCCTTCATTTATCTTTTGCGATTTTAGATCTTTGATGTATCGACATCCTAAGCTCATTTTGTGCTTTACTTACTCTATTGTATACCTCACCCTCATTCCCTTAGGCTACCCACTCATCAACCCCTAGTCTCCCCATCGCGTGCAAAGAAAAGCAACCACTCTTGGTCTTGGATTTCAATTACATTACTCCTTTTTCATACAATAACATATTTATCTAGGTGAATAATGATCTCAAGAAACTTCATCACTATCTCTTGAAAATTTCTCTCTTAGTTGCATTATATGAATGAGTACCTTCTATTGAAAAAACAGCAATGTAACCCTCTAATATGTTATCTAACAAAAAATTAATTGCACATGGGACTTTGTTACTCACAAAATTTACTCTTCATATTATTTCTTGATTCCATTAGTATGGTGCAATAGAGCACCAATTTCCAACCTTTTTTGATAGTCTTAGTAACCACTCAACTAGAATAGCGAAGAATTCAACAAAGAAAATTTTGTGTAAATTTGTAAAGGCGTACTTTTGTAGCCATTCTTTCAAATCTATTTTTTGGTTTCTGGTACGTTCTGTTGCAAATTTGTGTTCCTTCATGTTTACCCACTATTTTATTTCTTCTTTAGTTTTCCTTCACATTTCCTTCAATCATGGATCCTGGTCCTAGCACAAAACCACTTGTTGGAGCATAGAGGGTAGACTTGTGTTCAATGTGAAATAGCCAACAAAACCCCTCATACACTTGTCCTTTCGGCATCACCCATTAGCAGGTGAATTCTCACCCAAGGCATCTATGAGGGATTATAGGACCCTAGATAGATATGTATTGATGAGGGAGATTTAGGTTTTGCATTTTTCATTAGTCTTTGCCCAATATATTAGCCATTTAAAACCAAAACTTTAGGTATACACCTTTTTGCACGATAAATCCATTATGTTCATAAAAAATATAAAACATAAATAAAAATATTTCAATACATTATGCACAGACATAGGAATAAAAAAAGATATTCATTAATATTGCAATCTCTCCATTACATTCCAATTACCATGCCTCACCAGCCTAATAGATTAATTTTTATAGTGTGAAACCTTTACAGAAAATCAACTACATGATTAGAATACTAAATTATCCATGTCTATCGCATATGCATGGCTCCCTATTACATCATGGATTTATCAATTTATACTTTTACATTAAGGTGCAAAGTTGACGAACAACCCACTTTCACTATGGGTGATAACTATTACCATGGGGAAAAACCCACAACCTAAGCCTAACATCTCTCCTTCTTTCTCACATTTCATGCATCAACCCTTCCCTAAGTTTTCTACGTGGTATCCTTCTCTATGGTGTGCCTCTGCACAGATACAAAAATCTTTCCTCAAAATTCTTTTCCAAAACAAATCCATGATGCGAATGGGTTGGCTCAGGAAGACATGCACTCCATTAAATGCAAAAATATTCTAGCTACTATGATGAAGATAGAGTTGAGGAAAGCTTATGATAAAGTGGATTGGTCATTTCTCATGCCGATCTTGCTTCAGAATGGTTTGAAGTTTGATGTGGTTTTGTAGATAATGGGATGTGTGAGAACAACCAATTATGTTGTTCTAGTTAATGGTGAGCCATCATATTTTTCTAGAGTTTCACATGGCACTCATCTAGGCAGTCCCTTATCACGTTTTTGTTTTTTATTCATCATTAAAGGATTGAGTATATTAATTATGGAGAAAAAATTAGAGGGTAAAAGTAAAGGAGTAGACCTTGGTTAGGAGATGGAGATAAATCACACTAATGTTTTTCTTTTTAGCTTGGGTATTGTTGAGGAATGGAAAATATTCAAAGGGATTTTGCATTGTTTTTCTGCGGCATCAGGCATGGAGGAATGCTTGGAAAAATCATTTTGTTTGAACAACAACTTGGATGAAGCCCAAGTGAATTTGATCCAAGAAGTCTTTCCTCTCAGTTTTGGCTCTTTAAATGACAACTTTAAATATCTTGGTTTCTTCATAAAGCCTAACAATTACCAAACTGCAAATTTGTCCTAGCTTGTTAAAGAGGTGGAAAAACACACTTTTCATTGGTGCAACTGATGGCTTTCATTAGGAGGCCATATGATCTTTAATAAAATCGGCCTTGGAAAGAATATTAGTCTTCTAGTTGACTTTAGCAAAAATTCCTAAAAGTATTTTAGGTGCTATAAAAAAGTTATGTATTTATTTTCTTTGGAATGGAAAGAAGCATGGGAGAAGAATGGCACTAGTGTCTTGTAACAATTTGTTTCTTTCGAAGTCTTTGGGGTGTTGGGGCTTACATAATATGGAGAGATTTGGCCTAGCTCTTGCAGTCAAGAGTTGTTGGAGTATGTTTTTTCACAATAGTCCGTGGAGTCTGGTAATAAGGGTGAAATATTTGAAATCCTTGTCGGTTGTAGGTTGGCTCAAGCAAGAGCCAAAAGTCACCAGGGGAGGCTCTATGATTTGGAGGAATTTGGTAAGTGGTCTACAAGCTTTAGAGAAATGGATTTTGTGGAATATTTAGAACAAGGCTAAAGTTCTTCTTAGTTGTGACCTATGGATCTGATGTGATGGTCACCATAAAATATCCTATAGGCTAGTGGAGTTTTTAAATCATCTAGTTATATGACTATCATTGATGTTGCTAGGAAGGTAGATGTCGCTTCAAATAGTAAAGAGTGGCTTTCAACTCAAGATTTTGGCTTGTCTCATGCTTGAGAATGGAGCTCTTTTGTATTGAATTTGGGTAAAGTTAGTATTGTAATTAACTAAGAGGAAGGTGACATTATCAAGTGGTCTAAGATAAAAAAAAGTTGAATTATAATAGCCAAATCTAGATATGATGCGCTTATTCAAGGTAATCCTCTTGCTTCTTCAAAATGGTGGCACATATTACAATGGAAGGGACAATGCCCCCTTAAATGTAGGTTGTTCCTTTGGTTGTTGTTGGAAGGAAAAATATTGACTTGGTATATTCTTGTTAAGAAAGGTTGGGTAGGTCCTGGATTATTTGTTCTATGTCGAATGAAAGAGTAGTCTATCGTGCATTTATTTATTCATTGTCCTTTTGTAATTTATGTTTGGAAGATAGTTTTCTCATGTTTTAACCATGATTCCTGGTGGAATGGAAGCTCAGTTAAAGAGTGTCTTTGAACTTGGAATCAAAGGTTTATTTCCTCTTCCATTGAATTCCTTCCAATCTTTGTATTGTGGGGAATTTGGTTAGGGAAAAACGGTTGTCTATTTGAAGACTTTGTAGTTTTCTCTAAAGTTATTGCACATAATGCAAGATTGTCTTATCTTGAGCAAGTGAAACCTTTGAAAGGGAAGAAGATTAGGGTTATCGAATATATGAAGCTTCCAATTGGTATCGTATGGGGATTCTTTGATAGAGCTAGTCAAAGGGGTGATTGTGATGTAAGTATAGTCATTTTCTACTCCCATAATCTAATGATTTAATACAAACTAGGTTTAGGCCACGCCCCAATTTTATAGTTGAACTCCTTGCTATGTGGTGTGCCATGAGGATTTCCCTTTGGACATGTGTTGAAGTATTCAAATTGTATGGGGATTCCAAATTCCTTCCGGACCAATTTATTGGAAGAGTTGCCTTAATGGTCCTTCATTTAGAATCATGACAATGGAAAATTTGGTTGCTACAAGAGCAATATGATGATGTGCAAGTTCTTCATTAATATAGGGGAAATAATGCGATGATGTGCAAGGTCTTCATACATATGGGGAAAATAATGCCATGGCGGATATGTTATCCAAGGAAGCTATACTATTAGATGTTGGGTTAGTTTCCATACCAAAGGTGTCTAATGGTATTGTGTGGTATGTTTTGTCCTTTAATTCGTTTGACCATATTCAAATATGATTTAGTTAAGTTTCAAGATATTTTAAAGGTCTAAGATATATATGAGATTTTATTCTCAACCAAGTTATTCAAGTTATCAAATGTGCTACTATGCAACCAAGGAATTGTACTTTTTGATCTCCCATAAAAAGTATATTTTTTCTAAACAAAATAAATAAATGAAAATCCATAACTTGTTTGAATAATTTGTGTGAAGCTCAAAATCAAAGGCCTAAGATCAAGTTACCATGGCAATTGGAGTAAATACATAACTACATGGACTAATTTGGGTCAGGGTCAAGATCAAATTATCATGGTGATTAGAATAATTTAGGCGAGACTCAAAATTAAACCTACCGAGTGACACCAAAGAGTAGTATATCGAACAACTCGACCGTTAGTGAGCCAAATATACAATTCCGCGAAGCTTTATATCCATTGTAAAATTCCTAACAATTATTTGTAACCCATAATACTTGACATATTGTTGGTCTAATATTCAAACCTGTAGGCTGCACTTTACGGGCCCGTGAAAAAATTGTCGGCGAGAGATTGAGTTCTCGAAGCTATGTGAAGCTGGCTATGTGACCAGGAACCATCCTGGATAACATATTGTCAGAAAGGTCGACTTGCAGCTATATTGCCTATTTCACTGGAAAGTTGACCAGACAGGCCTTTATATGGGAGGTAAATCGATGTGACCCGCCTTCCATAACTGCTAAAGTGGACACCTTCCCAGCTACATAACTACTAAAGTGGACACCTTCCTAGCTATACGGATTGAATTGATGAAGAGTTGTCCTTTCTCCAGCTTGGAAGAACATTCCAAGAAGCTGCAAAAATTAATTGATTTCTAAACGCGCGGTTCCATCCTCAGAGAGTTTAACGCTGCAAATCACAGGTAATCGTCCAAAATAGTTGACATGAGCATAGAACATCAAACATTATTAGGCACTGAGGTTTATATCCTTACATTCTCATCTTCCCTGCTCTGCTGTTTCGTTCAAGAAACTTGAAGAACATCATGACCAATTTGGCTGTGTCTTGGGTAATTATAGTGTTAGTGACTCCAATAGTCAATGACACAAAAACTCATCATAAAGTTCATCATAATATTCAGACATCTCACTATATCAGTGAGAATGGTCATCATACTATTAAGACATCTCACTATACCAGTGAGAATGGTGACTCGTGAGAGACCAGAACCCTGCCGTCTTTGACCAGACCACTTTCCACAACCTTGATACCAGATTATCAGAAACCATGTCGTCTTCGACCAGAGCAATATTCATACCACACATAAAAGTACTAATAACACTGACCCTTTCCATCAGATCAATAGTTTCCATACAATTCTTGTCTCGCCCCAAGACTAGGTGGAGTCTTTGCCGTTTTTTCAATAATTAAACTTCACAGAACATTCGTTTATAACGAAATTTGAACGTTAAACATCGGATTGTGCCTTTAGTCATTGATATGTGTTGCGCGACAGTTATGTGCCACCACACAGGATTTCACTTGAAAGCGACAGTATTTCCTACCATTCACATTTTCACCAAGATGGCTTGGTGAAATGCTCTGCTAGATTAAGATAAAACCATGGACAAACAAGTAGTGCATTGCCTTTTTTATTATTTTCTATCCATCTTGATGAAATTCTTTGCTAGCTTAAGATAAAACCATGGACGAACGAGTAGTGCATTGCCTTTTTTATTTTCTATCTCCTCTTTGGAACATTGTTCATTGCTCAGGTACACTAAAATCGGTGGTGTTAGTTGTGATGGGGAAGAAGTTTCTACTTTCAATTTTGGGTATAGAGTGTTCAACCATATATATATAATTGAAAATTTCTATATATGGATTCAATTTAATTTATTAATTATAATTATAATTTTATAAATAAAATTATATAACATAATTTTTTAAATTTATAATATATATTACATTGAAATAAATTTAAATAATAACATTTATAATAATGATATTTCATGACATATAATTAATAAATATATATATTAAAAAAAAAATTAATTAATAACACACACATATATAGATATATACAAGAAAAACACTTAAAAAAATTTAATAACATATATCTATATATCTATATATATCTATATATATATCCCCTATATATCCCTTGATCAGGGTGCAAGCTAGCACAAACCACCATGGGATTCTCATTGCCATGGTTACAAGATCAAGGACAATAAAGAAACGGGGTGGCATATGCACCTACATTTGTAAAGATTTAGAGATGTACGCATGAGTAATGGAGGTGAGATCTTTTGTGAGGAAAAATCTTGAAAGGTGGAAAACATTGGTAACCTAGTATCATTTTTGGTGCACTATAGAAATAATTTTAATCATTGTTGAGAGTAGGAACGCAAGAAAAACATTGTGACCAAAGGAGGACGAGCATCCATCTTGTTCCAGGACGACCAAGGTCGGGCATCACAAAATGAATGAATGTGGGTATGTTACGTTTAATTTTGCCCTCCCTTAAATTCTTATGTTGCACTTGGATGATGGTGAGTTTCGTGAATGGCTAATTGCCTAGCCTGAGTACCAGTAGGAAATTTTTCGGTATGTTTGGACTTGAGTTTATATGAAGTGCTATTTTTCTCCCAAGGCTCCTTATCACCCTCAGTCTGTGTTTATTTATTTAGCCTAGAGAAAGGCTCGCAATTGGAATTGTGGTCCCATCCCACGCCCGACAGGTTGAATATGGGATGCTTACAATAAGGAAGATGGGGTTTTGTGGACTCTTTTATATGGCCCTGAGAATTATTTAGCCACGGTCGGATTTCAGGCTGAAGGGCCAGCTTATGGAACCCAACCAAAGGCTAGGAATCACATGGGGCAAGAATTTCTCCTTACTTTCTCGAATGAGATTGTAGAGACGTTATTACGACACCTCCCTCCAATTGTCTATTAATTATCCTATTTATGGCATGCTTGCCCAATAATTTACTGTACATGGACCATCTTGGAAAAATGATTGGTTAACGAGATATCCTATCTTAGTAGGTTTAAGCTATCACAATTTGTTGTTTGTCGTCCTGCTAATATAATGTTTGTAGGGTTAGCACTTGTTGAAGATAATTCCAAGAATTCATATTGAGGTATAGGATTTGGTGGCCAGTCTTCAAGATAGAACCCTGAGAACACAAGGAATTGTTGGATAAGGAAGGTTATGTCTCCCCTAGGTATGAGGTGTCACAACACCACCGCACCTAACCAAGGTCGAGGCCAACGAAGGGAGATGAACAATGGAGATCGAGGTGATGGTCAATGTCGAGCTGGCAGAGGGAGGGGTTAGGGAGGTGGTTCCTACCAAGAGGTGGAGGCAGCTGCATTATATAGAGCCTTATCCCCGACCCCAGTAGGCTCCACACTGGAAGAGTGCGAGGAAATGTTGGATTATGGACCAGAACCAAGTATGGCAGAGTTAGTCCATGACTGGGGTAACATTATATTAGACCCAAGATAAACCAAAGGGAGAAGGAATATATACACTCAGGAATTGCTTCTATATTAGATAATGAATACCTTGATGGTCAAAGTCATGGAAGTGGCACTAGAAGATCCCTTGCAGACATAAGGAGAGTTGGCCTTGCTTTGTCAGGAAATATAACAGATGATGTTTGGCATGAATTAAGTGAAAAAGCGACTAGAGAGAATTGAAAATCACATCCCATGTATTTCCCCGTAGCCCAACACAAATCCACTGTAAAGGATTTAACCCCAATCGAGTCATTTGATGATTAATGATTTTTATTTTCAGTTAGTAGACGCTAGGCATTCTAAATTTAGTGTTAGAGGTTAGCATGATATTTTAGTGTTTTTAGTGTTACTAGACTTGATCAGGAATTTTAAATTTTGGTAAGGGTATGACTCCACTAGATGGTCAATAAACTTGGTTCCCGTTTGGCCAGGTTGAGACCATCTAGTTCGTTTTTGAACTTACATGTAGAATCTACCTTTTAAAAGAAATAGAAGGACCCAAAGCTAGCTTATATATATATATATATATATATAATCCATGAGGTATAGACCAATTATTTTGTGTGGGGTTTAATTTGCATAGAGTTATAGGTTCAAATCTCATGGGAGGGGTGAACTATGAGAGACACCTTTGGGGGAATTAAACTATCCCCAAAGATGTATATATATTAAAACAATAAACTATTTAATTAATAAACATATAAGGATTTAATACTGTCCTGCTCACTTGTGTCTACAGAAGGGGCATACGTAGGCACCTAGAGGTTATATTGGTGTTGGCTAGAATGTGCCCAATGTCATGCTCACTTGTTTTTGTGAAAAAGGGCATAAGTAGGCACCTGGAGGTTATACTGGTAGTGGTTGGAATGGATCCCATGTCATGCAAGTATGAAACCTTTACTAAGAAAACCAAGAAAACAAAACGAAAACATATATAAAATTAATATTTTACATATCACATTAAAAAGTGAAATTACAAAAATTACAAAACATATTAAATAAACATGAGAAAAATAAGTATATGTAATTATATGCATTATCAATGTTTTTAATAAAACTAAACATAAGAGTATTTCTATATATATAAATGTAAATATTATTATCAACAACCAACATATATTTATCTTAACCTCATATCTGCAAAGTGCCCAGAAGAATTAAATCTTTTGAGATGCAAATTATTCTTCATGCCTTGCACTCAAAAAGAGGTTTGCATCTTGAGATATTTGATTTCCCTAGACACTTGATAGTCCCAAATTAAAGATGGATTAATCTAGTTTATTTATTTATAAGAATGGACAACTAGTCACTATTATTTGGATGAGGTTTAGGTTTAAATTTGACGTGTTTTTCTTATGAGGGTCATGTTAGGTTATCACCAATAGCTTGAAATAAAAAATAAGAATTTTTTTACTTATCAAGAACCAATATGTCTAGAGACACACTTTTAAGTGAAGTTCCATTTATCAAAGTCCATCCCCATATTCTTATTTCAAAAATCGTGTGTGTGAGCTTTAGTTTCCTTCATGACTCATGTTCAAACCTCATGGTAAGGGGTTGAGAGTGAGAATCACATGAAATAGGAATAAACTACTTCATGGAACCTATAGACTTTAACAAGTCTCAGACCTAGTTATTTTCAATTCTCATGAGAGTTAGACTACATACTTTAGAAGACACAAGACTATAACATACATGTGGGTGGTTACAACTTAAAAAAAACTATATTGAAAACACATATAAGTGAATTAGAACTCATATCATGTCCTTGCTTATAAATTTTACATAAACCCATCTCAAAACAATTCACAATCTCAATAATTAAAACTAATGATATTAATTAACAACCTAAATTCAAATCCTAACTATAATTAAAGCCCTAACTAATCTTCAATATGGTGATTTAACATACTAATCTTCAATATAGTAATTTAATATACCAATAGAGTTAACAATAAACCCATCTCAAAACAATTCACAATCTCAATAATTTTAATTAACCACCTAAATTCAAATCCTAACGATAATTACAACCCTAACTAATCTTCAATATGGTGATTTAACATCCCAATGGAGTTAACAATATCAAATATTACAACTAATAATATTAATGCAACTACCTAAATTCAAATCCCAACTAGAATGAAAACCCTAACTAATTTTCAATAGGGTGGTTTAGGTTTTGGAAGACCGTCAATAAAATTGGAAAGATATATAAGTTTTGTGTGGACATATTTCTTAGTGTTGCGAGGGAAGGGTAATCCCGAAATAATAAGTTAAGACCGTGTATACAATTTAAGTTCAATGACCAATGCTTATTTCAGTTGTCTATTTCAATCACTGGAGGTAAGGTTGGAGGCATGGATAGTCTGGAGTTTTATGCTGACATATTTTTTAGTCCGGTGACGGAAGGGCAATGCCGAAATAATAAGGTAATACCGTACCCAATGGAGGTAATGTTGAAGGCATGGATAATTTTAATTTTTATTGTATGCTTATAATAATTGAATTTCTTTGGTTTTTTATTATTATTTTATATTGTGTTATTATTATTCTTTATATTATTATTTTATATATAATTTTAATAAAAAAAATTTGTTGGATTTCAGATAAAATTGATTAGAAAATATGTTTTATAAATTTCAAATCATAAAAAAAGATTAAGGACAAATCATTTTACATTAAAGTTAATGATTAAATTTGTTGTGTGATTTTGTTCTATTTATTGAAAAAATGGAAATATGGTAAATTTATTTTTCTCATCTAACAAATAAGATAGAAACATGGTAAACTTATTATTCTCATCTCAATAATCATAAACCTATCATTGACTTACTGCATGATAATCTTTGTCATTACAATTCAACAAATAAAGAGAACGTCATGGAGAGACAATCAATTCTAATGGCTAGAATTGATTATCTCTAGCCGTTAGAATTGTTTGAGACAATAAATTCTCATGGCTAGAATTGATTATCTCTAGCCATTAGAATTGATTGACACAATCAATTCTCACGGCTAGATCATTCAAATGCGTAGAAAAAAGGTTATGATGTGATTTTTTACCAAAAGTTTTCTCACTATTCATGATCTGGATCAGAGAAGCCTAAATTCAATAGAAAAAAGGTTATGATATGATTTTTTACCGAAAGTTTTCTCACTATTTATGATATGGCTAGAATTGATTATCTCTAGCCGTTAGAATTGATTGTCTCTACATGGCGTTCTCTTTATTTTCTCTAATGCCAAGATCTGATGGTTCCAAATGCGTAGAAAAAGGTTATGATGTGATTTTTTACCAAAAGTTTTCTCACTATTCATGATATGGATCACAAAAGCCTGAATTCAATAGAAAAAAGGTTATGATGTGATTTTTTACCAAAAGTTTTCTCACTATTCATGATATAGATCACGGAAGCCTGAATTCAATTATTAAAATCAGCGAGTTTAATAGTAGCATAGCCTTATAAATTACAGAGATGAAACACCCATAGTCACCTAAGCACTTTGTCATGATACATCACATTATTAAGATTTAAAAGACATAAAAATTAACTATATTATTATTATTGTTATTATTATTATTAAGAATTAATATAGGAGTTGAACATATATACATTTAAGAAAAAATATAACAAAATTCTCAACCATAGAGATTCACCGCCACTTTACCATGGTGATTGGTAACCTATGAATAGGTTTTGATACAATATTATGAATGAAAATAATCACTTAATACAAAAAAAACCCTGACTCATATTCACGTGACACATATTCCTATAACTTTTTTTCTTTAATTAATCAATTTAGTTAAATAAAAAAATATAACTATTTTTAGATAATTTTTAATTTTTTATTTATCAATATTATTAAAAATATTTTAAAATATTCATTAAAAATTAAATTTCTCACCTCTATTTAATAATTATAAATAATTAAATTAAAACTTTTTAAAAAGCCATTCCAAAATCAACCCTCCAACATTAAGTTTAGATATAATTTAATTTACACACCTGCACGCTCATGGAGATTCACGGATCACCCTATGCATCAAGTGGTGAAACAATTTACGATGGTTTATAATTGTCCACTGTATGCATTAAAAAAATAATAAGAAACACTATAATTAGAGCGTGTGAAATAGCAGGTGTGTGATTTTTGAGTAGCTTAGGTTAATATTGGTTGAGAAATAGTAGGTGTGTATTTTTTTGCAAAGAGACATTAAAGGCAGTTATAGCAGTATGTTAACATTAGTTTTTTGGTATTGTTTTTTAGTGAGAAGATTGTTAGAAAATTGAGTCAGCTAATCATTAATTTAAATAATAAGAAAATTGTATTACAACAAAAAACAAAAAACTGAAAAACTAATGATACCATACGTTGTAACGAGTCTCATGAATGTTAAAATTTCATTCATTCTTCTTGCTAATTCTTTTAGCCCTAGTCTAAGAATTGCGGGGAAAGTTATGGAAATTTTGGTTATATTTAGAGAAATCCGGCAAGGATTTTTGTAAATCCAAGTTATAGTTGTTAAACTTCAAAATCTTAGGTGTCCTAGACGTCTTTGATGGTGCTGAATCCATTTCCACTGTCAAAAACACGATTCAAACACTGCCTCTACAAGATTTTTTGAAATTTTTTTGGTCAGATTCCAACCACTCTTGGTTGTCTGAGCAATTCCTCTACCTCGGTAGACTACTCCATTCTTTTTTTCCAAATAACTTTCATTCTCAACGGTTTCCATTTTGACAATCTTGACTAAAGAGCGATTCTTGACTGTTCAGCACAAACTCCTAGGCACCCAAAATCAATTTTAGTCTTTGACACAAACCATAGTTACCAAATTCGGCCGTATTGCCGAAAAAAATTCGTAAATTCGACGGTTCGGTTCGATTCGCGAATTAAAACGGCAATTCGAGTTCGGATTCGGTAAAATGCATTTGATATTTCAGTTCACGATATTAGATTTTTCGCAGATTTTTAATAATAGTTATAAATTCAAGTATCCTATTTATTGTATCCCATAGTTATAAATTCGAGCATCCTATTTACTGTAAATGGCATACGATTAACGTTAATAAACGATAATGGTAGATGTAGTTTTAGGCAACAAGAAATTTACAAGAAATGAAATATTTAGAAATTTATGATAATTATAAAATTGTATAAATTATTTGAGTAAATAGAAAATTTAGTTTTTTTCAAAATGGATTTTTTTATTGAAATTTAGTAATTGATATTTTAAGTATATATTTTTAAAAAATATTTACAAATATTTAATATATTATTTCATTATCAATCTAAAATACTTGATAACATAAAATTTAGATGGTTTATTGTAATGTGGAATATTTTGGAAATTCACTCTATATTAATTATCATATAATTTATGGTGTAACAATACAAAAATTCTTAAAACCTATTATCATATTTGCTATTTTAAATGTAAAACTAAAAGTCTAATATATAATTTTATGTGCAAATCCAAATAATTTTAAAACATTTTTTTATCATTTTCAATATTATAAATTATACCTTTGAATGATTTAAAACATTGGAAAAATAATATATTTAAATATATGTAAGAGATATATTGCCGAATTTTAATTTTTGGTAACTATGTTTTAAATCATAGCTACCAAATTTGGCCGTATTGGGCCAAAAAATTCGATATGATTCGGTTCGGCTGCGATGCGAATTTGGAAATTGCGATTTGGTAAGTATTTTTTTTAAATATTTATTTTATATTAAAAAATATAATGAATTGTAAATGGTAGGTTGAAAATATTACAATTAGGATGGAATTAGCGAATAATTTTTTTATGTTTAAAAAAAATTATAATAAAGTGTAAATTGTAGGTTAAGAATAATATTACAATTATGATGGAATTTGGTAAAGTGTTTTTAATAATATAAAATTTAATATTTAAAAATAGAAATTTCCATGTAAATTTAAAAATAGAAATTTCCATATTATTTAATTTTATAAAAAATATTCTTAATATACAATTTAATATTTAAATAGAAATTTATATATTATTCAAAACATTAAAAGTATAAATTTCCAATTTAAAAAAAAATTGTAGTTACCATCTAAAATTGTTAATAAAAAGTTTAATACTTAAATAGAAATTTCTACATTACTTAAAACATTAAAACATAATATTCAATATTAAAAAAATTGCAGTTAAGATCTAATTTGGCAAGGATTTTTGTTAATAAAAAATTAAATATTTAAAAATTAAAAATAGAATTTTCTATATTAAAAAAGTATAGTAAATAGTAAATTGCATATTAAAAAAATTACAGTTGTAAAAAACAATAAATTTTATATTAAAATATTGTAGAAAATAGTAAGTTTATAATAGTTAAAAATAATAATTTCTTATAACACAGAATAATAAATTTTTATTTATAAATATTTATAAAATATATAATTTCCATTTTTTTGGATTTGATTGAGTGATTTTTTTAAAACATATTGTAAATATAGATTTTTTTTTTTTTTTTTTAAATAATTTAATTTTGGAAGATCTATATTTCCGAATTTTTTCCGTATTGTATTTTTGCTAGTCGAATTTTTTCCGTACCGAATTTGGTAACTATGACACAAACACGTACGCACCAAAATCAAAGACGTAAGGTTGAATACCGCCATGTTGAATGCACCTTCTAGGGTCGAACGGAAAGTCAAAAGCGACGTGTTTGATTGATGTGCCAACTGGTAGGCAGATTCCAAAGATCGCATGGTTTCTCCGTACGCGCGCGACTTTGTGCGCATCATGGAAGTTTGCGTGCAGCTTCTGAGCAATGAAAAGTCATACTGATGAGACGATTAAACGTCGCACAGGTCCTTGCACATAAAGTCGCCTTGTTGACGCGCCTAGAAAGTTTGAGTGCAGCTTCTGAGAAATGAAAAGTTACCTAGAACAGACCAAGGTAGACAAATTGTCCTGCTCATAAATATGCCTCCTCCACCGGCTTATTCAACTCGATCATTTATTCTATTAAGTCCCTACTTCTGCAACATAATACTGTTGCTGCTGCTTCTTTCTTTCAACACTTTTCCAACATATTGCTGCTGCTGCTTCTTCTTCTTCTCTCAACACTGTACCATACATGCCTTTTATGAATCGAAATTTGGGACACATAATGACTCTAGTTGTGCTCATCATCACTCTCTTCACATGGAATCTCATAACTCCCTCAGAGTGTCGTTACCCCGGTAAACACTAAGCAGCCTTAACAATTTGTGAATGGCCGTCTGACACAGTATTTTATGAGTAATTTGCCTCTGGCTTCATTGATTGTTTTCTAACAGATAACTGTGTGTCTTATATTTTTCCTCAGTTGATATTGGGAAAGGACCATTCGTACAGCAGGTTATACTACTTTTACAGAACTCTTTTTTATTTATTTTGTTGGATTTCTTATAGTATTTATGTAAATGTGGTTTTTTGTTTTTAGAGAATATATATAATTAAATAAGTTTAATGGTTAAGAGCATATGTTTTTTCTTCAAAAATAAAATCAGAAAGTTAAAAATATATGTATTTATAAACTTAACAATAAAATAACTAAAAAAATGGATTTTTTTATAAACAAAAAAATCTCATACACCTATTTAATAACAACCTTAAAATAAAAAATAATAATATATAGATAATTTTTATTAAGAAAATCATATCCCAAAATTAACAACTCCACTGCCGTCCTCAAGCTCGGAAACTAGCCGTCAATGTAATATTTATATTATATAAATGCTTTTATGATGGATATGTAACTGAACACTGCGGGGAAGCGTAAGTACAGTCCACGACAGAAAGGCGGAACCAAAAGAAACGGATGGAGTGTTGTCGGTGTCCTGAGAGGGCACTCTAGCTCACCCGGTGATGGAAATCGTTAAAGCAGCCATCACGCATGAACCGATCCGCTTATGTAAGTCAAACGGATATGATTTTTTCTTAATTATTATTATTTGTTGATAGGATATTAAGATTAATATGACTACATACGTTGAAAAATAGTATATATTGATAAATTAGTATATATAGATAGATTTTGAGATTAATTTTATAATATTGATGGTTATGTGGCATGGTAGGGTTCATCAAATATCTCATATCAATGATTGCTAGTATTTTGCTCTAATGTCTCAGAGAGCATTTTGATGTGTTGTCATGACTCATGAAAGAGATTTTTTGGATTATGACATTCATTTAATGTGATGTTAGATTATGAGCTTTATCAACAACTTGTATAAATATTTTTATATTGCTTTTATAAGAATGTTGTTGTATCAATGCATGTGTGACATTTAAGTGTTCATGAAATTTTATGTGTCGTTATATTATTCATTAAAAGTTTTTTTAAATCGTATATTCAAGTTTTTTCAAATTGTATATTCTCGTATATTCATATACTATGATGTTCATTAATAATTTTGTTACGTTTCAATTTTTATTGAAGATTATGTTGGTTTAGGTTATTTTTAATAGTTAGTGTGTGGAGAAATATTCTACAATTTAATATAAAGTAGATGTGTATTTGTAATGTAATGTAATGTAATTATGTAAATAATTTTAAATGTTGATTTAATTAAAAATAGAAAAAAAATTAAAATAAAAGTTAGAAGTGATATCTGTGATGAGTGCAAATATTTAAATGTTGGTTCAATTAATAATAAAAAGTTAAAAGTAATAAAAATAATAAAAATCAATTTGTTATATTTTGATTTTGTGAATAGCCTTTGTTACAATACCATGGCTAATCAATACCACATGTCCAAAAACCATAACTTATTTCACAACCAAAATATTTTATAACAATATGAAAGATTCTTAACCATGGATATGTACCCCCATTTTACCATGAATATTATCAACTTGTAAGTTAATTATGCTTTGGGCCAATACCATGGCTTACCAATACCACATGCCCAAAAAAATAACTTATTTCACAACTAAAATATTTTAGAACAATATGAAAATATTCTTAACCATAGATATTCACCCCCACTTTACCATGGATATTATTAACTTGTAAATAGACTTTGTTACAATACCATGGGCCAATACCATGGCTTATCAATACCACATGCCCAAAAAACATAACTTATTTCATAGTCAAAATATTTTATAACAATATGACAAGATTCTTAATTATGGATATTCACCCTCACTTTGCCATTGATATTATGAACTTGTGAATAGGCTTCATTATATAGCATGGGCTAATACCATGGCTTATCAATACCACATGCCAAAAAATCATGACTTATTTCACAATCAAAATATGACAAGAACCATGGATATTCACCCCCACTTTACCATGGATATTATTAACTTGTAAATAAGATTTGTTACAATACATGAGCCAATACATGGCTTATCAATCCCACATGCCCAAAAACATAACTTATTTCACAATAAAAATATTTAATTTTAATTTAATTTTATAACATTTTTGTAATTGAAGCTAAAAGGAAAAATGTTATAATTAGTTATGAGATCCGACTACTAAAAATATTCTCATAGAAATTAAATTAAGGTTTTAATAACACTGAAAATGAGAATACGTTCATATTTAAATATGTGGAATTTATATAATATAAATAATATTAGTAAGAACTAACATAGATCCATCTTAACTAAGGATCAAAGTGATGACAACAAACAAAGTGAAGGGGAGAGAGGGGGGAAGAGGGGGAGATAGTGACAAAGCTTGAGAGAGAGAGAGAGAGAGAGAGAGAGAGAGAGGAAGAGGGAGGAAAGAACAAAGGAGAGATGGAGAGAGAGAGGGAGAGAGGAGAGGAGGGAAGAGAGAGAGGGATACCCAGAGATTGAGGGGAGAGGGAGGGAGATAGTGATAAAGTTGAAGAGAGAGAGAGAGAGAGAGAGAGAGAGAGATGGGGAGAGAGAGAGAGGGATGTGTGACAGAAAGGAAGAGAGAGGACTCAAGAGAAATAAGTAGATAGAGAAGGATTTTTAGGAGGAGGAGAGAGAGAAGGAAGAAGAAAGACATAGAGGGATAAAGGTGGAGAGAGGGAGGGTGTGACAAGGTAGCAATGGATAGAGAGTGAGGGAGAGAGTAGAGTGGGAGGGAAGAGAGAGAGAGAGAGAGAAGGAGAGAAGGGGAAGAGAAAGAAGTAGAGAGTCCGAAGTGAGAGGGACGGAGGGAGAGAGAGATATATATGGAAAGAGAGTGCGTATGTTTGGGGGTGAGATAGAGAGAGAGAGAATAAGAAAGAGACATGTAGATACAAATATAGATATTATATAGTTTTATATAACCAAACTAGATCCATCTTAACCCCGGATCTATCAAACACCGAGAGGGATCAAATCTCTAGAGGTACAAACCTTTCCTCAAGTCTTACACTTAAAAAAAGAGGTTTTCACCTCGAGAGATTGGATCCCTCTCGACGCTTGATAGATCAAAG
This sequence comes from Pinus tabuliformis, assembly GCA_031772625.1. Taxonomy (NCBI): domain Eukaryota; kingdom Viridiplantae; phylum Streptophyta; class Pinopsida; order Pinales; family Pinaceae; genus Pinus; species Pinus tabuliformis. Next base: position 420,387,058 of record CM062817.1, read on the forward strand.
ATTAAGATGGATCTAGTTTTTTTTTTTCCCTTGGAAAAAAGTCGTAATTTCTATTAATATATAAGAAATTACATTTTGTAGATGCTTGAGCATATGCATGTGGAGGCAAGATTGCCTATCAAGTTCAAAAGAACAAAAATGATCCATATATGTATTCTCCACGCAGGGAGCCTTGATATCATTTCATTGATATCTGTGTCTGTTCTCTGTATAGAGAAACTGTATCAAAAATATTCCATCTCTTTTCAGAGAGAGAATTTAAACAACAAAATTTGTACCATATGTCTTAAACAGTAGTTCAAGTGCAGTAAAATATAAATAGCAGAATATATACAAGTGTTTTAGTAGTAAAAAATGGGCCTATAGCCCATGTTCTCGAAGATCAACAAAAGGTCTGTGGTGTTAGGACCTAAATCTACCTCAGGCTGAGAAAGGCAGGATCTAGGGTAACATCAAACCACGCTTAACCTGGTAGCTAGCCCTACAAGGTAGGAAGAGGGCCCTCTCCTTGTCAATCTCAGGAAAAGATGGTCAATAAAGTTTGAGATGACTGATGTAAAGACTAATTTTAGGCTAGGTATATGCTAAGAAGGGTTTGATTGAATTTGATGTTGGTTTTCCTGGCTCAAATGTGAAAGGTAGTTTTGGATTTGGGGAATGGACACAGTCTTGTAGAGATCTCTATGGGGCTAGGTAGGCAAATGGTTTAGTACTTCAAATGAAGTGAGATGGAGAGCTTATAGACTGGTGAGGAGTTGGAGAGGGCATAAAATTCTCAGGGATCCTCTTCAAATAGCTAAAAACATAAATAACTAAACAAACCCTAGGTAGAGCACTGCAACTTCAATGAATTCTACCTTTATCCTTGTTTCATTTAGTTAAGATGAATAGAGAGATGATGGCATACATAAAACACATTTAAACTTGCAATTACAGAAGGAAACACAATACCAAATCAAGTTGCCACAAGAATCCCATAAAGTGCTGTAAACCCTGGTCTACCTTTGCCAAAATGCTGAGATGAATGTACAATAATGCTCAAAGCATTCACAAGAGTCTAACCTTTTCCAATGACTGAAAAAATACTAGATATAGGTAACAAACAACTCATGCTAGGCTTTAGGGGTCGAATTCATGATTTTAGGAGTTGTTTCAACAAGATCTAAACTAAGAACTGAAAATTAGGCAGTGGAACAGCATGCCTCTAAAACCTAGGAAACTGATTCATTCAGTTGCAAACTACCTTTTCATAATGAATCTACCTCTATGAGTGAAAATTTAGCATAATTACAACAAAATCCATCAAGTCACATCAAGTCACATCAAATTACATCATGATTTTGATTATTAGAAAGAGAAAAGTAAAACTGTGAAGAAAGTAGGCGAAAAACAGAGTTTTTTGGCCAAAATGAGAAAATTTCATCCTATGCACTGCGCTCCTGTCCCTATGCGCTGTGCTACTTTGGAGCTGATTTTTGAGGCCTTCCCGTGCACCAAATTTGTTCCAAGTGGGCTTGTTGGAAAGGTCTGACTGTCTACTTTCCAGAACAAGTGGAATTTCTAAATTTGGTCTCCATTTTCCTCTCCAAAAGTGAGTTCTCCCAACATTGCATCCTGTGTGGCCAAAAAGGGGCAGAAAGGTCATTTTGAAGTATTTTTTATGCTTTTGGAAGCTCAAAACTTGTCAAAATTTCTTGGCCATATGAAGGCGTTCATATTTTTCCATGAGAAATCCAAAAATTCTAAGATTTCCTTAAAAGGAAGTCCCTAGCAAAAGCGTGTGCCAGGTGGCATGGCACACCAGGCAGAAAAACCTGTTTTTTGGTCCAAAAATTCAAAATTTGCAAAAAGTATCCCAAATTTCTTGAAATTTGGGCTGAGTGTTCTTCATCAACTGTTATGTTGGGCCAAGGAAGCCTCAACCAAGATCTAGAGTCTATCTTGCTCTTTTCTCTTCCTCAATTCTTTCCTCAACTTGGCCTTTAAAGTCTTGATTCTCGCTTTGCAACTTTTGTTTCTCGCCAAGTAGTGATAGGCCATGTGCCTCAACATCTTTTTCTCTTTGTTGGCCTTCTCTAGAAACTTTTCCAAGTGCATGTTTACCCTTTCAAGCCAGGATTCACGATCAACTTCAATTTCTTGTTCAAGTGGTGTCAACTTGACTTTCCTCCTCTTGGCAGCTTGCCAGTTTTCTCTTATGTTTTGAAGCTCCATGATGGTTTTCTGATCCTCTAACTGTTTGTTCCTCTGCTCTAGATCATTGATTATCCTTCTGGCTCTTTCCAAGTTGAGAGACAAATGATGAATGTCATCTTGCTGCTCCTGAATGATCTCCTTGAGCTTTGAGCTTTGGGAGCCCAAATCAGTGTCATCATCCTAAATGAGAATGAAATCTACCTCTTGGCCTTCTGAGGGCCCCTCATCATGCAATGGTTGCTTACCCTTGTCCTGTACTTGCTCTTATGATGAAGGAAACGAGACCCCTTCCACCCCGAGTGGAGATAGTACTCGTTTTGCTGCTACAAACAATCTCCTTGTGCCCTTTTGGTAAGTGACAAACACTGGCACACTAGTGATTTGAGTCTCATGCACCTCTTGTTGATGTGAAGGCTCTCCGACCTCATGAAAAACTGATGGGGGCACTTGAGGACCTGTAAAGACCTCATGTGAAATGAAATCCTCCCATGAAACATTCAGTAAACCAAGCTGATGCAAAACCACAATTTTGATTAATGCAAAGTGATAGATGTTGTTATACTGCTGATGAGGAGGCTTCCTTTGAACCAGTGTTGTCATCTTCTCAATATTCTGGCAAATAAAATAGGGGAGGTTCATCATTCTCACCCTAGTGAAGTGCATCAACAATCTGATATGATAGGTGTATAAGCGGGAAAATCTGCCCTCACAGCTGAAATATTTGATTATGAGTTTCATTAGGGGAGCATATGTGTCCTGTAGGTACCTGAAAGGGAAGACCCTACTGACATGCCTCTGAAAACCAACCTTGATATAAGGCTCATAATGATCTCTGTCCACCAACTGCCCCTTATTCCATTGTTCACGTACATTCGGAATACCAGTTGCTTGAGCAATAGTTTCAGGTGTCAAGGTGAATGTCACACCTGCCAAATTGACTTGGCCATTGTGAAGATGGAGCACAAACAGTCTGGCAAGCTCATGGTGGTACTTGACTCTTTCCACCATCTCACAAAATTGATAACAAGATTGATGTTGGAAGCATGTGACAGCAAGAGGGCAAGCCAACAGCTCGGCAAGTGAAGTAGGCTCCTCTCGGTTATGTTTTCCACTCTTATGAGGTCTCCTTGGTGCATGAATTTCTTTGGAAGAGTCACTCACTATTTCCTCATTTCTGTCATAGGAAGAATCTAACTCCATTTTTGCCAATGCTTGGGTTTTCTTAGATGAGTATGAAGAGATTTTAGAGTGACAATAGGAAATTGCTGCTAAAAGATAAGAATTAATGAGGGACTATGGAGGGCCTGTGTATGAGGGATTGGGGATGTTGTTTGTAGTGTGAGGGAAAATGGAAAGGTTTAGGGAATAATATTTAGGGTTTGGGATTATTTGATTAGGGTTTGGGATAAGTAAAGGTAGGGATTTAGGGTTAGTAGTTTAGGGATATGGGAAATAGGGAATGGGTAAATATGAATGAAAAGGGAGGGAGAAAATGAAGTGAGGGAGTGAAAATGATAGGAGTGGGATTTAGCAGCAAAAATGCAATTTGTAAACCCTAGGCAGTGTTTTTTAACAAGTAATGCAAGGAGCTAGGGTTTCAATATTTCCCTATTGAATCACCATGAACACTAAGCAAACTCATTCATTGGCCATGAGGGAGTATCAACTTACTTGTAAGATGAGGAGTTTACAATTTGAGAGCCTTTGGAGGAAGATGTGAACAATTTCGGGCTTTGTAGACCTGTGCGCCACACCACCTCACAGGTGCACCGCACTGCCTTGGTGCGTCGTGCCCCTTATAAAAATACACTGTAAACTATTGCCCGATGTGCCGTGCTGGATGAGTGCACCGCGCCCACGCCCAGGTGCGCCGCGCTAGGGAGAATGTCAAATTTGCTACGATTTTTGCCTCCTTTGCCTCAAAACGATTTTTTGATTGCTCACTCTTTCTCCCTTGGGCACAAATGAACTTTTTAAACATGAAAAATAGTTTATATACATATGGTTTTGATTTTTCATTTACAAAAACCCACTCTTCTAATGTTTGCTCATTTCACTTTCTTTTAAAACTTTGTTTTGGCATTTTGCTTAGTTTTTTGCCTTTGATGGACTAAATACTTTGGCATTTTGTTTCTTTTGCAGGTAGTGGAGTAGCAGAGGCTTTGGCAAGGTCACCAGGGCTGCCTCTGAAATTATTAGATATGGAAAAAATGAAATTACATAAAATTTGTACATGAAACATAAAAAACTATGTTTTTCCTCAAAACAGGGTTTTGAGGAAAAATCAATTACTGAGCATGTGATTATTGAAATTATTGTTGCTGAAACTTTATTTGACCTCCTCATGTACCTGCTGACCATTATTGAGCGTTTTCAAGACCTTCTTGATGAAACCCTAGACCTAATGAGACCTAAAACCCTAAAAATGACTTTTGCAGATTTAAAGACAAAAAATGACTGCAGATGATCTGGATGTATGAAAATGAGCCAGTAGTAAAGAACATGAAGGAAAATGTATAATATTCCACTACCATGAGATGATCCATGACCCTAATGGAATGCAGATGATCGGATGAGACATCTAACATGCAATGCAACAAGAGAATTTGATCACTGATGGAGGGATGAAGATACTGGCACTAACATTGGCTCCAATGGGGATGGTAGCTCCTTGGAGGTGCCAAGAACTATAGAACTCTGGAAAGCAGACAGTGCCTTCTACCATTGGGCTATGGAGTCAATAACTTCGACGAACCAAAACTAATTTCTTGACTGAATTTCAGGACTGAAATCCGACTCAAAACTGACTCAATTTCAAGACTGAAATTGACTGAAAACTTGACTCAAACAATCCAAACCAAAACTGAAATCAAACCTTCAGTTTTATAGCCTTCACTTCGGGCCCAAACTGAATGAATGATAACAGTACACACTTGCAATGAAGGAAATAAAATGGTATGTACAATGATACATATGACAGCAGAAAACATTTCAAAGATGGTACCGTTTCAGCAGCTGACCATTGACCGGCCCACCTGGACAATCTTCTCCATCCATTTCTTTTAGCAAGAAATCATTTTGGCCCCGATATGCAGCAATTCTAAAAGGTCCCTTCCACAGATTCTCGAACTTGCCGTGCTTGCCTTTGTCTTTGTTTCGAGCATCCCATTTCAGCACTATGTCTTCAATTTGAAACTTGTTCGCCTTTGCCTTTTGATCATATATTTTCTTGATTCTCTCTTACAGCCTGAAGGTATTCTGAAAAACCTCCTCTCTAGTCTGCTGTAAATGGATCATTTGATTGATTCTTCGCTGCAAATGATCTTCCTCACTGCCAGCTTCCTGCAGAAGTTTAACAACTAGAACTGCGAGAGATGTAGGGAAAACCGTGTCAACACCATACACGATCTCAAAAGGGGACATGCCTATTGATTTTTCTGACTTACTCTATCCACCCATAGTGCATTGACCAATTTCTTGTGCCAACTCTTCTTGTTTGTTTCCAGCAGCTTTTTGATAATGTTGACTAATGATTTATTCGAGGATTCCGCTAATCCATTACCTTGTGGATAGTATGCAGTTGAGTGCCCCAAGGTAATTTGATATTTATTACAAAAATCAATCATCATTTTAGATTTAAAAGCTGCTGCATTATTTGTAATCAACTTATTAGGACAACTAAAATGTGACAAAATATTTTTCTCAAGAAACTGAATTATTACCGAATCAGTGGCCTGCCTAGTAGGAATTGCCTCAATCCATTTAGTGAAATAATATATCGCTGTGAGGATCCACTTATGCTGTGCTGAAGAAGTAGGATGGATCTCGCCAATGAAATCTAAACCCCACTGCTGAAACGGAGCACTTACTTCAACCGGTTTGAGTGGCAAAGGCTGTAATTTTCTCTTACCTTGAAAAATTTGACATTCGTGGCAGCTTGTAATAGTTTTGTACACATCAGCAAAGAGGGTTGGCCAATAATATCCCGCTCTCAAAATTTTATTGGCTGTTGTCTTCCAAAATAGATGACCTCCACAATCTCCTTTGTGAAAATCATCCATGACCTGTTTTGCTTTTTCTTCAACCAAACAATTCAACAAGACACCACCAGGATCTTTCCAATAGAGTGCATTATTCATTATACAAAACTTTGTAGCCTTTAATTTCAGGGTCCTACTTTTGTTCTTAGCCAATCCGGGTGGCGGTGAAAGATGTTGGAGCACATAAACAATATCCAAATACCAAGGAGAAAGAAGAAACATTTTAGCTACCTGAACAAGTGAACTTTCCTCATCTTCTTCGAACATAGCAGCAATGAGATTTATGTCCAAGGCATGCAAATTAGATTCCACCATCAGTTTGGCCAGCCCCTGTCCTTTTATGAGCTTTTTTTCTTTGATCTCCACATCATACTCTAACAAAGCTGTTATGCATTTGCCTCGTCTCCCTTCTAGATTTGTTTGCACTAAGACATCTTTAACGACAGCGTTAGGGACATAAGCAAGGATGTGAGAATGCAGAATATAGACTCGAAAATATTTCAATGCCTTTACCAAAGCAAGAGATTGCTTTTCAATAATAGTTTACTTTAAAGCTACGTCCCTTATTGTTCTGCTGAAAAAAACAATTGGTTTCTCAAGCTGGTCTCTTTTCAAGCAAATGAAAACAAAATAAAATCTTGGGAATAATCCAGGCTGATCAAAATTGGAGCTGAAGAAAGGGGCAATTTTACCAAATTGAAAGACTTGATGGCTTCCTCAGTCCACTTCACTACACTATCTTTTTTTTACATGTTTGTGATTTCCCTCAAATGTTCTGCAAGATTTGGCACAAAACGACGTAAGAAATTCATCTTACCATTGAATGCTTAGATCTCCTTTTTACTTCGTGGAAAATCAATCTTCTAAATGGCTTCCACTCGAGCTGGATCAATGCAGATGCCCTCCTTGGATATGAAATGACCGAGAAGCTTTCCTTCATCCATGGCAAACAAGCTCTTCTTTGGGTTGAGAGATATGCCATACTTTCTACATCGCTGAAATACAATCTTCAAGTGATAAAGGTGCTCTTTATCTGAATTAGAAAAAACTATCAAATCATCAAGATAAACAACTAAAAATACATCTGTCTCATTTGAAAATGTGATATCCATAGCTCGCTGAAAGGTTGCACCAACATTCTTCAATCCGAAAGGCATCTTGGCATAATGAAAAGTTCCCTACGGAGTGGTGAACGTTGTTTTGTCTCTATCATCCTCATGGACTAGAATTTGGTTATAACTGGAATACCCATCAAGTAGCAACATGCAGGATGCTCCAACTACTCTTTGAAGTATGTGATCCATCTTGGGCAATGGATAGTTATCTTTCAAAGACACTTTATTCAGATTTCTGAAATCAATACATAATCGAATCTCACCTGTTTTCTTGCGCACAGGCACCAAATTAGAAATCCAATATGAAAATCTTATGGGAACGATTATACTAGCTTTGTACAATCGATTCACTTCCTTCTCTATTGAGGGCAACAGCTTTGGATTTATCCTTCTTAGCTTCTGTCGAAATGGCTTTTGATTTGGCTTGATCGGAATGATGTGCTGAATTATACTCTTATCATATGCCTTCAAATCTGAATAGTCCCATGCAAATACATCAGTAAATGAAGATAATAAACTAATGTATTTTTCCTTTACCTGTGGAGGCAAGGCCTTTGATAACTTGACCATTTTAGGATTTTCTGTTGATCCAATGTTTACATCCTCAACTCCTTTCTCGGTTGGTACCAAACTTAGTTTCCGGGCTACATCATCTTGATCAAACAACTCCTCTAAAGGTATTAGACCTTTAGGAATGACATTGTCCTTGAGCTGCAAAACTTCCATCTGATTTACTTCCATATCTGCTTCACCATCATCATGCTCTCCATCTATAGAAGTGTCTTTGTATTTGCCTTCATTTTGTAGAAATTCTTCGATCTCTTTATCATCTTGAAACACCTACCAATATCTTTGATTATTAGGGACAGCAGGGCGATGTTTCACATGAATTTCAAACTTATTGTTTGAATTCATCGGAATTTTCAAATTACTTGCAACTGTTGCAAGGGAATCTGCAATAACATTCTGTACACGAGGGACACATGTCAAAGTGTAATCTGGAAACAATCTCAAAATATCTAATACCGCATTACAGTAAGCCCGCATGCGAGGATGCTTAGCTTGATATTCACCTTTCACTTTCTTGATAACTAACTTGGAGTCACCATATACTGAAATTCTTTTAGCATTTAACTTCTTAAGGATTTTTAAACTAGCAATTAAAGCCTCATATTCAGCCTCATTATTTGAACAATCAAAAGCCAATTTATACGAACAAACCCTTACATTACTTGGAACTTTGTTTGGAAGAAATGCAGGGCTGCGTATCCAAATGCCAATTCCAGCACCTTCCCTACCTACTGCGCCATCAAAATCCATGCTCCACAAACCGGCTTCATCCTCCAAATGCTGAAATTCTGTTTGCTCTTCTTCTTTTGCTTGCTGTCCATCAATTTTTTGTTGCTGTCGGAAGGCTGATTGCTTAGCGGTACTATCAAGCTTTTGTCTTTCTTGATCTAGTACAGCTTTGAAATTTTCAGTGATCTCTGGAATATCTTCTACTTCAACTACTTGACTATTTACATCATTAAAACTATCAGAATATAAAACAAAAGATTCCAAATCAATATGTAGATAATTAATTGGATGATTTAGAGGTTTTTCCTTGCCAGTGATCATGTACTTCATCTTTTTCTCTCGGTATAATTTCCTCAACTGACCAAAAACGAGAATAGTAGCATAGGAGAAATCACGCTGCTATGTGCCTTTGAGTTTTTCTCCCCAAGATCTGGAAAGAAGCATGCTAAATCTAGGAGGAATATCAGCCACAACCACATCCATCAAAACATTCTTCACCGGAATCTGATCTAAGGTGACAACCAAATCTTTAATAAGCCCAATGCACCTGACCTTGTTAGCTCTTCTACATGCTGCTGATTTTCTAGAAGAAGGAATGAGTTTGGTCCTTGGTTGCTGGCTCAGAGATGGTTTATAATGGTTATCATTGTCTCTCCCTATTTCCCCTGCCACCTCCTTTTCCTCCTTCCCCTTAAATCCTCCTTATTCTCTTTAAACCCCTTTATCCTTGTTTTGGTCTCAAAACCTCGCCTAAACCCTTTTTACCTACTCCCAGGCATATTTTGTTTATAATGCTATTAAACCCCACTTAAGCCTTTTTTATTTTTACCCCCGGTGCTAAAAGTCCTAACCTATTATAACTACGCGCCTTTACAATTTACATAACCTATCAGCGAGCCCCCCACCTGTCATATCAACCAAAACGCATGTTAATTCTTCGCCGTTCGATCATCCCGCAGAAATCCAACGATTGACGCTTCCCCCGCTCCGTGAACCTACTTGTCCGTTAACCTACGGGGAAGCGGTTTCCCGCCTGCCACATGTTTCTTTTTCATTGGATCGCTCGCCCTCATACAGATACTGCCGAGCGCTAAAAGCGGTGTGGGGAAACTGCTTACTGCCCTTCTAGTACGGTCCCTCGCTCGCTAACTTGTGAGCATCTTGCTCTTGCGATGGCCGTCGGATCGATCGCGCCCTGACCTAACGGCTCTCATCTATCCCGATTTTTCTAACCTCCCGTTACCCCTCATCAAACGATCTCCGTCGTTGATTTTTGCAATCTGACAGTGGAGCTTCGTTCATCCATTCTCTTCTACGCCCAATAGCTCCCTAGATCTAATCTGCACTGTTCATTTTTGCGATTCGACGGCTGATATTGCTTCTGTGTCTTCCATCGCCTCCTAACAGTTTTTAATGCAATTTTTGTGTTTTGAGCAGTCCCGCGCACCCGAAGGAGAAAGGAGCCCATGTTCAATACTTTGCGCAGTTAATTTTCTAGCTACCACATTCAAAGACAGCACAGTCAAGGACAAGAAGGACGGCTTCGAGCAGATCAAGGTATTAATTAGTGATGGAGCCTTGTACACATTACATTCCATATGCTCAGAAAAGGATAGCAGAGCAGAAAAAGGTCGATTTACTCATTAAGACCATCAGATTGTAGCAGACAAATTATTAGAAGAGTTAATATGAGTGGGTGGTCCATTATGACCCCTCCTCGTGGAACTTAGCAGAGTGCTTTTGTAAACAAATTGTATATATACCCAAAAGAAAAATGTAATTAGGTTGATGAGTGTTATTTTGTTGTAAGCTTCAACTTCTGGAGACTGTAACTACTATGAGACCTGCATCTTCTGGTCTTCATTTCCAGCTTATACAAGCTTCTTTTGCTGTTGATTTCTCACTTTTCACTTCTTCTTCTTGTTCTAGGCTATGCCTGTCATGTATTTACTCATGTGTTGTTAATGTTTAACATTAGAGGGGTTGTCATCCCACCTCTGTGTTTGAATTTAGCATGTATCATTGAATTTATATGTAGGTTTCTGTTGTTTTAATTCCAGAGAGCTATCATCCTGTCTGTGCATTAGGAGATAGATTTACAGACCTTTTAACTGGTTACAGCTGGCTATCACAGGGTCCTGTGCATCTGCTGGTGTGATTAGTATTCTCCATGTCCACATTTTCCTAAAACTGTGAGTAATTGGTGGTTAAAAGCCTTGTAGTCTGGGGGTGTTCACCCATGTTTGGGGTTAAACATAGTAGAAGTGGTTATCTAGCTTGAATATGCAACATTTCTTTCATTCATCCACCGTTTATCCAACATTTTGTTGAGTTTGTAATGTTCCTGAGCATCTCTGATATACAACCTAGGAGAGTTTCTTGGGGTGCTAACATTAATTGGCGATGTTTCCGGGGAGAGGAGAATTGAAGCTCAGCGTCCCTGGGAGAACGACACAGCTTCAAGCTTTGATGAGAGATAAGGTTTGAACACAGTTTCTGGTTGTAATCATCTATCTGGCGACTCCAGTGGAGGAAGACCATCATTTGGTGACTCCACATCAAAGTTCTGACTCAGTTTGTGAGACACGAAGAAATCCTCATAAATCTCCAGCTGAATCATTGCCTGACCCTGAGAGGATTGTCAAATCGAAGAAATCTTCACAGAAAGGGGCATCAGGATCAAGTAAGCCTAAGAAATCTCATTCATCTCTGAAAGATAAAACTATAGCTAAAGATATACAGTTTGAACATCTAGAGCACAACACTGTTAATAAGCAAATTCCTTCAGAGATTAATTTAGCCCCTTGTACAGTTAGTTCCCCTTTGAATCTCAGTCCAAAGAAAGCTTCCAATTCAGTCCAAAACATCCCTTTATCTCTGCCATCAATCACATTACTTCCTACCATTCAAGCTGCCAGTATTCTTTCACATATTCCAATCATGGCAGGACAGCAAGCACCTACAAGGATAGAAAGAATTGTTGCTGCTAGATATGGACCTTTAGTCTTGCCTGTTCCTTTAAATCCTATGCCTGTGGGAGAATATCATAAATATATGCCTAAATTCACTGGCACAGAGGGTGTAACAACAGAAGAACACTTAGAAGCTTTTTACAATTATGCTGATAATTTAGATATAAGTGAAAATGATGTGTGGATGAGAGTTTTTGTCTAGAGCCTTGATGGAGAGGGTAGGAAGTGGTTTAGAGAATTACCCCAGAGATCTATAACTGATATTGAAGCATTAGATGATGCATTTTTGAAGCAATGGGGAGATAAAAAGGAATTGTTGTATTATCATACTGAGTTTGGTAATCTGAAGAGGGAAAATGGTGAATCTTTCCCTGATTTTAATAAAAGATTCAATCGAATGTATAGTAAGATACCAGCTGAGGTAAAGCCTACCCCTACCTCTGCCAAATTCACTTATGCCAATGCTTTTGACTCTAATTTCTTCTTGTTGTTCAGAGAAAGGAGATGTGCTACTCTAGCAGACATGTAGGATGCAGCACTAGGAGTCTAATATCATGGCAGCAAAAAAGCTTAAAATTCAAATTGACAGAAGGAGGCAGAGAGGTCAGGCTTCTACTTCTTCTGCATCATCTTCAAAGTCAAAATTAGATAAGATGAATAAGATGATAGAGTCATTGGCTGCTGAAATTTCTAAGCTAAAGGTTGAGCAGAATTCAGTGAAAACAAAGTAGCAGAATACATTTGCTCCAAGAAATCCTATTCCATTTAGAAGAGCGAATGAGTAGTTACAGATTATGCAGAGGGGTGAAGAATCAAAAGAAGAACAGAAAGTTAAATCTCCTTTCCAAAATATAGTCATGGAGGAGGAACAATTTGAAGAAGATGAGGATGAAATTCACTGCATGGAAGATAAAGGCAGCACTGCATTTTTTACATTTGCTGAGTATGAACAATCATTGCTGCAGGAACAAGATAATCAAGAATGGGATAGAGGAGCTGTTCTACAAACTGGTGACCAGCAGAGATATAATCTGAGATCCAATGCAAAAAATGTCAAAGAGAATCCTGCCCAAAGAGCTGCTGTCCAAACAAAGTCACAGGTTAGCAGGCAGAAAAGACCAGCAACTGATCGAGTCATCCTCAAAGCTCCAGTTCAAGAGGTAAAAAGTTCTGATAAGTCATCTTCTTCTTTCAGCTTTGAGTCAGAAGTTCAGAAACTGAAAATAACTGTCCCTCTGGTAGAGTTGGTGAAGAGTGAAGTATTTAGAAGACCTATCCTTGAAGCCCTTAAGCTAGAAACCAAACAAACCTCCACTGACTCTGTTAATTTGCAAGATGACAAGCCTGCCATTGTGCTCAGCCCTATGATTGAACCTGCTGATAATAATTCTCCATATTTTTATGTCTCCTTGACCATTCATGATAAAATCCTCCACAATTGCCTGCTAGACACAGGGGCCAGCCACAATTTAATGCCTAAAGCTGTCATGGAAGAGTTAGGCCTTGATATCACCAGACCCTATCATGATTTATTTTATTTTGATTCAAGGAAGGTGAAATGTCTTGGATTGATTAAAGATCTGGCCATTACCTTAACTCAGCTGCCCATGAAGAGTATGATGATGGATATTGTGGTAGCAGATGTCCCTCCTAAGTTTGGCATGTTGTTGTCCAGAGGATGGATTAAGAGACTAGGTGGGACATTACAGAATGATCTTTCTTATGCCACTGTCCCAGTTTTTGGAGGGGAAAGCAGGAGATTGTATAGAGAAGCACAATTGGCATATATCATCAGTGATGAGAACAGTCCTACAAATCATCCCATATATGCAGTGGACACTGATTTTGGAGCATGTATTCTCCAAATTAAAGAATCTCAGAAGGCCTCATTGCAGATCAGGAAACCAACAAATCAGGCTGAAAAAGAGCAAGGAAGTCAGGTTTGGGAAATGTTTTTTGATGAAGCATGTTCCAAGGAGACTGCGGGAGCAGGGGTGGTGCCAGTGTCTCCAGAGAAAGAAAGAATTCAATTGTCTTTTAAGCTGGTTTTCCAAGTCACAAACAACATAGGAGAATATGAAGCTCTGCTATTGGGCCTTAATGTAGCAAAAGACAGAGGAATCAACAATTTGAAGGTGTTTGGAGATGCTGATCTGATCATCCAGCAAGTAAATAAAACATTTCAAGCAAAGCACCCAAGGCTGAAAGCATACAGAGATGAGTTATGGAGAATCAGGGATTCTTTTGATTATTTCTGTATTTCATACATTCCTAGAGCCCAAAATCAACTTGCTGATTCCCTTGCTATGTCTGCTAGTCTATTTATTTCTCCTATGCCTCCCAGACTAGTTTATGAAGTCCAAATGAAGTATAGACCATCCTTGCCTGACAATTTCCACCATTGGAAAGTTTTTGAAGATGATAATGAGTTGAATAGGTTCTTGAAAGTCATTGATGCGTTTTCTGAAATGAAAATTGACCAAGAAAATGATGTTTTGTTAGAAAACCCCCAGTCCCAACTTAGAAATAAAATTGGTAAAGACAACATTGTCCAGCTTCCTAGTAATCATATTCCTAAGGGCCTAATTCCTCTTGAAAGACTGTTTGACCAGAATGATGTGCCTTACAAAGTTGCCCAAAAAGAAGATCAATCTGCAGTCTGTAAGTATGATATAGGAAGTCCAGGTCAGCCTAGGTATGTGAATTTGTCCACTCATTTGTTTGTTGATCAAAGTGTTGAATACTGCAATTTAATGAGGCAATTTGCTGATGTGTTTGCCTGGGTGTATAGTGAACTGAAAACTTATGACAAGAGCATAATTCAACATAAAATCCATTTGGAGAAAGACACTTTTCCTTTCAAACAGAAGTTGAGACCGATAAATCCTATGCTTCTTCCTTTGATTTAAAAAGAAATTAAAAATTTGCTGGTTGCCAAGATCATTGTTCCTCTTAGATATTCCAAATGGGTGGCCAACCTAGTGGTAGTAAGGAAGAAGAGTGGGGAAATCAGATTGTGTGTTGATTTCAGAAATTTAAACAAATGGTCAAAGAAAGATAATTATCCCTTAACAAAGATGGAGCATTTGCTGCAAAAGGTCTCAGGAGCAAAAGTAATGTCTTTCTTGGATGGTTTTTCAGGCTTTAATTAGATTGCTGTGCACCCAAATGATCAAGAAAAGACTGCATTTACCACTCCTTGGGGCACTTTTATGTATGCCGAAATGCCTTTTGGGTTGATGAATGCTGGAACCACCTTTCAGAGGGCTATGGATATAGCATTTGTGGGAGAGAAGGACAGATTTGTGCTTATCTACCTTGATGATATAATAGTTTACTCCAACGGCCATCATAATCATTTACAACATTTAAAAAAAGTGTTCTTGAATAGCAGGAGGTTTGGAATTTCAGTCAATCCCAAAAAGTCACAATTTGCTGTAAATGAAGGGAAGTTGTTAGGACACATTGTGTCTGCTGCAAGTGTTCAAATTGACCCAGAAAGAGTCAAAGCAATACAGACTTTATCTGTCCCTAGATCAAAGAAGGATATCCAATCCTTTCTAGGCAAAATTAATTTCGTCAGGAGGTTTATTCCAAACTTTGCAGAACTGATAAAGCATGTTACCTCCATGTTGAAGAAAGGGGAAAAAATCAAATGGACTGATACAACAAGACAATCTTTTGAGTCCATTAAGAAGGATATTATGGAGGCTCCCACATTAATAAGTCCATATTATGGCAAGGAGTTTCATGTATTCTCATTTGCCTTTGAAGAAACCATTGCAGCAGTTTTATTGCAGCAAGATGAAGAAGGTTCAGAACATTCAGTAGCATTTTTTAGCAAGAAATTGAGGGATGCTGAACTGAGGTATGATTTTATTGAAAAACATGCATATGCTCTCATCAAATCCTTGAAGTAGACTTTATATCTTGCATTCAAAGATAATTGCATATGTACCCTCTGCTACAATAAAAGATGTCATAACACAACCTGATGCTGATGGAAGAAGGGAAAAATGGATTGCAAAAATGATAGAATTTAATATAGCGCTGAAGCCCACCAAGCTAGTCAGAGGTCAGGGGCTTGCCAAGTTATTGGCTGAAGAATATTGCAGGTCTTTAGGTGTTGATTTCTTGTTCACAATGGCAGAAAATGATTAGGCAGAAGAAGAGGAAACAGCTGAAACAGAGAGAAAGCAGTTAGTGGCTAAAAATCTAGCTTCATGTAACTGGTATGCTAAAATAATTAATTTTTTGCTGAAGCTAGAAATTCCTTCAGGATTTACTCAAATTCAAGCTAGAACTTTAAAACTTAGAGCAGCTAAATATTGTATCATTGAAAATCTGCTCTACTGGAGGGATCCATATGGAATACTTTTAAGGTGTTTGGACAAAGAACAGTCAAAAGAAGTTATGCAGCAGTTTCATAACAGCATGTGTGGAGGGCACCATTATTGGAAAACTACAGCCCATAAAATTCTCAGAGCTGGGTACTATTGGCCCACTTTATTTTCTGATGTGTTTTCTTTTGTTAAATCTTGTGACAGGTGCCAAAGATTTGAAGGAAAACAGCAGTTGAAATCCCTGCCCCTAAAACCAATTCAGGCAAAAGGACCTTTTCAGCAGTGGGGCTTGGATTTTATTGGAGAAATCAATCCACATTCTAGTGGCTAGCACAGGTGGATATTAGTAGCCACTGATTATTTCACTAAGTGGATTGAAGCAATCCCTACAAGGAAGGCTGATCATAATGTGGTCATGAAGTTTTTAATTGAAAATATCTTCAATAGATTTGGTTGTCCACATAAATTAATAACAGATAATGCAGCAGCTTTCAGGGCAAAAGAGTTGATGGAAATGTGTAATTCTATGGGTATTAAACTTGTTCATTCCACCTCGTATTATCCATAAGGAAATGGTTTGGTAGAATCCTCTAATAAAAGTTTGATTAGGATAATTAAAAAGCTGTTAGAGGACAATAAAAAGAATTGGGATTCCAAGCTCAAGTATGCACTATGGGCTGACAGAGTGACCATTAAAAAATCCACAGGGAATTCTCCTTTCAAGCTGGTGTATGGCACTGATGTTGTATTTCCAATTCAGCTAATTCTCCCTGTGGCAAAATTCCTTCAAGAAGAGCAGGATGAGGAAGAAGACATGGAAAAAAGGATCATTGATATAGCAAAAATACATCAGATCAGAGAATAGCTGGTTGAAAAGGCTGCAACACATTAGAGAAGGATCAAGGAAGCCTTTGACAAGAAGGAAAAAACAGTTAATTTTCATATTGGTGACTTGGTTTTGAAATGGGATGCACTAAAGGAAAAGAAAGGCAATCATGGGAAATTTGATGCTTTCTGGATAGGGCCTTTCATCATTTCACAGATTCAAGGGAACAACACCTTCATACTGAAAAGTATGGGAGGAGAGACAGTTTTTGATGGCCCAATTAATGGGCGGTTTTTGAAAGTTTATGTGATTTAAGGTCTTTGGCCTTAAAAGCTGTAAATATTGTGTTTTTATCAGTTTTAGTATAGGTGCAGTAGACTCCATGCCCAATGGAACACTAGGAATTTTGATTAGTTGGTTTTCAGCTAGAAAGGCATTGATCTACAGGTTCTTAAGACCTCACAGGGAGGATCTCATCCCTAGAAGGAGCCAGTGTTAGCTCTTCTACATGCTGCTGATTTTCTAGAAGAAGGAATGAGTTTGGTCCTTGGTTGCTGGCTCAGAGATGGTTTATAATGGTTATCATTGTCTCTCCCTATTTCCCCTGCCACCTCCGTTTCCTCCTTCCCCTTAAATCCTCCTTATTCTCTTTAAACCCCTTTATCCTTGTTTTGGTCTCAAAACCTCGCCTAAACCCTTTTTACCTACTCCTGGGCATATTTTGTTTATAATGCCATTAAACCCCGCTTAAGCCCTTTTTATTTTTACCCCCGGTGCTAAAAGTCCTAACCTATTATAACTACGCGCCTTTACAATTTACATAACCTATCGGTGGGCCCCTCACCTGTCATATCAACCAAAACGCATCTTAATTCTTTGCCATCCGATCATCCCGCGAAAATCCAACGATTGACGCTTCCCCCGCTCCGTGAATCTGCTCGTCCGTTAACCTGCGGGGAAGCGGTTTCCCGCTTGCCACATGTCGCTTTTTCGTTGGATTGCTCACCCTCATACGGATATCGCCGAGCACCAAAAGCGGTGTGAGAAACCGCTTACCACCCTTTCGGTACGGTCCCCCACTCACTAACTTGTGCGCATCTCCTCGTGTGATGCCCGTTGGATCAATCGCGCCCTGACCTAACGGCTCTCATCTTTCCCGATTTTTCTAACCTCCTGATACCCCTCATAGAATGATCTCTGCTGTTGATTTTTGCGATCTTACGGTGGAGCTTCATTCATCCATTCTCGTCTATGCCTGATAGCTCCATAGATCCAATCTGCATCGTTCATTTTCGCAATCCGACGACTGATATTGCTTATGTGTCTTCCATCGCCTCCCGAAAGTTTTCAATGCAATTTTTGTGTTTTGAGCAGTCCTGTGCACCCAAAGGAGAAAAGATCCCATGTTCAATACTCTGCACAGTTAATTTTTCAGCTTCCACATTCAAAGACAGCACGGTCAAGGACAAGAAGGAAGGCTTCGAGTAGATCAAGGTATTAATCAGTGATGGAGCCTTGTACACATTACATTCCATATGCTCAGAAAAGGACAGCAGAGCAGGAAAAGGTCAATTTACTCATTAAGACCATCAGATTGTAGCAGATAGATCATTAGAAGAGTTAATATGAGTGGGTGGTCCATTATGACCCCTCCTCATGGAACTTAGCAGAGTGTTTTTATAAAAAAATTGTATATATACCCAAAAGAAAAATGTAATCAGGTTGATGAGTGCTATTTTGTTGTAAGTTTCAACTTCTAGAGATTGTAACTACTATGAAACCTGTAGCTTCTAGTCTTCATTTCCAGCTAATACAAGCTTCTTTTGCTGTTGATTTCTCACTTTCCACTTCTTCTTCTTGTTCCAGGTTGTGCTTGTCATGTATTTACTCATGTGTTGTTAATGTTTAACATTAGAGGGGTTGTCATCCCACCTCTGTGTTTGAATTTAGCATGTATCATTGAATTTATATGCAGGTTTCTGTTGTTTTAATGCCAGAGAGATGTCATCCTGTCTGTGCATTAGGAGATAGATTTACAGACCTTTTAACTGGTTGTAGCTGGCCATCACAGGGTCCTGTGCATCTGCTGGTGTGATTAGTATTCTTCATGTCCACATTTTCCTCAAACTGAGAGTAATTGGTGGTTAAAAGCCTTGTAGTCTGGGGGTGTTCACCCATGTCTGGGGTTAAGCATAGTAGAAGTGGTTATTTGGCTTGAATATGCAACATTTCTTTCATTCATCCACCATTTATCCAACATTTTGTTGAGTTTGTAATGTTCTAGAGCATCTCTGATATACAACCTAGGAGAGTTTCTTGGGGTGCTAACAGACCCTACCAGAATCAAAGGAATATAAGTTATGGTACTTGCAAGTGATATCTAAACCCAACTTCTCCATGATTGCTTTAGGCATGAGATTATGAGAGGCTCCTGAATCAAACATGGCATTGTGCAATACATAATCATGCAATCTAAGGCTGATGTAAAAAGGAGCTACATCACTATCCTCAGACTGACCTTCTAATGCTGGCCCAAAGATAAGTTCGGGCTGGTCATCCTCCACATTTACCATATCAGATAATGGATCCAAATTCAAAATCTTTGACACATGACCTTTATAGCTGTTGTTCTTCATTAATTCAGTCAAAGGAATTGACACTTTTAACCTAGCAATTTCATTGTCTAAGCTAAAGGCTAATGTTTTCTCTACCTCCTTGACTAGAGCATCCTTCTTTTCAGTCTTCTCCTTTGATACAATTGGCTGATTTGATTTTTCATTTGCTGATTGTGTTTTGCTAGTGGTAGGGTCAGCTGCCTCCTTTCCCTTTCTCTGCACTATTGAAGAGTCGTTCTTTAGCAGTGTCACTTCCTTCCTTTTCTAAATTGGATTGATGGGTACCTCTCTACTCCTGAGTGAATATTGTCGCTGCTGGGCTGTCAAATCATTCATGTATCCCCTCTGATATTCATCAGATTCTTCTTCTAAAACAGTTTCATTTGTTAAGATAAAATCTTCATCTTTTTGTACAGCTGGGCTTTCTGAATACTCTTCATCCTCAGTAATATAAATCAGCAGACCATCAGGTGTAAAGAAATGATTCTCCTCAACAGTTATGTTCTCATCATCATCTAATTCCAGACCATGTACAAAATTCTGCTGTAAGGGTGTCTTTACTTGCTGTTGTGCTGCTTGGTCTTGTGCTCTTTGTTCTCGTTGCTTGATTCTGAATTGTGGTTGCTGCTGACCACAAAAGTTTGGATTTCTGACTTGTGCTTTAGGCTTATCAGCAATTGTGAGCCTATTAAACATCTTCTCGATCTTGCGAAGCAAATGATCGGAGGAAGAAGTTTCCTCCTTTATGGTCACCTTCTTTTCGGCCTTTGCTCTAGCTCTCTTGGCAAGCAGATTTTTCTCAACGTTGACTGCAATTTTCTGCATGTCCTCCAATGTGGCTGGATCTCTTTCTCTCGCTTGATATGCCATGTCGGGATCAAATCCATCAGGAAATTTAATCAAATCCAGCCCCATAGGTGGCTTTATATCAGTAGGAATTTCATTGTAAACAGAATTGAATCTGACACAATAATTTTGGACACTCTCACCTACCTTTCTCTTGATGTTCTCATATTCAGAAAGAATTTGAAGAGGGTTTTTCTTTACCTCCCAGCGATCTAAGAATTGTCTCTAAAGAACAGCCAATGTAGTGATACTCGCAGTCGGCAAAGCTCTGAACCACTTCTGCACTTCACCTCCAAAAGTTTGCACAAATAGCCTCATGGTCACATTTTCTTCATCAATCTCATGAAGGTCAAAGAAATCTTTCATCTTATCCACATGTTGCTGAGCTGTGATACTTTGGGGAGTGCCATCAAACAATGGGATTTTGCTTTGGTAGTCAACGGGCATGTCATTCAAGTTTTGTGGCAAAATAAGGGGTGCATATCGGGCAACCATTTCTCTAGGTGGATTTACAACTGGCCTTGGGGATGTAGGAGGAGTCAAAACAGTGATAGCAGCTGACGATGTAATTAGTGTATGAGGTGTTAAAGGAGGAGAGGAAATATGAGATGTTTGAGGTGTTGATGGGGTAGACGAGACAGGAGGTCTCTGATCTGATATAGTGGGCTGCACGAGAATGGTGGGAATGAGAGCAGGTTTGGTAGGAATTTCTAAACCAGATGCAATAGCAGATGAACCAAGAGTTGCAGATGCAGATTCTAAGAACTCGGGAATGTTTGAAGCCACAATGGAAGTTTTAAGATTCAAAATGTAACTATCAATTGATCTATTTGCCCTTTCAGTTTCTAGATCTTTAACAACTTCTGGATTTAGGACAGTAGAACAGATAACACTTTCAGATTTAGACTCAAACAACGACAGATCAAAACGTTCGTCAAACTCAAGATCTTCAAGATATTAAAAAACAATGGGACATGAATGAGGTTTGAACACAGGAATCACAAAACTTTCTTGTTGGAGAATCCTTGGGATGAGATTTGGGTTCTCATACACAGGAGGAGGATCAGGATCACGATTGGACCTAGTGTATCGTCTGGAAGCCAGTGTGTTTGAATTATTCCCAAAAATCAAATGGACATTAACAACTTTTTCAGCCTATCAAATTCTAAACTCATCATCCAAACTCTAGAATTGCTTAATGATACTGGGGTAATCATTTAGATCAGATGTTTAGTTTATAAACTAGACCAGAGATTGACTGAAGCAGTGTTCATCTACTTTCGCTAATGCAAAGCAAGATCATTACGAAGGCTACCTGACTAACTTCAGGCTCCGTCTGTAGTCTACAAAGCAAAACAATGATAATATACTTTCTTCCCCAATATGGTCGCCACTATGTTAGGGCCTAAATCTACCTCAAGCTGAGAAAGGCAGGATCTAGAGTAACATCAAACCATGCTTAACCTGGTAGCTAGCCCTACCAGGTCGGGAGAGGGCTCTCTCCTTGTCAATCTCAGGAAAAGATGGTCAATAAAGCTTGAGATGACTGATGTAAAGACTAATTTTAGGCTAGGTATATGCTCAAAAGGGTTTGATTGAATTTGATGTTGGTTTGCTGGCTCAAATGTGAAAGGCAGTTTTGGGTCTGGGGAATGGACACAGTATTGCAGAGATCTCTATGGGGAAAGGTTGGAAAATGGTTTATTACTTCAAATTAAGTGATATGGAGAGATTATAGACTGGTGAGGAGTTGGAGAGGGCATGAAAGTCTCAGGGGTCCTCTTTAAACAACTGAAAACATAAATAACTAAACAAACCCTAGGTAGAGCACTGCAACTTCAATGAATTCTATCTTTATCCTTATTTCATTTAGTTAAGATGAACAGAGAGATGATGGAATACATAAAATACATTTAAACTTGCAATTACAGAAGGAAACACAATACCAAATCAAGTTTCCACAAGAATCCATAAAGTGCTGCAAACCCTGGTCTATTCCTTTGCCAAAATGCTGAGATGAATGTACAATAATGCTCAAAGCATTCACAAGAGTCCAACCTTTTCCAATGACTGAAAAACTACTAGATATAGGCAAAAAAAAACTCATGCTAGGCTTTAGGGGTCGAATTCATGAGTTTAAGAGCTATTTCAACAAGATCTAAACTAGGAACTAAAAAGTAGGCAGTGGAACAACATGCCTCTAAAACCTAGGAAACTAATTCATTTAGTTGCAAACTACCTTTTCATGATGAATCTACCTCTATGAGTGAAAATTTAGCATAATTACATCAAAATCCATCAAGTCACATCAAATTACATCATGAGTTTTACTAGGCGAAAAACAGAGTTTTTTGGCCAAAATGAGAAAATTTCATCCTGTGTGTCGCGCTCTTGTCCCTGTGTGCCATGCTACTTTGGAGCTGATTTTGGAGGCCTTCCCGTGCACCAAATTTTCTCCAAGTTGGCTTGTTGGAAAGGCTTGTCTGTCTACTTTCCCTAACAAGTGGAATTTCTGAATTTGGTCTCCATTTTCCCCTCCAAAAATGAGTTCTCCCAACACTGCTTCTTGTGTGGCCAAAAAGGGGCAGAAAGGTCATTTTTGAGGTGTTTTTGACCCTTTTGGAAGCTCAAAACTTGTCAAAATTTCTTGGCCATATGAGGGCATTCATATTTTTCCATGAGAAATCCAAAAATGCTGATTTTTCCTCAAAAGGAGGTCCCTAGCGAAAGCGCGCGCCAGGCAGGAAAACCTGTTTTTTGGTCCAAAAATTCAAAATTTGCAGTAAGTATCCCAAATTTCTTGAAATTTGGGCTGAGTTTTCTTCATCAAGTGCTATTTTGGGCCAAGGAAGGCTCAACCAAGATCTCGAGTCTATCTTACGCATTTCGCTTCCTTAATGCTTTCCTCAACTTGGCCTTTAAAGTCCTAATTCTCGCTTTGCAACTTTTGTTTCTCGCCAAGTAGTGATAGGCCATGTGCCTCAACATATTTTTCTCTTTGTTGGCCTTCTCTAGCAAATTTTCCAAATGCATGTTTACCCCTTCAAGCCAAGATTCACGATGAGCTTCAATTTCTTGTTTAAGTGGTGTTAAGTTGACTTTCCTCCTCTTGGCAACTTGTCGGTTTTCTCTTATGTTTTGAAGCTCCATGATGGTTTTCTAATCCTCTAATTGTTTGTTGCTCTGCTCCAAATCATTGATTATCCACTTGGCTCTTTCCAGGTTGAGAGACAAATGATGAATGTCATCTTGCTGCTCCTGAATGATCTCCTTGAGCTTTGAGTTTTGGGAGCCCAAATCAATGTCATCATCCTGAATGATAATGAAATCTGCCTCTTGGCCTTCTGAAGGCCCCTCATTAAGAAATGGTTGCTTAACCTTGTCCTATACCTGCTCTGCTGACAAAGGAAACGAGAACCCTTCCACCTCGGGTGGAGATAGTACTCGTTTTTTTGCTGCAAACAATCTCCTTGTGCCCTTTTGGTAAGTGACAAACACTGGCACACTAGTGGTTTGAGTCTCATGCACCTCTTGCTGATGTGAAGGCTCTCCTGCCTCATGAAAAACTGATGGGGGCACTTGAGGACCTGTAAAGACCTCATGTGAAATGAAATCCTCCCATGAAACATTCAGTAAACCAAGCTGATGCAAAACCACAATTTTGATTAATGCAAAGTGATAGATGCTGTTATACTGCTGATGAGGAGGCTTCCTTTGAACCAGTGTGGTCATCTTCTCAATATTCTGGCAAATAAAATAGGGGAGGTTCATCATTCTCACCCTAGTGAAGTGCATCAACAATCTAATATGATAGGTGTATAAGCGGGAAAATCTGCCCTCACAGCTGAAATATTTGATTATGAGTTTCATTAGGGGAGCATATGTGTCCTGTAGGTACCTGAAGGGGAAGACCCTACTAACATGCTTCTGAAAACTAGCCTTGATATAAGGTTCATAATGATCTTTGTCCACCAGCTACCCCTTATTCCATTGTTCACCTACATTCGAAATACCAGTTGCTTGAGCAATAGTCTCAGGTGTCAAGGTGAATGTCACACCTGCCAAATTGACTTGGCCATTGTGAAGATGGAGCACAAACAGTCTGGCAAGCTCATGGTGGTACTTGACTCTTTCCACCATCTCATAAAATTGATAACAAGGTTGATGTTGGAAGCATGTGACAGCAAGAGGGCAAGCCAACAACTCGGCAAGTGAAGTAGGCTCCTTCCGATTATGTTTTCCACTCTTATGAGGTCTCCTTGGTGCATGAATTTCTCTGGAAGAGTCACTGACTGTTTCCTCATTTCTGTCATAGGAAGAATCTGACTCCATTTTTGCCAATGCTTGGGTTTTCTTAGATGAGTATGAAGAGATTTTAGAGTGACAATAGGAAATTGCCGCTAAAAGATAAGAATTAATGAGGGATTGTGGAGGCACGTGTATGAGGGGTTGAGGATGTTGTTTGTAGTGTAAGCGAAAATGGAAAGGTTTAGGGAATAATATTTAGGGTTTGGGATTATTTCATTAGGGTTTGGGATAAGTAAAGGTAGGGATTTAGGGTTAGTAGTTTAGAGATATGGTAAATAGGGAATGTGTAAATATGAATGAAAAGGGAGGGAGAAAATGAAGTGAGGGAGTGAGGGAGTGAAAATGATAGGAGTGGGATTTAGCAGCAAAAATGAAATTTGTAAACTGTAGGCAGTGTTTTTTAACAAGTAACGCAAGGAGCTAGGGCTTCAATATTTCCCCATTGAATCACCATGAACACTAAGCAAACTCATTCATTGGCCATGAGGGAGTATCAACTTACTTGTAAGATGAGGAGTTTAAAATTTGAGAGCCTTTGGAGGAAGATGTGAACCATTTCGGGCTTTGTAGACCTGTGCGCTGCGCTGCCTTGGTGCGTTGCATCCCTTATAAAAATACACTGTAAACCACTGCCCAGTGTGCCGCGCTGGATGAGTGTGCCGCGCCCATGCCCAAGTTCGCCGTGCCAGGGAGAATGTCAAATTTGTTGCGCTTTTTTCCTCCTTTGCCTCAAAACGATTTTTTGATTGCTCACTCTTGCTCCCTTGGGCACAAATGAATTTTTTAAACATGAAAAATTGTTTATATACATATGGTTTTGATTTTTCATTTACAAAAACCCACTCTTCTAATGTTTGCCTATTTCACTTTCTTTTAAAACTCTGTTTTGGTATTTTGTTTCTTTTGTAGGTAGTGGAGTAGTAGAGGCTTTGGTAAGGTGACCAGGGCTGCCTCTGAGATTATTACATATGAAAAAAATGAAATTACATAAAATTTGTACATGAAACATAAAAAACTCTGTTTTTCCTCAAAACAGGGTTTTGAGGAAAATCAATCATTGAGCATGTGATTATTGAAATTATTATTTCTTAAACTTTATTTGACCTCCTCATGCACCTGCTGACCATTATTGAACATTTTGAAGACCTTATTGATGAAACCCTAGACCTAATGAGACCTAAAACCCTAAAAATGACTTTTGTAGATTTAAAGACAAAAAATGACTGTAGATGATCTGGATGTATGAAAATAATCCAGCAGGTAAAGAACATGAAGGAAAATGTATAATATGCCACTACCATCAGAAGATCCATGACCCTAATGGAATGCAGATGATCGGATGAGACACCTAACATGCAATGCAACAAGAGAATTTTATCACTGATGGAGGGATGAAGATACCGACACTAACATGTGGTAATGCTGGTAGAAAGTCCCATCGATCTCTTCCTGAATCAGCCAATCATCGCTCTGTCTAAGCGCTGCCTCTTTGGATAGGAAATCTACCCCCAAGTTGCGCTCCCTATAAATGTGATGATAGCTAAATAAGTCAAAAGTAGTAATCAATTTGTGAGCCTCATCCAATATATGCCTCAATGAATATGCATTGCAATTTGATGCTCTATTTAACCAATTACAAACAATTTTGGAATCCCCAAAGAGTTGTAGATGTCTGCAATGATGTTCTAATGCAAAATGTATGAGGTGTTTTGCAGTGCATAATTCAGAAAAATTGTTTGTGCCCCTCCCTAATCGCATTTGGATTTTGAAGTAATGTGATTCATTTAGGTATAGTATGGCTCCTCCACCACATCCCGCCTCTTGTGCGGATCCATCAAAATATGCCCAAGGAATAGTCTTGTCAATGTCTTCAGGCTTGATAATTCGGGGGGAGGGTGGTGGCGTATTAGTATCCTCCTAGGGTAGGAGATCAAAATCCGTTGTGGTACTGGTCATGATAGCAGGCCAGTGTGGGTTCTTTAAATTAAATATTGACTGATTCCTTGCGATCCATAAAGACCAGCACATAAGTAAAGGCATATTTCTGGCTTTGCCACTGTGGTTTTCACACCAGAGATTCTAGGCATCCATGATGTTCCTACCTTGCCAGTTTTTTAAGAAAGGATAGTGAGCTATAATGTAGCTCCATTGTTCCTTGATGATGGGGCAGTTTAGGAAGAGATGTTTAGTACTCTCCTCGTTATTGCAACAGAGATGACACCAGAAAGGACCATGGAAAGCTCTCTTCATCAGATTGAGTCCAGTAGGTATCTTGTCAAACAGTATATTCCACATAAGTAGGCGGGCTCGTGGAGTAGCTTTGAGTTTCCAGAGTATTTTCCAAGTAGGGTTGATGTGCTGAGGTTTGAAAGGTTCCATCAACTTAAGGTATCCATCCTTTGGAGAGTAAGTGTCGTGCTTAGCAAATGCCCAGATAATCTCATCTGGTCCTTCCGTTATCTGAATATGTGCCTGAGTAAGGGCTTCAGTGTAATCATACCATTCCTGCTGCCATTGTTGTGGTATGTCCAAGTCTTGTGCTGTTTTCCAGGCCTGTAATAGTATGGAAGAGTTGTTGTTGTCTGCTATATGTCTGATATGAGTGATGTTCCGGATGTGAAGGTGTCGAATCAACTCTGCTGGAAATCTATGTGTGTTTCCACAGCCAATCCATGGATCCGTGCCAATATGGACTGCATTACCTTCCTTGATTCTCCATGTTGTACCTTCCCGAATGAGAGGTATAGAGTTGATTACCACCTTCCAGATGTTGGATATACTGTTTGTGACCCTGTGCTATTGTCTGAACCAGTCCATCATATCCATAGGCCAGATGTACTTTGCATGAGCCACCCGGGTCCAGAGACTATTAGTGGAGATGAGTTTCCAGCCGAGCTTAGCCACCAGTGCTTTGGAGAATAAGTCCAGTCTTTTAATTCCCCAACTGCCCCATTTCTTGGGCTTGGCTATCATGTCCCATTTCACCCATGCAAATAATCTGCCTAGTTGGTTACCTTTCCAAAGAAATCTGCAACATAAATTTTGTAGTCTGTTCAAGATTCCTCTTGGAATCCATGCAAGAGTCATCCAGAACACAGGAGTAGCTTCTATCACAGCCTTAATGAGAACAAGCCTTCCCGCACGAGAGAGGTATCTATGATACCATACATTAAGGTGTTTCTCCACTTTGGCAATAAGCCAGGTCCAGTCTGCGATCTTATAGCCATATGGTTTGAGTCTAAAACCCAGATATTTCAATCCATCCTCCAAATTCAGTAAAGAGAAAGGAAAACACTGTGTTGTGAACATAGTCTCATGCTGCAAGCAACCAATGGCTGTAAGTGTAGACTTGTTGTCATTAATAATCATCCCCATTGCCTGTTGAAAAAGATTGAAAATATTCTGAAGGGCCAAAGTATCCCCAATACTGCCATTTAAGAAAATGAGAACGTCATCTACGAATAAGAGATGTGTGAGAATACAGTTTTCAGTGATCTTGATACCTGCCAACTGACCCCTACTCCTTGCCGATCTGATAGCTCTGCTTAGTCCTTCCATGATTAGTAGGAAAAGTAGTGGGGAGAGTGGACATCCCTGCCTGAGCCCTCTCTCCGATGAGAAAAATTGGGTGGCTTCCCCATTTAAAAGAACACTATAAGAAACATCCGTTATGCAACACATAATCCATTTGATAAAATTATATGGAAAACCAAGATGGGTCAGTAAAAGTCTGATATAGAGCCAATTTGTTCTGTCAAAAGCCTTAGAAAGGTCTACTTTTAATATCATGCCTTTCAGTTTCCTCAAATGTACTGAATGAAGGAGTTCTTGGGCCATGGAAATGGCCTCATGTATCTGTCTATGTTGAAGGAATGCGAATTGTTCTAAGGAAATATGATTGGATAGAATAGGCTTAAGGTGATTTGCAATGATCTTGGCAATGATCTTGTAAAGGCAGTTGCATAGAGATATGGGTCTGAAGTCATTGAAGGAGGTAGGATGGTCTGATTTCAGGATGAGGGCAATAAAGGTGGATTTGATGGCAGAGGATAATCTGCCTCTCCTTCTACAGTCCTCCACAACTTTAAGCAGGTCATCCCCAAGGATTTCGAAGAAAGCAATATAGAATTCGATTGTCCATCTGTCAGGCCCGGGACTCTTGTCTTTCTTAAACCATTTGATAGTAGCCTCCAGTTCTTCCTTAGACACTTCCTTTGTAAGGTCCTCAACATCCTCCTGTTCCACAAATCTAGGAAAGTGTTCTGCCAAACACATTATTTCCATGATATTAGTAGCCCTCGGTGCCTTGTATATGCTTTTAAAGTGTGCAGTGGCTAAACTAGCCAGATCCTTTTGAGACATGACTGATTGTCCCTGTTCATTTTGTAGCTCCCAAATGGTGTTTACTGCTTTCCTTCCATTGGAAAATTTGTGGTAGAACTTAGTATTATCATCCCCTTCAGTGAGCCAGATTTCCCTGCTTCTGAGTCTCCAGCTCTCCTCTCTATCCTTCAGTATTTGGGTCTGCTTCTTGATGAGGGAGGAGTAGTGTTCTTTATGTTCTTGTGATATGAATGTGCCATCCGAGGAGTCTTCATGAGTGGCAATGGCCTGTTCTGCTTCATGCAGAGTGTTGTCGTCATTCTTCCGCTTCTGATGTGCCCAAGTTCTAGAAATCCCCTTTAGAGCTTTCAATTTTCGAATGAACCCTTCTGAGTGGTCCTCGTTTTCCCGAATAGGGTTGGACTGCCAGAAATTAGTTACCAACTGTATGTAAGATGGGTCCTTGAGCCACGAGGCATTGAATTTAAAATGGCTTTTTGTCCTTTGACTGTTGTCTTCCAGCTCCATATATATAGGGCGATGGTCAGATATACCCCCAGTCCCAACCCATTGCCTGATGCGTGGGTGGGTATTCAATAATGTTTCCTTAATGAGGAATTGATCCAGCCTTCTTGCCAAACTATGATCACCACTTCGATTATTTGTCCAGGTATGCTGAATCTTGGCAGATGGGATGTCTACCCAATGATGATCCTCCAGCAAGGTGGAGATCGTATCAGATAAGCCATCTACTTGGGCAAGGTGTCCCCAAGATTCACTAAAACCCAAAGAGAAATTTAAGTCTCCACCCAGTATGATGTTGTCAGCCTGCAGAAAGTCTGTGTCTAATAATCTTCTCCAGAAATTGGCCCTATCCAAACAAGGACCATATACGTTCATAATACGAAATTCAGATTCCAGCGAGGAGGAATATATATCCACACCAATATATCCCCTTCCTCCCCAAATATTTCTGAGGTCAATAGATTTGTTATAGAAACCAATAACAATGCCCCTAGATCGCCTAGTCGCATCCAGAGCATGAAAAGTCCAATTCGGCAACCAAGAATTTAGAAGGGTGAGTAGGGCATCGATCGAACATAGGGTTTCTTGTAAAAATATGATATCCACCAGATCCCATGAAAAGTACAATTTGGCAACCAAGAATTTAGAAGGGTGAGTAGGGCATCGATCGAACAAAGGGTTTCTTGTAAAAATATGATATCCACCAGATCCGAAGTAAGGAGTCTCCTGAGTGCTAGTTTTTTGGGAGGGCTAGCAATCCCTCGACAGTTGAAAGAAAGGATCTTCATGGAGGGTGTGGGAGAGGGCCATTCCTTGCTCTAAGGGCCCTAACAATAGTTTGCTGCCTCCCCAGGGCAACCTCCTCTCCCGCCATATGCCTGGCTCTAGTGAGGTGAGATGGTCGCCCCCTGGATGGTTTATGCGAGGCAGGGGCAGCTTCCAGGTCCAAACCAATCGCATCGCACCCTCTATCCCTGGATTTGGGTCTCAGGGAGTATCTAGGAGATACAGGGAGAAAGGGGGGAAGATGTAAGAGATGGATGACAGGCGGCAATGATAGGGGGTGGAAGGGGAAGGGAGCAATGCAAGGGGGAGGAGAGGGCCGTCTTGGGATACCCTGAGACAAGTGCTCCAGAGAGCATGTGAAAGTGGAGGAAGATGGAGATGTATGGGGATAGGATGCATTAATATAATTATGGGATGCAATAGCAGTAGTAATATCAGATGAAGGAGTAAAGAGAGAGCAAGATGTAGATGACATACCCGGTGGAGTGATATCCTCCTTGGCCGGACTGGTGCTCGTCGGTGGAGGAGGGGATGGAGGATTTGAAGCTGCAATCCCCTTGTCAGTGCCCGAAATGATAGAACCCCCTTGTACGTCTTCAACAGCCATATTGGTCTTCTCCACCTTGTCTTCCTTTTCAGGCTGACTAGGAATGTCTCTGGGAAATTCCGCTTCCCTGTCTCATGCAGTAAACATGTTCTTGCGATTGAGAGGGCAATCTCTAAATAAATGACCCACCTTATGGCATCTCCTGCAACGATATGGTAAGCCCTCATAATCAATCATCTGTTTACGGGATGTATCCCTCCACTGTATGGTAATATGCTCCTGTAGTCCTCCTCTAGTATCCATGTTGATGAGTAACCTAGCATATGCCATCATGCCAGTGGTCTGGTAGGATTTGTCATATTCCATATAAGTACCAATGGAATTACCAATCCGCCTGAAAATATCCTCAGACCAATATTGCAGAGGTAGTCTTGGGAGCCGGATCCATACCAGTCCAAAGCCAATTTGCTCAGTCTCCGGGTCGAAAAGGGGCATCCATCATTTCAAAAGAACAGGTGCGTGTTCAAAATGCCAATAGGAAGACAAAACCCAGTTGGTATGGTCGGCTCGAGCAAATCTCAGAGCAAACCATCCCCTCACAAAGGTCTGAATGAATGGGATGTCCACCAAATGGTGCCCCCAAACCTCTGCTGCCCAATTCTTCAGTTGGGCCGCCGTGTAATTCCTGCCTCTGATGCGGCCCACCAGAACCCTGTCTGCGAAATCCATCGTTTCTCCCCACTGAATGTCTTCCTCAAGACGGAGGATAATGTCGTCCGCCTTGGTCTTATGACACTTGTATTTCTTCTTGGGCACTGAATGTTGTGACTGAATTGGAGCTCTCTCCAAATTAGGGCCCAAAGAAACAGGAGTAGGGTTAGGGTTATTTGAGGAGGGGTTAGGGTTCCCAGCAGCGGAAGGAATGGATCCACCGAGCGGCGGAACGGAGGTGAAACTTCCAGAGAGAGGAACGGAGGTGGCCGGGTGAGGATTTCCGGCAGACGAGGGTTCAATACTGGCAAAAGCAACTAGTGGGTTAACCTGTCGGGGCGGCACTCCAGAAACGGGAGGGTCCAAACCAGGGTTAGGGTTTAAACAGGCTGAGACGAAACCCAGGGTAGCCGGGGAAGACGGAGGCGTAGAGAGCGACGACCAAGTGGGCGGTTCATCCAGGAGAACAACGACATGAGGCTGTGATGGTTCAGCATGAGAAAATGACTCAAAATTTCCAGAGAAGCCGGAGCTATACATACCTACAGATGCGGAGTACGTGGACCGCCAGATGGAGACCCCTTCCAACAGATCTTTTGAATAATCAATGGCATCGAGGTCATCCATGTTGACAGCTACACCTAGAAACGGAGGAAACCTTGGAAATGCTGGTAACAGATGTCGTGAAACGATAACGGATGGCCTGAGATAATGACAGGAGTAACAGGCGAGCAGGGTTGAAAATAGGAGGTAAAAAAAAAAAACCACAAATAACCCTAAGCCCCTGACAGGTTAACAGGATATACAGAAAAGGGGACCATAGATTGTCCTGAGCGGTTGGGATGTCGTCAGGTATAAACCAAACCAAGTCGCGGGGTTACTGTAGTGTCACGTAGTACCCAGAAACCCTCATCCAAACCCTCCGCAGAAGCTTAACCGCAAGCGCTCCATTTCTCCTATTGGTTTTCCATGGATCTAGGCTGATTAATAGTTATGTCAAATTATGAATTCATCTTTGTTAGCTTTATATGAAATAAATACAATCATTTCCCATTTTCATTGAACACTATTTTAGTTTATGACATTCTTCGATTGTTACATTAAATTGTGAATTCATCTTTAATAATTTTATTTTAAATAACTTCATTCATTAATGGCTAAATTTCATGGTAAATATAGTTATAAAATGTAAAATAGAATTGATTATAAACATAAAATTGAATTAAATTTATTTATAAACATAAATATGAAATGGACTTGTTTTAAATATTGACAAATAATATAGGAAATAAATCACATTTATAGAATATAAATAAATATAAAATAAGAATAACAATTGTCTTTGTTTTTTTTAGGATTATACAACTTTCATTAAGATTTTTTCAAATTCTAACGCTAATCAAAGATCATGTCCGATTGTAACATTCATTAACGACTTTGTCACATTCCTATGTTCATGGAGGATTATGTTGGAATGTGACATTCATTATTGACTTTGTCACATTCCTATGTTCATGTTCATTGGATTGTGACATTCTTCAAAGGTAATGTGAAACTGTGAGTTCCTTGTTTGAAACTTTATGTTAAATTGCTCCATTTATCAATGGCTAAGCTATGTTGCAATCTTCATCAACGGCTATGTGAAATATTCCTATGTTCATGTTCATTGGATTGTGACATTCTTCAAAGGTAATGTGAAACTGTGAGTTCCTTGTTTGAAACTTTATGTTAAATTGCTCCATTTATCAATGGCTAAGCTATGTTGCAATCTTCATCAACGGCTATGTGAAATGGTTATATTGTAGTGTAACAATAATCATATATTATTTTATAAACTGATGTACAATCATCCAAAACTTTTTGATGTTCGTGTTAGCTAATTGTACAATTCATCCTTGTATTCTTTTATGCATTTATAAGTATCTTATGGAATTAATTTAAATGAATTATTTCAAAGTAATATCATTTGAATGTATGAAATAATTATGATATGACATAGGGAATAGAAACTAAAAAGTTATCTTATAGTTGAAATATATATTGTAAACTTGCATGCTATTTTTCACAATTAGTTATTTTTTGTGAAATTTTCTTTTATTTTTGGATTTTTTATATTTTTATTTTTCGTTGATTAAGTATATTTCTATTAATTAGGAGAATGTATCATATAAAAAATGGTTATTTTTATTGGTATGTTACAAGGGAAATTAGATCGATAGAATAGTAATAACATCATTGACATTGTATATTATCTTAACTTAAAAATAAAACTATTTTGGTAATATAACCGTTTTCTATCTATCTTCCTACTAACAATAACAATAACTTTCATATCTAAGTTGGTAGCCTTGCTGATATATATTGTCAGGCTATTTTAATGTCATAAATAAGACCCTTCACAAGTCAATTTGGGACATAAGCTTATGATATGTAAACACAATATGTGTAGGCAATGTAAGAACTATTCTACCTTTTAAATCAAATAGAAAAAATTCTCTCTATTCTAATTAAAAAAAGGGATTTCAACTCATATTGAAAGCTAACACTACAAATGTAAAGCAATTGATCTATCTATGGAAACTGAAATAAAACATGCCTGGTCCTAAAATCTATCTCATTTGTCTTTATCTTAAATCCCCTAGCTCAACTCTAGAGTACAATGTTTCAATGCTTAGGACAACAATCATGTATTTACTAGAAAGTTGTATTTTAAGAATGAAAGATTCTAGTTCTACTTCGTAGCTCCCTAAAATCAAATAATGGAAGTGAAAAGGTAGAGCATTAAATCATAAATCAAAATTCTGAAATGAAACCTGTACTAGAGCTATTTCCTAAGGTTTTATTCAGCAATGATCCTAATACACAACCTTCAACAAGTCTCAATCAATATTGCATGGAGAAACATAAATGCACTATACTTATGTTATCAGTAAATCACACTATGACACTCAATTCATAAACATCAATTCTAGATATTCTTGGAACATAGTACTACATATATGTTGTATATAGCAACTGCGGGATAGTGATTAAAACCTACCTATCACAATAAAATGTATTTTTATTAAAACTAGAGGTCAAACTTAAGCACACATATAAACATACCAATTCTAATTGATCTTGATATCATAAAATAAGTTTTATGAATCGATTCCATAAACATAGAATAAAAATGTATATTGTTTCTTTGAACTCAAAGTATTCTTATCAACTTGAGGATGCCGATATGCTTGTGTTAGGGAATGCATTAATATATTGATATTGTGTCAAGTTTATATCAAAGGAAATAAGCTAATTCAGTATGAAAACAATATCACTAGAATCTAATACTTTGATATGATATTCAATCAATCTTAGAGGATGAATGCTTTAATCGAATCTCAGAATATAAATGTAGTTTCAAGTCATACATAGAGATACACAGTGTTATATGTCATAAAAATTTATATGGAACCATATTAATATAAGATCTAAGTTCTATATGTTTTCATGGCTCATAATCAAATACCCAACATTACCTCACTATGAATCCTGACACAATAATAACCATAGCAATTATCAAAATACAAATCGATGAAATGCTACAGGAAATCGAATGTATAAAAATATGAAAATTACACACACACACACACATGAGACTAATAAAGTACATATTATGTATGAAACTATGTGAGGGCTTCATCCCATAAGTAGTGCTTGGTTAAGTTGCAATCGTGAAGTAAGAAAGATCACAATGAAACCATGAATTAAACCAAGTTTATATTAATCATAATTATGTTACAATGAGCCTACTAACACACAGTGCATACATATATAATCTCACAGAGTATGAAACAAGAGTATGATCATAATTTCGTTACCAGATAGCCAATTGGCCTACTATACTATTGTCTGGTTCTATATGTATACAAAAACGACATCAAGATCTACCTTCAAAAGGCCAATTTACAATGATGAGGATAAATACCCTATTTTAGGAACAAGGCTCCTCAAAGTGCTCAAAAATACCAGAAAGTAGATCTTCTATTGCTTTGAAAACTTTGCCATGTTGATTGTAGATGCAGAGAGATTGACCATATCCCATGTATGTGTTATTCCATGGAAAAAATAACGTTTAGTTATGAATCCACTACCCACTTATGCATGATTGAACCACCTAAAACTTTGAATCAATCTCAAGTTTACTTGAAGGAGTTTGAGTGTGTGCCAAGGGGAAATACCATACTGATAAGTGTACCTCAAAAACCCATGAGTCAGATTCTTGTCTAGATGGCCATGCATAGGGTAAACAATGATATCATGATCCATTTTGGTACTAAAATACTCCTATAGGTATCAAAAGTGAACTAGATTTCCATCATTAGTAACATAATCTCAAAAACCCACCTAAATGTAACTAAAAGCTAAGGATTTCAACAACTTAAGAAATTATTACCTCATTACACTAATTATGGGTGCTTAGGGTCAAAATCATGGGTTTTTAGAGGAAAAATGGGCATAATAGGTAAGGGAATAGTATAGGAAAATGGTAGCTAAATATGATAATGTTAGGGACCAACATCTCCCCTAGGTGGATCTCCCTTCATGCCCTCATGCAAGACATACACAAAACTACAAAAATAAGCTCTGTCAAATATGTTGTCACCCTCCAACTTATGAGGAGATCATGACAACATTAATGAGAATGTTGAGGCCTCCTTTAGTTTAGGTCACCTTTTTTATTTTCCTTCTTTGTGATGTCGATGCAATGGAGTCTAAGAGTTTGTCATATAACCCTTTATTTTCCAACTACAACTCCCTATTTTCTTCCCAGAATTTATGACTTTGAGTCCTTAGATGATAATTTTCCTTTTTCTTATACTTTTTTAACACAATAATCTCCATAATATCCTCTTTCAAATTCCTAATCCTCTTATTTATTCTTTTTAGCTTATAAACAAATGGATTAGTTGGAGTTATTGAAAAATAGACTCATCAAGTAAAGGGTTAGGATCCAAATGACCAATATGTTCACTGAAGATTGATTGAGGAGGATAATCATGCTTAGTTACTCCTTTAGCAATTTCTTTAGCGGGTGTTTTAGGAGAAGTCCTCTTCAATGAGGTCGGGGCTTACTTTTCTACTTTTTCCTGGCTCAAAAAATATCTTCTAAATTCTCTTCATTGTCACAATAAATGAAAATAATAGTTTTCTTAGTTACCTGAGGTGTAGGCATAGGTGGTGGCTTTGTGGGTTTTTAGGCATCTTGTTAATTCGATGTATTTCTAGTAACTCAATGATTCAGTGGCTTAGGCAATGGGGAATTTAACTTTCATACATTTCCTTTTCTCAGTCTCTACATATAATGAGGAGTTTTAACAATCTCATCTCTAGTTTGAGCTCGCCTCTCACAATTGTTATCATTATCGTGCCCCTATTCTAGGCATTGGTCTACCAATTTTCTTGTAGTTGCACTATGAATTTGTTCAGAGTCAAAAAGTTCTAGTAGGTGTCACTTCATTCTTTGAGCTCCTCCATACTCAACAACTTAATGAGATCATGGTGGTGTAAGCTCGTGAGAGAGTTATTTTTATTTCTCCTTACTTAACATTCCATCTTCCTCCAATGCTTCCACAAATAATATATGAAGTTTAACTTTTGACCATGTTGAAAATGTAAAAGAATGCAAATATGATATTATAGAGTAAGAGAATACCTTCCCTCAAAAGTCAGGAATATCTATAAGATCAACAAGGACTTCATCCATTCATCTCTCAACTACGTCTTCAAAGCTCCTTTTTCCTAGTCTGTATGATGATTCTCTGGTTTTAGGAATATTGTGGGTGTTTTTATCTAATGGCTTGTTCTCTCTAGTTATAGGAAGACCAATGCCTAGGGCCACTATCTCTTATGTTACCATCATAACCAAATTACTAGCATGGGAAATAAGACAATCAAAACTTTGCGAAAAATAAAAAGTGACATGATCATCTTACCCTTCAAATCATGTAAGAAATCCTTGCCATCGTAGTGCACTGAACAATTATCAGTATGTGTTGGACACCTAATCCGCTAAGAATTGGTGTGGAATGTGAACAATCATTGGTGTCCAAGAGACCACTTGGAATATGGAAACCAAGGGTTATATATATATATATATATATATATATATATATATATATATATATATATATATATATATATATATATATATATATATATCTATATATATATATATATACATATATATATATATATATATATATATATATATATATATATATATATATATATATATATATATCTATATATATATATATATACATATATATATATATATATGAAATGTCACATTTATATTTCATATCTTGTCAATTATTTGTGTGTGTTTATCATGCTATCAGAGCGGGCGAATTTTGGCCTTGCTCCAATTTGAGGCACTGGTTTTTGTGGCATTTCCCAACCATTAGTTTTTTGGTCTGTTGAAGAAAATGTAACTAGGTTCAGTTTTCATTATGACTTGTAATTATAATAGTATGTAATAGAAGAAACAAATTATTATTATTCCTTGCATCATGGGTTTCATGAGCAAGACGTGTTTACCATAGGTCAAAGACTTCTTCTTCATGTCTTTGGGATTTTATGTCTCAACATAAGTACTATAGAAGTCATGATGTTAAAGATCTACACTCCAAGAACAAATGTCACTATCCTTGTGCAAGTAAGCTAAATAAAAGATAGTATCTCTTTGAATGATACATTAAACTAAATTAAGGCACTCATGTCAGCCTAATACACCAACGATGATATATATATATATATATATATATATATATATATCTATATATATATATATATATATATATATATATATATATATATATATATATATATATATATATATAAGGATTGACATTGCATTACACACAAGTCTTCGGATCATCTAAGAATAGTTAGCGAAGAAGAAGTAATGCAATACACAATGATCAAGGGTGATACATATCTCAGTGAAGTCTACCTCTTACATATACATCATGACAACTCTCGGTGAAGTTTGAATATAGCTCTCAGAAGACTATATATATACATAGTGACATCTCTCGGAAGACTGTATATACACATATCTCCTCTTGGTGGTAGCTCGCCCTATCATCATCAGAATAGAGAAGAACATGAAGGATTGTCTCAAGATAGTGGCATGATTAAAGTAACTCATTCATGAGCAAAAACTATAGTAGCTGAGGAAGAGGAGTCGAGGACTATGAAAAGATAGAGAAGGTATAAGGAGACCGAAAACTAAAGGAGTACAATGACATAAAGTCTATAGACTATGGATTGAAGGTCGAACAGTGCAAGGGATAGTGATAAGCATCTTGGAGGTAATCTTGAGTCAATTTTGTCAAGGGTCTTGGTATTCGTCAATTGGAATCTCTATAAGAATAATTATATGTGGGTTTTCCTCTCCAAGAGGGAGAGGTTTTGGCCCTGGCAGGATGCCAACATCTTGTGTTCTTGTCTCTTTGTTTTGGTATCTATTTGATGAACTAACGATTAAGACACACTCTAATAATAATTAGTGAAGATTGGAATAAGAAGAAAATGGAAAAAAACCTCACAAATAGTTATCATGCTAAGAAGAATCACATTAACTACATTTACCCTAGATTCTTCAACATGGTATTAGAGATAAGGTGCTGAAGTCAAAGGAAGGGAAACAAAAGAGACATACAAGGATCAATCTCCAAAAAGAAAAAGGGGGCATCAAAACAAGTTGAAGGGTTTTGGTCAATATTAAAGGATCAAGTCTTCAACAAGCAGTCTACAACAACAAGACAATTCAAGGTCAAGTAATCTGATTCAAAGTGAAGTCTCAATGCTAGTGCTCATAATTTGGGTCACAGTCAAAAGAAGGAAAACACAATACCTCTCATAGTTTCAATGCTAGCCCCAAATTGGGTGTCATTACAATCTATGTCATACCAGAGAGATCTCAATAACTTAAGTCTGAAGCAGTTTCGATGCTTGGTATTGGACAATGCTTGAAGGTATCAAAGGAGATATTTTTTCATGCTAGTCAACTCAATAAAGGTTCTACTCTAGCAAGGAGCATCACAACAATGCCACAAGGATATACAATCACATCATGCATTACAACAATATCAGTTCAGAAGCAGAACACAATGCCACATCTTGGATGAGCATCATGACAGTGCTCTAAAAAATTCTTGATTTCGATATCATTCCCTCACAGTCAAGGAATCAAGTAATCTCAACATATTATAAAAGAAACAGTGCTTTGTGCTGAACAATGCAAGGAAGTCTCAAGAAAGATCCTGGAACTCAGTTGTACTAGGAAGCTCAAGCAAGAATCTCATTGAAGGAGATCATTCAAGAAAGCCTCAAGGTGAAGATTTCATCTTCACATGAAAAGTAAGTATGTTTTGATTATATAACAAAGTTTTGTTAAATGACTTAATAATTGCAAGGACATCTATAAGTTGGACGGATCATTAATATTCCTTTCGTGAAGAAGGAAGATAGACACAATCATCTAGATAGTTGAAGTCATTAAGCATATCAAAAGGTCTCCTCTGAATTCATGGAAAGGGATACTTATGAAAGATCCCCTCATATAGAAAAATTGGAGATATCAAAGTGATGTAGATGATAAAATCATTCTCTTAAGGTGCAATAAAGAAGGTCAAATGAAATTTTATCTACATGAAAGTAAAAATGTGGATGTATGATATCTTCACAAGGTCTTGTATATAAGATCTAGGAATGAAGACAACCATCATTGATGCACTGGAAAGGTAACAAATATCCATGAACAAGAAGGTTACCTCATTTAATAACTTGTAGTCTCTATTCAAGATAGAGAAGGACAAGTTGATGGAAAAAATATTGAAGCTTAAAAGAACTCAACCATGTGCAGAAAAGGAAAGTAAGGTTGGTCCTCAAGCAAGAAAAAATAAGTATAGTTAAGATTCAATGCTATAGAAATATTTTAGAAGCTCATATCACTGAAAGATGGAGGAAGATGAATTAAAGGGCCAAGGAAAGAGGGAGTAACAAATCTATCTGATGAGCCTCAGAAATGGGTAATTATATGGGCTCATTTTGCCTCCTAACTTAGCTTAATCCACCATTCTCATTAGTGTATTGCATTTTTTTTATTATATTTATGCTAATAGAGTGAATTGGGTTACTCATTATGCCATGAAGTCTAATGTGTGCTTTATGCATATTTTTGGTCAATTTTTGGACAAATTCAAAGGATTAATGAGCATTTGGCAGCCAACATTCAAGGAAAACAAGGGAGAGGATTTGTAGGAGGGTGTCCCCCTCATTTATGACTCCTTACCTCAAATCCTCCATCAGAAACTCGAAGAACAAACAGCCACATTGATGCATCCAAGGGGGCAACCGAGCAAGTCAAGAAGAACTATTGTCTATCTTTAGTTCTGGGAAGCCGAGTCCCTTGATTTTAGGAGGGCTGTTGGGGGACTCCATTTGTATAAATAGGGGGGCATAGAGCCTTAGGAGTTTATCTAGTTATTAGTAGAATTTTTGCACTTTTGTGCAGCTCTTGTTTAGCTCATTTTCGAGCTTATTTTTGTGAACAGTTTATGTAATGTGACTTTTATTTTGATAATGGAGATGACATATTTTCTGAGCCAGCACTAATTTCTTCCAGAGGGTTAAAGCTCTTGGGTTAGGGCCCAACCCAAGCTGCACAAAACCTCTTGCTTTGTACTTGTATGTTTTTGCTTCAATTCATGAGTTAATTTCTGTTACATAGATTCATTTTACCTTGTTTATGATAGGTTGCTTTTGATGGTTTACATAATTGTTTTTGTTTCAATTGCTGAAGTAGGTTAATACAGTGATAGGCTAAGATTCAAAAAGGCCAACAATAGGCCCCGATCTCATTTCTCCCTTCCTGGGACCATGATTTGAGGTCAAGGCACCATTGCTGCCACCAAAAACATAGTTTTGCTTCTTCCATCCAATCTCTAGTGTGATGATTTGATTTGAAAAGTTAAAGGGTTGCTTCAGTTCATTTTGCCAAGATTATTTCTTGTTTCTGTAATAAATCTCTTTGCAATATTTTCTACTCATAGGTTACTGTTCAGCACTTCATGTTTCTAGGTTAGAAATTAGGTTAATAAGAAATATGGTTCTGTTTTCTTGATGCAACTCGTCCTTTTCTTGCTAAATTTCGGTAGTTAGATGTGAAGATCTCTTACAACACACCTCAGCTCACAATACATCAATAAAGCAGCCAACATCATCTCATTTCTCATAGGTTTCACAAGTCATCCATAGTCCTTCACGAATCTGCCCTAATTTCTGCACTTTTTCCATAAGATTTCCTCTCGTCATTTGAACAAATACAACCATCATTTTCCTTCCTAATCCTCCTTGTTAAGCCCCAAACACCTCAACACATCCCTCTAGTCTTCAGCTACCCTTTTCCACCATTTTTCCACTCTTTAAACCTCTAAAAATAGCTCTCAACATCCTGCTATAGATCCTGCTGTAGATCCCCTACAACCTCCTGTAGAATTTCCTATGAGTGATTTTTCGAAGTCCGATTGCAGGGGAAGTATTTAGAAGGTTAACAGAGGCTTCTTAGGACCCCTCCACACCTTCTTACACCTCTGCAAGAACCAAATCCACCTTCCTTCGCCACCAAACCTCTGCCACAATCACAAACAGACAAAATCACATGCATAACAATTTCACATAAAACACATAAAAACACAAAAAGATGTTCTTTTCTAATTTTCTTCTAGGAATAACTTGAATAGATGTAATTTAGCTTTTCAGTAGTCAATGGCACTCATTTCATCAGTTGTCATCTCTTTTTCTACAAAAGTAGGGTTAGTTGGAAAAGTTAGGGTTTGCTAGGGTTTGCTTTACACTCCAGTCTTCTTTCTCTTTCTACAAGTATAATAATCTTTGTAGAGTTAGCCTTCTTTCATCACAGTTAAAAGCTTCTTCTGGGAAACTCATAGAAGTTGGCTTGAGTTCCTAGTGATCTTGCGCCAGCTGACCAAGTGACAACCTGCAGTAGGAGCTAGTACTTGTGCATACAGAACCGTCGCTTCCGAGTTTGTTACGAACTACTGAGTTGATAAAAGTAAAGTACGAAGCCCCAGGAGTTGCAGCATTCTTGCTACATTACTAGTGCTCACCACTTTTTGGCACTATTTCCGGGGAAGCGTCAAAGTATTTTGTGATTACTTCTTTTCTTCTATTTTCTACTGCAACATTCTGCTAAGTAGTTCATTTCAACAAAAGTAGAGTAGTTGTTTCTTTCAATTTCTGCATTTCCTCGCTTCCATTTCAATTCTGGAATTTCTATTTCAGCAAAAGTAGATTAGCCCTTTCAATTCTTCAATTTCCATTTCAGCAAAAAGTAGATTAGTCCTTTCAATTCTGCAATTTTCATTCCAGATTAATCATTTCCTTGCTTTCATTTTAATTCTACAATTTCCTTTCAGCAAGTTCATTTCAGTAGTTGTAATTTGTTTGTTCAATCAATTTCAGTTTTGCAGGTACAAGAAAAAGAAAAAAAAAGAAAAAACACCCAAAAAGAGATTTCCTTTCATGCCTCGTAGGAACATAGGTAATTCAGGAAAATGTTTTCCCAACACCCCCACTACTTCACACAGCCAACCTTCTCTCTTCTTCGGTGGCTACAATCAAGAAAAACCCTTAGGTAACAACCAAACATATTTGAAGAACCTATAGGGGAAGAAGAAGAATAAAACATTCCTCTAAAGCCAATGGCTGAAAACATAAATGTTGGGAGCAGTACCTTTTCTTCCAATTCATCCATTAAAGGTGAAATTGGAAGCATGCTAGAAGACCTCAAGAGTGAGATGCTGCAGATTCTTGCCATGAAAATGGATGCCTTACATATCAAAAGGAAACAAGAGGAAGCAGAGAGGGCTTTGGCCATTTTTTTCCCTAGATGCACTAGGAGGCATCCTAGGAATGAATTCCCATTGAACTCTATAAGGGTTTGTTCAATCTGTGAAGAAAATCATTCTACAAACAAGTGCCCATCCTTGCCTAGACTTAAAGTTGTATACCAAGGGGCCGAAGGAGTCACTAAACAGATCTATTACATAGACCAAAGGAGGCCGCATGGACCTAGACCATATCAGCAGGGGATGCAAGGGACATCTCAAGCATACTACAACCCCAACCAAGTCACCTCCATACCTTCTTGGGCCCCCCCTGCTCATCCTTCCTGGTCCACACCTCCTCCTTGGTCATTCACATCTCCATATCAT
This sequence comes from Pinus tabuliformis, assembly GCA_031772625.1. Classification (NCBI taxonomy): domain Eukaryota; kingdom Viridiplantae; phylum Streptophyta; class Pinopsida; order Pinales; family Pinaceae; genus Pinus; species Pinus tabuliformis. Next base: position 420,430,797 of record CM062817.1, read on the forward strand.
GCCCAACCAGCCACCCATTCATTTCAACCCTATGCTCAGCTGTAACCTCAGTGGAATGCATCTCATCAGGGGTGGAGGCCCCAATACATCTCTCTTCCTGCTCTTCTGCCTCCACCACCTGCCCAACCACAACCCCATCCACATCCATCTCAAAAGAACACTCCCACTCAACTACCTGTAACACCATTTCCAAACCCGTACATTGAAGTAGCTAAATCCATTTACAATGTTGAGGTACCACACTTCCAGACAACTCCTCTTGAGCTCAATGATATTCACCATAGCTCAGGAAGAGTATTGCAGAAAAGAGATTATATTGATATCATTGAAGGACCACATCCAGAAAAGGAATATTCAAAAGAGAAGATCAAAGAACCATGGGCTGCACTTGATGAAGAGAAGACATCAAAATCAGAGATCGAGAGTGCTCCCTCATGGTTACCACCAAATCCTCCATGTATTCAAGAGAAAAATCGGCAAAAAGAGGAAGATATGAAGGTCATGGTAGAAGAAGACATGAAGAATGATCCAGATCAGCAAAAGGGCCAAGGACATCACAACTATATTGAGATATGGTTCCAGATGGTCACTAAGTTGCAGCATCACTCTCTTCCTCAACTATGCTTGATCCCTTCAAAGTCAAATCATTTGGTCTCTGAAATCCAGATATATGTCAAAGCATACATTTCCAACCTCCACATCATTTTGTCTATCATCTCGATGTGCACATGGCTCCATTGGAAGTATTCTTATACTTGAAACTGATCTTGTTTTTCAAATAGGGTAGGTTAGAAAAAAATGAAAAAATGAAAAATAAGAGAAAAAAAAACAAAAATCTAAGGTGAAAACCTCCTTGCAGACGCCTCAGATTGGCTCATTGATTGAAAACCTCCATGAGGCGGTTAATGGGCTTGAAAGAAGAAAAAAGGAAAAAAAGAATAAGATCCTTGGGTGAACACCTCCCTTGGAGGCACCCAGGGCAGACAATTAGGGTGAAAACCTCTCTGAGGCACCCTAGTTGTTGTGAAAAAAAAAAAAGAGAGAAAAAGAAAAAGAAAAATGAATTTCGAGTTGTATTACAGGTGCAGGAGGACTACAGGAAGCAACAACAGGTGCCAAGGAAGCTCTGAAATCAATAATAGCACCTATCCTACCTTCCCTCACCTTTCTCCATCATTCTTAACATTCTTTCTACCTTACTGTGCTTCTTTTCCGAAAACTGTGTTTTCTATAGGAGGCTCCTGTAGAAATTAGAGAGAGCTAGAAATGGAATTTAAAAGAAGTTTGGGGAATAGGGAAGCTTCATAAAGGGTTTATAAATCCTCTTGCAGTCTTCAAACCTCTCTTCCATCATTTCCAAGTCTGCATCATAACCCAAGATCATTTTTTTTTACTGTCCAAAAACTGCAGGATGCTCTGAGACAAAAATACATAGAGCAGAATTTTTTTTTTTCTCTAACTTGAAAACCATGCATCCATTTAAAAATCTCTTTCATGGGGGGTTGCATATGGATGATGGTAACAAGCTCAAGCAATTTCAGGAAATTCCAGTGCACGGTTACCAAGAACTTGGCCTCCATCACCTTCATCCATTTTTTCATTTTCTCCATATCTGTGCATCCATTTAAAAAAACATTTCATGGGGAGATGCATATGGATGATGGTAACATGCCCAAGAAATTTCAGCCAATTCCAATGCATGGTTTCCAAGAAATTGGCCTCCATCAGCTTAAGCCATTTTCAGTTTTTCTCGAAATCCATGCATACATTGACCAAATTGTTTCTATGGGAGCTGCATAATGATGATGGAAACATGCTAAAAAAAATTCAGGTCAATCCAATCTACCGTTTGGGAGATATGGACAAAACAAGTCACTGTCCTATTAAAATCTAGCATCAGCAGCATGAGGATGCAAATCTGAAGGTTGAAGCAGACTCTTGAAGATCAAATCCAGCCAGAGGATACCTGCACAAAGAAAATAGCCATACATCAGAAAGTAGAGAGCATGCAACAAAGGAAATACATATGTGCAACACTGGAGTCTGAGCATGCAGTGGTAGTAAAGCCTCACAGCACTGTAGCATGAACATTTCGACCTGCAAGTAAGTGTCTAAACCTATTCCTCTATTGCATCTGTATGATCCAAAACTGCATGAACAAATGGGATGGTTGAGATTAAACTAGATCAGTGGCCAGCTAACTAGCCACCCTCGTCCAGTTCAACAGTGCTCAGCCAGAGTTCACTCTGCACGTGTGTCCAGTCAACTCATAAGAATCTCAAAACAGGTAGTGGTGGATATTTTGAACTCCAACGCGAATGATGGAAATGATTGCGGGCAGGCGGCATAAAGTTTCATGATGACACTGCAGTGGGGACCAACGGTCCAAATGAGGGTAACATACCCTTCCTGCCACCTCATCTCATCACCGCAAACCTCTCCCGTAAGCTTAAGTACGCTCTCTCGACCGCACTCACCACCTTTATTTTCATTTGTATCGTCGCGCTTTCGACTGCCACAAGCTACCTACCACCTCCAGGGCCTTGAAATAGTCACTCTCTGTCATTTCCAGAACCCTTCTGCCTATTGGATTCTACAGGAACATTATCGGGTTCTACAGGAGCACCTACACGCAGTGTTCTACAGGAGGGCCAGTACGCTGTTTCGGAGAGGAAAAACACAATTTTTAGCACAATTATCGGGTTGTAGAGGTAGGTTCTTGGCATACCTCCATTGAATATCGAAATGTGCTAATAGTGGCTTAGTTTTTAAGGAGAAAATAGAATTGTTGCGAGGAGGAAATTCATAATTAAAAAAAAAGACAACAACAACAACATTCTCTATCTTTCTGTTTTTATTCAAAAAAAGTTGTTCTCTCCATTTCCATAGTCGGTTTTCCAAGGAAGCATAAACAAAATGACAGGAGTTTTGTGAAGCAACTGGTGATTTAGAAGAACAAGAAGGGAAGAAGGAAGAAACCAAGATAGAGGAGGAGAAAGCTAAAGAAACATAGCAGGGAGAAACAGAAATAGAGAAAGAGACAGAAGGAGGAGAAAAGGGCAATAGAAATCAAGAAGTTGATGGCAAAAGAACAAAATGAGCCTCTAATGATTAGGGCAGAGCCAACAAACCCTATGGCTCTCCTTAGCACACACCAGCAACTTGCAACTGATCCTCAAAGTGCCCCTAAGCACATCAATGATCAGGCCCATGCTATTGCACATTTTGAGGACATGGAGAGATTGCTTGGAGATGAATGCATTCATGGCTGCATGAGAAGGTGGAACACACTTCCACACAGCCTATAAATCAGGGAGTATCACTCCCCAAATAGGATGAGAGAAGCATTGAGGAGAGTGCCACTATATAAGCACTCTATGCAAAGTTTGAAGGCCAATTGGATTGGCCTCAAGTTGAGTTCACCACTGTTGAGAGGACTACTAGAGGGCACAAAGGAGGAAGAAGAAAGACTACAATGGGAAGAGGTGGATAGAAAGGCTGGATTCTGTGATAAGGAAGAGGATCTCTCATCATAAGCATGGAATGTCAGGGAGGCCATCAGGGCCATCAAAGATGAGGAGATAGACTAGTTGCTCAGAGGATGAGCAACACATTTAGTAGGGGGGTGATGATGAGCCCCAGAAATGGGTGGGCTCATTTGGCCTCCTAACTTAGCCTAATCCACCATTCTCATTAGTTTATTGCATGTTTTTTATTATATTTATGCTAATAGAGTGAATTGGGTTAGTCATTATGCCATGAAGTCTAATGTGTGCTTTACGTATATTTTTAGTCAATTTTTGGACAAATTCAAAGGATTAATGAGCATTTGGCAGCCAATATTCAAGGAAAACAAGGGAGAGTATTTATAGGAGGGTGTCTCCCTCATTTATGACTCCCTACCTCAAATCCTCCATCAGAAACTCGGAGCACAAATAGCCACATCGATGCATCCAAGGGGGCAGCCAAGCAAGTCAAGAAGAACTGTTGTCTATCTTTAGTTCTAGGAAGCCAAGTCCCTTGATTTTAGGAGGGCTGTTGAGGGACTCCATTTGTATAAATAGAAGGGCTTAGAGCCTCAAGAGTTTAGCCAGTTATTAGTAGAATTTTCGCACTTTTGTGCAGCTCTTCTTCAGCACATTTTCGAGCTTATTTCTGTGAACAGTTTATGTAATGTGACTTTTATTTTGATAATGGAATTGACATATTTTCTGAGCCAGCACTGATTTCTTCCAGAGGGCTGAAGCTCTTGGGTTAGGGCCCAACCCAAGTTGTCCAGCACCTCTTTCTTTGTACTTATATGTTTTTGCCTCAATTCATGAGTTAATTTCTGTTACATAGATTCATTTTACCTCGTTTAGGATAGGTTGCTTTTGATGGTTTGCATAGCTGGTTTTGTTTCAGTTGCTGAAGTAGGTTAATACAATGATAGGCTAAGATTCAAAAAGGCCAACAACAGGCCCTAATCTCCTTTCTCCCTTCCTAGGACCATGATTTGAGGTCAAGGCACCATTGTTGCCACCAAAAACACAGATTTGCTTCTTCCATGCAATCTCTAGTGTGATGATTTGATTTGAAAAGTTAAAGGGTTGCTTCAGTTCAATTTGACAAGATTATTTCCTGTTTCTATAATAAATCTCTTTGCAAGATTTTCTATTCATAGGGTACTGTTCAACACTTCATGTTTCTAGGTCAGAAATTAGGTTAACAAGAGATATAGTTCTGTTTTCTTGATGCAACTAGTCCTTTTCTTGCTCAGTTTCGGTAGTTAGATGTGCAGATATCTTACAACATACCTCAGCTCACAATACATCAATAAAGTAGCCAACATCATCTCATTTCTCACAGGTTTCACAAGTCATCCACAGTCCTTCAAGAATCTGCCCTAATTTCTGCACTTTTTCCATAAGCTTTCCTCTCATCATTTGAACCAATCCAACCATCATTTTCCTTCCTGATCCTCCTTTTTAAGCCCCAAACACCTCAACAAATCCCTCTATTCTTAAGCTACCTTTTCCACCATTTTTCCACTCTTAAAACCTCTAAAAATAGCTCTCGGCATCCTCTTGTAGATCCTCCTATAGATCCCCTGCAGCCTCCTGTAGAATTTCCTGTGAGTGATTATTCGAAGTCCAATTGTAGGGGAAGTCTTCAGAAGGTTATCGAAGGCTTATTAGGACCCCTTCACACCTTCTTACACCTATGCAAGAACCAAATCCACCTTCCTTCACCACCAAACCTCTGCCACAGTCACAAACAGACAAAATCACATGCATAACAATTTCACATAAAACACATAAAAATGCAAAAAGATGTTCTTTTCTCATTTTCTTCTAGGAATATCTTGAATAGATGTAATTTACCTTTTCAGTAGTCAATGGCACTCATTTCATCAATTTTCATCTCTTTTTTTGCAAAAGTAGGGTTAGTTGGAAAAATTAGGGTTTGTTAGGGTTTGCTTTACACTCCAGTCTTCTTTCTCTTTCTGCAAGTAGAATAATCTTTGTAGAGTTAGCTTTCTTTCATCACAGTTAAAAGCTTCTTCTGGAAACTCATAGAAGTTGGCTTGAGCTCCTAGTGATCTTGCGCCAGCTGACCAAATGACAGCCTGTAGTAAGAGCTAGTACTTGTGCATATAGCATCGTCGCTTCCAAGTTTGTTACGAATTACCGGGTTGATAAAATTAAAGTAGGAAGCCCCAGGAGTTGCAACATTATTGCTGCAGTATTGGTGCTCACCACTATCCTATCAGTAAGATAGTATCCCTCACAAAAAGGTCTTATCATAAGCTCTTTGATCTTGTGTTATAAGATATGACAATGATAATAAGATGCACCATGGCATCATGGAAGCATTAGAAACGAGAGCTTGTAACATCTCCATAGGGATCATGAAGGACAAAAATCCATGGTGGACAACATGTAGGATATATAGCTCTTGGGAGCCTCAGTGGACATTGAAGGAAAGAAAGGAGTTATCTAAGGCTCATCATACATCAAGTCAAAAAGGAAACATCTATCAGTTGGGGATATACAAGATCCTAAGAATTATCTGATGGAATCCTCATCATAGGGTTCACTAATATAGAGAGGAAGCAAGTGTTTCAACAAGAAATCCAACGTATGTAATCCATGAGATGATGATATTACATGAAGCAGATCAAGGGATTGAAGGACTGTTCAATTAAGGAAGATGTTGGAAGAGGCCTCGATGACCTGAAGGTAAAATAAGGTATGTATGCTTGTGTTTAATATTATAATGTCATGTCGTATGGTTGCAAGTAATATGGATCTTTGCTTCTATCTTAAGAAGCATGATCAATAGAAAAAGGATATCTTCCTTTGAAAATATGCAGGAAGGCATAAGTCGCACTAGATGAAATCAACATAATATGTCCTCATATGAAGTATGAGGTGGTTAACTACAATTAAGAAACTTTGATTGAAAGCTCCTGGGAATGTGAGATGAAGGAAGAGACTGTGAGATATGCAACCATGATGAAGGAAATAAACATCCAAAAGACTAAGAATATTTGACTAGGAAATCTCCCGAAAAGATATGAAGACTCTGATGAAAGTCTGAAAAAGATGAAGACCCTTGATAATGGATATCTTTGGGAGATGTCTCAATATGTGTGCATGATGTTGATACCTACAAGAAGATGTCATGATGAAGAGCCATCTCGTAAGGTATGATTTTATTTCTTGAATAATATTTGGATGAGTGCATGCAGGGCTACTGGAACAAGAGTTGTAAGTACAACTACAATTGGCATTCATGTGGTGGATGGAATTCCTGAAAGAAGCATGATGGGAAAGAAGTAGCTATATGAAAAAGGTTCCAGATATGTATCAAGAAGGCCACTTTCCATGAATAAAGGAATGACATGATAAACCAAGAAGGAAAGTGATCGATGGATGATGCCCTACAAGGAAGAAGCTCAACTGAATTTTATGACATCAAGGAAAGAAGTTGATCAAACAGATGAAGGACCCACGAAGAAGAATTTGCTAATGAAAAGGAGAGTCCCTTGTTAAGATGGAGCTCTAATAAGTCCTTGATCAAGAGGGAGCTTGGATTGGATCACCCCTGATTAAAAATGAGTGACAATTGTGTTTTCCTATTTCATGTGTCATGCACTAGACCAAGACTAGCAACTGTAAGTCTAGGTGAAGACCATGAAGAGAAATGTAAAGACATGGTATCCTCCCTAGTTGAGAGGGAGAGATAGACACAAAATTCTTGTCTTCACTTTGGAAGAAATAGTGGAGGATTGGGTAATCATATGGCATATGATTCTCTTTGAGGATATGTAGGGCATCTAAGACAAGAGTAGGCAAGAGGATCGATATTCATTGAGGCTTGGGAACCCAAGATAAGAATAGTCCTAGAAGGTCATACTCAGTGAACACCTGGGTGGGTATGTACCTTGAGAGACAATGATGAAGGTGTCTATAGTCATTGGTCTCACCAACATTGTGCTCTCATCTAATGAGAGATAGAGCTATAAGTCAATGCCTTGTTGTGGAAACAATGTTGTTTACTATGATGCTATAAAATATGGGTTAACAATCTGATTCTTCTTATGATAAATTCTTCAAATTGAGAATGACCAAGTACCATCATGAATACCTCCCTAGTTAAGAGGGAGTGTTGAAGAAAATGTAACTCGGTTCGGTTTTCATTATCACTTGTAATTATAATATTATGTAAAAAAAGAAACAAATTATTATTATTCCTTGCACCATAGGTTTCATGAGTAAGATGTGTTTACCATAGGTCAAAGACTTCTTCTTGATGTCTTTAGGATATTATGTCTCAACATAAGTATTATAGAAGTCATGATGTCAAATATCTACACTCCAAGAACAAATGTCACTATCCTCATGCAAGTCGGCTAAATAAAAGACAGTGATCTCCTTGAATGATACGTCGGCCTAGCTTAAGGCACTCATGTCAGCCTAATATACCAACAATGATATATATCTATATCTATCTATCTATATATATATATATATATATATATATATATATATATATATATATATATATATATATGTATATATATATATATATATATAAGGAGTGGTGTTGCATTACACACACAAGTCTTCAAATCATCTTAGAATAGTTAGCGAAGAAGAAGTAATGCAATACACAGTGATCAAGGGTGATACATATCTCAGTGAAGTCTACCTCTTACATATACATCGTGACAACTCTCAGTGAAGTTTGAATATAGCTCTCGGAAGACTATATATATACATGTGAAAGCCCTTGGTGAAGTTTGAAAATAGCTCTCGGAAGACTATATATATACAGAGTGACAACTCTCGGTGAAGTCTGGATATAGCTCTTGGAAGAATATATATACACATATCTCCTATCGGTGGTAGCTTGTCCTATCATCATCAGAATAACGAAGAACATGAAGGACTATCTCAAGATAGTGGCATGATTAAAGTAACCCATTCGTGAGCAAAGAATTGTAGTTGCTGAGGACTATGAGAAGATAATGAAGGTATAAGGAGACTAAAAGCTAAATTATTACAATGACATAAAGTCTATAGACTGTGGATTGAAGGCCGAACAGTGCAGGGGATAGTGATAAGCATCTTGGAGGTAATCCTGAGTCAATTTTGTCAAAGGTGTTGGTATTTGTCAATTGGAATCTCTATAAGAAGAATTTTATGCGGGGTTTCCTCTCCAAGAGGGAGAGGTTTTGGCCCTGGTAGGATGCCAACATCTTGTGTTCTTATCTCTTTGTTTTGGTAACTATTTGATGAACTAATGAAGACACACTCTAATAATAATCAGTGAAGATTGGGATAAGAAGAAAAATGGAAAAATGCCTCACAAATAGTTAGCATGCTAAGAAGAATCACATTAACTACATTTGCCCTAGATTCTTCAACATGGTCTTCTTTACCTGTTATGCCTCCAATTTAGAAAGGACAACACATAAATTTAATTAGATCCTAGGCACTCACAAATTTTCAGCACTACCCATCCACACCAGATTAAAAGTTGTAAGGTTTGCACACAAAAAGGAAAATACCTTCTAGCGGAGGTTATAATGGAGGTTTTTAGTGTTATAAAATTGGAAAAAATTGTCAAAATAACCTCTGCTACAACATTTGTTTGTGATAGCAGATGTTTTACTAGAGATGATAACAAAATTTTATCACAACTAAAAAAAATTGAGCGGTTGGAGGTTTTAGCGGATGTTTTATTAGCGATGTACTTAATGGAAAAGAAGCACTAGTGCACCAATTATATAAAAGCACTAGGGATATATACTTAAATAAAATAACTAGGGCTATATACTTAAATAAAAGCACCAATGCGTTAAACACAAAGAACATCGGTGTCTGGAATGTATACCACCCTAGTGCATATATATTAAACAAACACTCTTGAGTTGTAATTTTCAGGAACAACACTCGAGCAAGCCAAAAAATATTGCAGACCCGGTGCTTTTATTTAGACTCATAGCGTTGGTGCTTATGCACTGGTGCACTATTAATATAAAATAAATGGTGTTGTTGTTTGAACAATGCACCAGGACTGGAAACAATATTTTGTAGCACCGGGGCGTTAGATCTATGAAAGCATGGGTGCTTTAAGAATTATAATGTGCTGGGGTGTTAAATGCAAATAATACTTGTGCTTGAAGAATATAACACATTGATGCTTACATTTTTTCAAACGGGCTAATGTTTTACTTTTCATAATTGTGGTTTTAGAGATATCGACCTTTGACAGTACAATTATTGTGATTTTTAAAATCCATTATTCATTAAAAAAATCAACATATATCTCATAACAGTATTCATATAAATTAAATTTTCATTAGTGCATTTATATATGGAGTTTGGATTAATTTGTTATATCATCAAATTTCACATCTCTTCATTACAATATTTCATCATCCATATATTTAATCAGTAGTGTAACATTTCACAACGACATTGGACAATGCAATAGAATAAATTAAAATGCATTTTATTATATATGAATAAGAGTCTCTTTGTCATACAAAAGTGGGATAGTTATTGGTAACCCCTTATCTTTCAATTGGGACACTATGTCCATTATATTAAATAAAATGTCTGATTTTCACAGACAATTATTTCAAAAAATACAACAACTTGCATTGATATCCAAACAGATAATCATTCCTTGTTGGAACTGTTGTCAGTGCTTGAGCTACGTCCATGACTTGGGTTATTTGGATGAATGTTTCATTGGTTGCATCAATTTTTTTGTCTTCTTGATCATGTTCCATCTACAAAAATAAAATAAAAAAGTGTAATGAGTGTATCTACATTGGTGAGAATAATGAAAATTGAAATAAATAATATACATAAATGTAAATCGAATAACAATGTACTATAGTAATAAGTGACTCATGAACTGTAAACATGGTTTCAAAACCAAGTTTCATGCCTTGTTGTAACAACTCTTCTACTAACGTAGTTCCATGCTTTATTTCTTGTAATTTTTATATCCCATTATATATCACAGGTTTAATATAAAGGATTTTTTTGTTTTATTAATTATAAACTTAGATAAGTAAAACAACATAGATACTTAAAAATTCCACAATTAATTTTTGATATTCCAACATATACTCACAACTCATATTTAATCCAATGTCAATCAATTCTTCGGATTACTCTTCTTTGTATGTGATCACCTATTTGAAGATATTCAAGGATGGTTGTTGTAAACTAACGTAAAATATACAAAAATGAAATCTTGAGTTGTTATAAAGAAATATTAACAATTACTCACAAACTTTGATATCAACCCATTTCTTCCCTGTCATCCTATTTTATGTGCTGAATGAGTTCCATTTTGTTTTATTTTCTGTAATAAAATACTTGAAAATTAATATTTAATGCTAAATTATTTGCTTATATGTACAAAGTCAATTATTACAGACATTTGAAGCATGTTGTTGTTGAGATGGCACCTCTTGTGATACAATTATGTGCATTTCTTTGACCATATCCTTGTACACTTTTTTGGACATTCCTACTGGCATGCTTTTTATATCATCTCGTTGATCCTTTGGGATTTTCATAATCTTCCTGAAAAGTAATAAACTATTTTTATATTGATATATCAAAACTAAATATAACAAAATTGATATTAATAAATGAATGGTTTGTAGTAATATATACATATATTTATATAAAATCATTTTAATTTGAAATATTACCTTTTGAATGATTCCTTTTTGTTGTTGTATGCTTTTGCTATTGCAAGTATGATAGGTCTTATTGACTATTTCTATGGAAATGCTTCCTATAGTTTAGATATAAGTTGTTCTTGGAATCATTGGATTGATTTTTGTATTGTAAGTGGAAAGTACATCTATATGTTCTTTCCACTATATCCTTCATAGCTTTGTAAAAAATTCTCCCCTTTCATTAACCTCCAACACCATTCTAGATGAGCTAAGAATCAATTCATCGTCATTTATATGTTCTATAATTTTTCATTTCTTAGAACGATATAAATATTTTCCTTCGTTGTTGCTCCTTGTAGAACATTAAACATATATGAATTAATAGATTGTTTGAAATATGCTATCTAATATTCTTAAGTATACTATTAATTAAAATTCAAAATTAAAAAGAAACTCATATTGAATAGTATTTTTTCATTCACGTGATTCATCGTTTTGCAATTTTTCTATCAAGAATTTACACTCTTCTTCACTTAGAGTGGAAATAATCTTATCAACCTTCCTCATTTTGTGGTTTTGCATGACACACACTAACCAATACATAATAGTTATACTTACATATAGTTCAAACATATTAATTTTGTAAAAAAATTACAAAAAACTTTCCTTTTCTGCTTTTTTAGATGCGCTGTCATTGTGTCGATCAATATTTTTGATACTTGAAAAAATTTCGTACATTTTCTTATCAATATACAACCTGTACCATTAAATACAGAATCCATTAAATATATTTTATACATAAATAAAATGGTTTTCAGCCAAAAGAAATCTGGTAACTTTAATATATTAAATACGCCAACAATGAAAATTATTTTTTTTAAATAATTTTCAATTATGACAATGTGATTTGTAACATTTTTGTTTTGTTTTTTGTGTAAGCTTGGTAGATGCTTTTTCTATTAATATTTTTTGAATATAAGTATATCTTTAACAAAAATTGCAGGTGGCCTAAATCTTCTCACAGGAAACTAGGTCTATTGGCCACCTGTCTACATCAAATGCTGTCCAAAATTTAAAGAGAGTTTTCATGACCATCTAGGCTAGATTGCTAGTTTTATCTACTATAAAATTCAAATTAAAGCTGTAAATGTTCGCTGACATATAAGAAAAATTCTATTTCAAGACCTGCTTCATTCATCTGATGAGTCCACTGGGGCTGGGGCTTTCACGCTAGATCCTGGGATTTCTCTTCTCTTCATGTCCTGTATGCTCTGTTCAATCCTATTCACCATGAGGTTGTTTCGGTACAATTTCATTTGGACAGCTACAATCTCCCTATGCAAATCCTTCATACTAGGCTTAGCTGGTCTGGCCTCCTCTAGTTCCTCTCGCTCCTTATATAATTTCATTGCTCGGGCCAGGATATTCTTCATAACCCAGTACTGTTGTATTGCTTTCCAGAATAGTGTTTGATGTCCTTTGGTGTTCTCGGGGTCCTTAACCATGGTTTCCCATTCTTCTGTCTCGATTTCCTGATTTTCTATATTGTTATTTAGCTCCATCTCCCACTCAAATATTTGTGCTTTCACCTCCGGCGGTGTGCCAACCATGTACGCATTTATCAGGCTTTGGATATTCTCTTTCCTGGTCTTCCTTCCTCTTTTACTTGGTCCTCTGTTGGAGGTTTCTTCCAATCCTTTCATCTTATTTCCTGCCTTGCACATTCCTCTATTTCCTCTCTTTCCTACTTCTTTTCCTTCCTTTGCCATCCCATTCTCCTTCACGCTTAATTTCTTTTTTCTCAAGTGGCTCACCTATTTTGGGTTGTTCACCTGTTCCTGGGCTGGAGCACTATATGAGTTCGAATACTCTGGTATTCGCTACACTCTAGTAGTTTTATTACCTAAAACATAAACTAGTAAAAGTTCCTTACGAGTCAGAATTATTTTAAATGGAGTAAACATAGGATTCTCTACCATGAGCTTTGCCATTCGATACCAGCTTGGAGAATGGTAGTGGCCCTCTTTAATACTCGAATTCCCCCCTTCCTCAAGGATATTTAGGCTTATGTCCTCCACTTCGTTACAGTGGTTCTCTGTTGAATTCTAAAGAACCCAGTTTCCCAATTCCCACGACGTCTCTCTATTTCTCCTCCTTACTGAAGTTTCTTCACCCCCCTGCTTATCCCCACCCCAAAAAAATGGGATAAGGATTTTCAGAATGAACACTTGTGCAAGCATCCCTATTCTGGGTCCCATTAGAGGGGTGGGGCCGAGATTTTCTCCTTACTATTTCCCTATCACAGTTGCTACCCCTACTACTACCTTTGAACCTGCGACCTTCAGCCAGGTCTGGGCTCAGCTCAAGACGGACAATACACAACCTTGTTATCGGGTCCAAGAAGGCAACTACCCCCCACCCATGACTATAACTCCTTCCCTCCTAGGCCACAGACTCCACCATACCGGTGAAACAATTTTCATTCTACCTTTGTTGTGAAAACCACAAAGGACGTCCCAATGGGCTATAGTCACTTGGGACCTTTCTACTCAGAAACCCATTACAAAGTTCCCTCACCCCCTCACCCTGATGATATTCCAGCAAAAATCACTCTAGGTTAATAGGCTAAATCCTAGGAAGGAACAAGTCTCTACTCTTGTTGATTCTTGAGTTACCATAGTCATTAACCAGTAATCCTCTATAAAAAACATTTTTTCCAAGAAGTCTAGAATGGGGGCCGAGGTAACATACCAAATCTTGCCGATGAAACCCGGTTGTAGCTCGACGTCCTCCAGCCGACTTCCACCACCTTCCACAACATGAAAATGCCTCCTCTCTTAACTGTCTTACCTTTTGTTTTCTCTATCCAACTGCCTAGCCTGCCATTCAAAGGAAACTCCACGTGCCTTCATCCTCCTTCCGCCACCCATTTCCTCGTTCAGTTTACTTAGGATGGGGTTTCCTTGACACTGCCATGATTGCCTTTCATAACTCCACTCGTTCCGTTGGCTGCTCTTGTCGTGGGCTTACTCATTCCGCCATGCCACTTGCCATTCACTCTTGCCTACCCACTCCTACACTTGACATCAGGTCGTCGTCTCTCACCTCCACCCTCATCCACATCTGCCTTTGCCCTGTACTGCCTGCTACCCCATTGTCCCATGCTACCTGCTCCCCCACCTGCGCTCGTGGCCTCACACAGTCCAAATCCAAATCTACCCAGAAAACTAGGATAAGACCACATTCACCTATCCTTGGGGTACTTTTGCCTATAGGGTCCTTGCTTTTGGCCTATGCAATGCTCCTGCCACTTTCTAGAGAGCAGTCTTGAGTATTTTTGCTGAATTAGTACATGATGTGGTGGAAATTTATATGGATGACTTTACACCTTATGGCTGTGATTTTCAAGAAGTCTTGACTAACCTAGGCAAAGTACTAAACAAGTGCATTTAAATGAACCTATCTCTCCGTCCTGAAAAATGTGAATTCTTAATGACTGAAGGGACCGTGCTAGGTCATTCAATATCTTAGCAAGGACTACAGGTGGACCCGAAAAAAATAGCCATCATCCAAAAGGTGCCACCTACACAAAAGCAGAGAGATGTTAGGAGTTTCTTAGGGTTAGCTGGATACTACCAAAGGTTCATAAAGGACTTTAGCAAGTTGACCTCTCCTTTATTTGGGTTGTTGGCCAGAGATTTTGAGTTCATATGCTCGAAAAGTTATCAAGAGGCCTTAGATATTCTAAAAGGTAATTTAACCACTGCACCAATTCTCCAAGGCCCAAATTGGGCCCTCCTCTTTCATATTCATGCTGATTCCTCACACAAAGCCATAGGTGTAGTTTTTAACCCTGCACAGAAATTACCTACATACGAATTCTAAAACACATAAAATAAACAATGCGAGAACATAACACATAAAACACATATACATAGAGATTTTCCCCTGGATCCCAAAACCAGGACTACCAGCTTGATTTTTCATTATATTCCTTTCAATGTTACAATACATATTTATACATGCCGAAGCATCCAATACCATGGACCGAAAACCATCGCGTCCAAAACCATGAGCGAAAATCATGCAAAAAACCATAGGTAGGTCCGCCCAACCTAACATAGGGTCCAAAACCAAATTTTTTTGGGGTGCTGCCCCAGACCCCATAGAGTGGGGTTACTTGGACCCCTCAAACCCCCTGTGACTCCCCCCGCTACACAATCAGTGCAATGAGGGGGGGCTCCGCCCCCTTCTAACCCCTCGGTTAACTATGTGGGCTAGTCATGGATAGAATATAACACAACCCAACATTCTCCCACTTGTTGTTTTCCTTCCACAGGGGGCCACAAGAGAGCTTAGTCATTTATCTAGCCCTGCAATGCCCATTGTTTCTCTACACCAAGAGAACTTCTCAGAGATCATAGATTTTGTCAATGCATCTGCAGTATTCTTCAAAGTGTCCACCTTTACTAGCAACACCTTTTTGTCTTCTATCATATCCCTCATAAAGTGATATTGAACATCAATTTGCTTTGTCTTTTAATGATATGCAGGGTTCTTTGCCAAGAAAATTGCACTTTGGATGTCACAGTCTATCCTTATAGCTCCCTGTACTAACCCCATATTTGAACACAATCTCTACAACCAAATTGCTTCCTTGCTTGCATGAGTGGCTGCCATGTATTCTGCCTCTCTAGTAGATAGTGCCACTACAGATTTTTTTCTTGCTCATCCAACGAACTGCACTTCCAAATAGGTTAAAGACATACCCACTTGTAGATCTTATTTGATCCAGATCTCCAACCCAGTCTGCATCAACAAAGCCACGAATATTTAACACTCTGTCCAATTCTGGTCTTCCTTTGTAGCACAAACCATAATCACTACTGCCACGCAAATACCTGAAAAACCCGCTTCACTGTTGTCCAGTGCTCCTTTTCTGGTTTTGACATAAACTTGCTCAATACTTCCACTACATGTGCAATGTTTGGTCTAGTACAGACCATCGCATACATCAGGCTACCAACTGCACTTGCATATGGAACATGGGACATGTCCTCTTCCTCTTCTTATGTCTTGGGACACTGTTCAGCATATAACTTTACACCTATAGGAATAGGAACCTTCACTGATTTACTATCATGCATATTAAACCTCCGAAATATTGTCTCGACATAATTCCTCTGGTTTAACCAGAGCTTCCTCTTTTCCCAATCTCTTTTAATTTCCATGCCCAAAATATAGTTTGTAGCACCAAGATCTTTCATGTCGAATTTGGAGGACAATTGGGTCTTCAAATCCTAGATAATTTCTTTGTCATTTCGAACCAGCAACATATCATCCACATACAAGACCAGATAAATAACACGGTCACCAATTAATTTAAAATACACACAATGATCTACTTTGCTTCTGGTGAAGCCAAGTCCCCCTATAAATGTATCAAATTTCTGATATCACATGCTTGGTGACTGTTTTAACCCATATAGAGACTTCTTTAACTTGCATACCAGTTATTTCTTACCCTTTACCGCAAAGCCTTCAGGTTGCTTCATGTAGATCTCCTCTTCCAGATCCCTGTAAAGAAATGTTGTCTTCACATCCATCTATTCTACCTCAAAATCAAAAGTAGTAGCAACAGATAAAAGTAATCTAATAGAAGTTACCTTGGCAACAGGAGAAAAAATATCACCAAAATCAATTCCCGGCAGCTGGGAATAACCTTTTTCGACCAACCGAGCTTTGTATTTCTCCAGCTTTCCTTCTGCATTTGTCTTCTTCTTGAACACCCATTTGCTGCCAATGGGTTTCCTTCCAGCGGACAACTCCACCAGATCCCAAGCCTCATTTTTGTGCAAAGATTCCATTTCATCAACCATGGCCTCTTTCCATAGTTTTCCATCCTCTGAATCCACTGCTTCCTTCATAGTTCTGGGATCATCATCAGTAATAGATAAAGCAAATTTTGAACAGAAAGCAGATGGACTATACCTTTCTGGTTGCCTTCTTTCTCGAACTGATCTTCTCACACCCAGAGTTTGTGTCTCTTCATCTTCTGATTCCTCCTCTACTGTAGAGTCTGATTCTTGCTCCTTTAGCTCAAACTCTATCTTCTTAGGTTCCTTTGGCTGGACTTCATGTTTAATAACATCTTTCACCTCTCTGAACACCACATCTCAGTTGTACACAACCTTCCTTGTTATTGGGTTCCCAAGCTTATAACCCTTTAAACCATCCTTATACCCAATAAAGATGCACTTTTCAGATTTACTATCTAACTTGGTTCGTTTCTCCTTTGGAACATGTACATATGCATCACATCCAAATACCCTTAGATGTGAAAGAGAGGGTTTCTTACTAGTCCATACCTCCAAAGCTGATGAAGGTGATTTGTTGACTAGGTAACATGCTATCTCCACCGCCTCTGCCTAGAATTCTTGTCCTAACCTGACACCATTGAGCATGCTTCTTACCCTTTCCATCAACATCTTGTTCATTCTTTCTGCAACTCCATTTTGCTGAGGTGTATATGGAGTAGTCTTTTGTCGTGCTATACCACACTTCTTACAGAATTCTTCAAATTCCTTACTGTAAAACTCACCACCATTATCTATCCTCAACAACTTTATCTTCTTCTTTGTCTGGTTTTCCACCAGAGCCTTGAATTCTTTAAGCATGTCAAAGACTTCAGATTTCTTCTTAAGGAAATATATCCATGTATTCCTTGAGAAGTCATCTATAAATGATACATAGTACACAAACTTACCCAGTGATGGAACCTTCATAGGTCCAAACACATCACTATGCAGAAGCTCTAATATATGTTTCACCCTCTTACCACTAGAGGGGAAACTCACCCGATTCTGCTTCCCATATACACAATTTTCACAGAAACCAAAATCCAGAGAGTTATTACTCATACCTTCTACCATACCTTTACCATGAAGTATTTGAAGGCCCTTCTCTCCAATATGTCTAAGCCTTTGATGCCACAGCATGGTCTTCTCTCCAGAGACCACTAGATTTTCTGCTCCACTTTCAGGAAGCACAAAACTGTTGCACCCATCCACAACCGTGCTACCTTACAGTTTGTACAAAGTTCCAATCCGAACTCCCCACATCAATACCAGTGCTCCCCGAATCATCTTGCAGGTATCCTTGCCGAACACTGTTTTTACACCTGCATCATCCAACTTGCTTACAGAAATCAAATTTTTGGCCACTGCAGGAATATACAGAACACCTGAAAGTGTTCTAACCCTTCCACCTTGCAA
Organism: Pinus tabuliformis; assembly: GCA_031772625.1. NCBI lineage: Eukaryota > Viridiplantae > Streptophyta > Pinopsida > Pinales > Pinaceae > Pinus > Pinus tabuliformis. The sequence continues at coordinate 420,449,268 of CM062817.1, forward strand.
CTTCATCTTTACTTTTTCGTGACTAACGATTCTATCCTTCCTATCATCCCCTAAGAAGACATCACCACCATCGTATTTCTCATACTCGCAGAACCACTCTCTATGGGGAGTGAAGTGAAAGGATGCACCTGAGTCAATCAACCATGCCTCATGATCTACATGTGTACTTGAAGAAACCAAGTACACATCCCCACCTTCATCTGAGGTGGTTTTTGCCTCTGCAGAAGGAGCATCATCAAATCCCTTTCCTTTATCAAGAGCTTTAGATTTACAGTGCCTTTTGTAGTGCCCTTCCTTTTTGCATTTCCAACACACCACCTTTATAGGTTTTCTTTGAGATTTAGATCTCCCTCTAGATTTAGATCTCCCACTCGATGACTTATTTTTGTTTTTGTTTTGGGACCGTCCTTGTACAGACAAGGCATCACCATTCTGGCTCTCCATATTTTTCCATCTCATCTCCTCCGTCAACAAGGATGAGACTATTTCATCAAACTATAAGGTAGTTGCATTGCTACCTATTGCAATAACCAGACTATCCCACGAATTTGGTAGAGAACACAACAAACTGATGCACTTATCTTCATCTGAAATTTTAATATCAACAGATGCTAACTGAATTACCACAATATTAAATTTGTTCAGATGCTCTATCACCGAGTCTCCATCTTTCATCCTCAGGCTATACAACTTTTTCCGTAGGAATAGTTTATTCACTAGAGACTTAGATTTGTACAAAGTCCCTAACTTGTCCCACAAAGCCTTTGCCATTGCTTCCCCTGATACATTTAGCAATATTGAATCTGAGACACACAATCGTATTGTGCTCTTTGCATTTTGATCCAACTTCTTCCATTCTGCATCAGACACTCCCATTGGTTTAGTACCCAGATCTACCGCGTTCCACTGATCTTTATCCACCAACAGATCCTCCATCTTGAGTTTCCACAACTCAAAAATCCGACCATTAGATTTCTCTATCTCTATATTTCCACTGCTCGCCATCTTCTTTCACCACCAAAAGCGATCTCGCAGATCTCCCACTGAACAGGGTCTACCACAGGCTTGAGCGAAACCCCTCAACAACAAAGGCGTCCCCTTGAAGCCAAAACAACTCTGATACCAAATGTAGGTTTTAACCCCGTACAAAAATTACCTGCATACGAGTTCTAAAACACATAAAATAAACAATGTGAGAGCATAACACATAAAACACATATACACAAAGATTTTCCCCTCGATCCCAAAACTGGGACTACCAGCTTGATTTTTCATTATGTTCCTTTCAATGTTATAATACATATTTATACATGTCGAAGCATCCAATACCATGGACTGAAAACCATTGCGTCCAAAACCATGGACCAAAAACCATCGTGTCCAAAACCATGTGTGAAAATCATGCACAAAACCATAGGTAGGTCTGCCCAACCAAACATAGGGTCCAAAACCAAAATTTTATGGGGTGTTGCCCCGAACCCCATAGAGTGGGGTTACCTACACCACTCAAATCCGTTGTGACTGCTCCCGCTATGCAATCGGCACAACGAAGGGGGGGCTCCGCTCCCCTTCTAACCCCCCGGTTAACTACGTGGGCTAGTCGTGGAAAGAATATAATACAAACCAACAATAGGAGCAGCCTTAGTTCAGGTAAAGGAAAAACTGACTTATGCCATATATTTTATCAACAAGAACTTGTCAAAGGCTGAGCTAAATTATACTATGACCAAAAAGGAACTCTTGGTTGTTGTGCATTCATTAAACAAATTTAGGCATTACATTACAAGCTATCAAACATTTGTGCATACTAACCATGTTGCAATGAAATATTTATGTGAAAAAACCAGATGTGAATGCTTGAATTATAAGATGGTCGCTTTTATTACAACAGTTTGATCTAACCATTATTGATAAGCCTGGTAAGGAAAATGTTGTTGCAGACTTTTTATCTAGGGTGAATCTTCCTGCAGGTGAAGAAGGAATGGTGGATGACCAGTTACTAGATGAGCACTTGTTTGCTATTTCAGTTCTCTCCCCATGGTTTGTTGATATACTAAACTATTTGGTATTAACACAGTTCCCACCAAACTTTCCCTCCAAATAAAAGAGCAAGATAGCAAGGAAAAGCGCCCCCTTCACCTGGATTTGGGGCAATCTTTTCAAACTTGGCCTAGATCAAATATTGAGAAGGTGCGTAAGGGAAGAAGAAGTTTTTGACATCCTTATGACCTGTCATGATGGGCCTTGTGGAGGTCACTTTGCAGCAAGGAGGACATCATTCAAAGTGTTACAAGCAAGCTATTATTGGTCCACTCTGCATCAAGATGTGAAAAAGTACACTAGTCATTGTGATCGGTGCAAGAGGATGGGAAAGCCTACTCCAAGAGATGAAATGCCCCTACAGCCTCAAGTGACTATCGAGCCATTTGACAAGTGGGGCATGGACTTCATTGGGCCTATCAACCCTACTTCAAAGCAAAAATAGTACATTATTGTGTGCACTGATTGTTTGACTAAGTGGGTAGAAACCAAGGCAATCAAGGCAACAACAGAAGAGAAGGTGGATGAGTTCCTAAGGGAGAATGTATTCTACAAATTTGGGTACCCTAGAGAGCTAGTCACAGACCAAGGCAGTCAGTTTACCTCCAACATGATTGAAGAACTGCTCAACCATCACAAAATCAAGCATAGGACCTCCACTCCCTATCATCCACAAGCTAATCGGTAGGTGGAGGTGATGAACAGGGCACTAGAGGGCATCTTAACCAAGGTACTGAGCAATAGCAGGAAGGATTGGGCAGAGAGACTAGTTGAGGCCACCTGGGTCTATAATACCACATGGAAGACCACCATTCAATTTACACCCTATGAGCTAGTCTATGGGAAAAAGGCCTTGTTGTCCATTGAGTTTGAATATAACACATTGAGGATGGTAGCCCAACTACATTTGGACCCTAGTCATGTACAAAAAGAGAGATTATTCCAATTGAATGGCTTGGATGAATTCAGAATGCAGACCCTCCTACATATAGAAATAGTTCAGCTTGAGAGGAAGATATGGCATGATAAACATATTAAGGAGAAGCAATTTCAGGAGGGTGATTGGGCATTGTTATATGATTCTAGGTATAAAGACTTCAGGGGCAAGCTAAGGACAAGATGGCTCAAACCTTATGTTGTGGAAAGATGCCATGATAATGGTTCAGTGCAAATAAGAAATATAGATGAAGAAGCCATTCCATTGCTTGTTAATGGGCACAGATTGAAAATATATAAGAGACCTTTATCAAAACAAGATTTCATTGACAATATCAATACAACAGTGATAATGGTGGAGCAAGTTCCAACTCCTCCCTCATCAAGTCACTAAAAAAGAAAAAAAACAAGGACTCAAGTGAAAACCTCCATGAGGCACCTAAGTCCTATCTTTGGGTTGAAAACCTCGTGAGGAGGCCCAATGATGAAAAAAAAAGAGTCGAAAAAAGAATAAGAAGATCCTTGGGTGAAAACCTCCCTTGAGGTGCCCAGGGAAAACAGCTAAGGTGAAAACCTCTCTGAGGCAGCTTATTTGTTTTTCAAAAAACAAAAGAGAGGGAAAAGATAAAATTGTTATTTGCAGGTGGGCGAGAAAGACAGTCAAGGAGAAAAAAGAGGATCCAAAGGGAACCTTGCGTAACACATATTCATCTCCCCCACTCATCACCATGCATCCCTCCATCATTTCTATTGTTTTTCCACTCCATTGCTTCGATTTAGGTTAAGACGTGTTTTCAACAGGATCCCCTAAAAACCTACAGGATGATCCTGTAGGAATTACAGTGGCCCATAAAACCTACAAGAAGCAATCCGAGGGCACATGGTAGGTTTGTTGGGTCCCTAAAATTCATCCTAGGCATTATCTAACACCTCACCTTGTCCACCATTATCATCCCTGCACTCACCATTCAAAACAAAAAAGATTAGTTTCAACAGTTTCTGCCAGCCATAGAAAAAAGAGAAAAAAGGAAAAACAGAGAGGAGTAAGAGCATTACCTAAGTGTCCTTTTCTCTACACACTCCTACTCCCTCTGTCCATTCATTGCACCATCCTCACAGCCCCAACTAGAAACATGATTAAAGAATTCTGAGGGAGAAGCAGCTACAGGACATCCTATAGGAAATCCTGTAGCAGCCTATCCCACAAAATGCCAATCAACAGCTACAATTCTTCACTAGGATGATCCAAGAGCTCAACAACAACAACAACATCAGATCTTCAGTCACAGATACCTGCAAAATCCAAGAAACCATTAGCAGACAACAAGAGGAGGAAGAAGAATGACATGCAACAAATAAACAATGCAACACCTTTGATCTTCGACAACTGCAGCATGGCATCGAAACCACAGGTAAGTATCCTACTCGCTCACTCATATGCATCATTTAATAAGTGAAAAGGTGGCCAGTTAACTTGGCTACCTTCGTTTAGTCAGCACATGCAATTCGGCTGTCCTCTCACACGTGGCTGCAGTCAACTCAAAGGCAGAGGAGGAGTGGGACAAGAAGTGGTTAAACTACGGATCTACAAGGTGGGAGATGATTACGAGGAATGATAAATGATGAGGTGGTAATGGGGACCAAAAGTCCAAAAATGGCAATGTACCTCTGCTGCCAGCACACCACCTCACCCTGAAACACCATAAAGGGAGATAAAACATCATTTGCATGCATTAGTGCATTCCACCTCCTCGAAACTCCCTCACTCAAGTCACTCTCATAACTCTGGCCACCCACTGGAAGCAAGGATCCATCGTTCTGCACAAGAATTCCTACAGGAGCATGCACAGGAATTCCTATAGGATATAGTCTACAGGATACAGTCTACAAGATCAGTCTACAGGATACACAGAGGCAGTCTATAGGATAGGCAGAGAAGAGTTCAAGAAGGGATATCACAGGAATTGTCCACTGCCACCATTCTAAAGAGGTAGGCTCTAAAATTCCATCCCCATGTACAATCAAATGAACTAGAAATACTCTAAAATCTAGTGAATTTAGCAACTATGAGAGGTAAATTCCATACACAGTGAACAATGTTTTGCTCCTGTATTTAAAAACGTTTGTGTCAACCCTCTCATTTTTTCGTTAAGCTTCATAAGCAAGATGATAGGGGGGTTTAATAGGAGAGATCCCACAAACACTGTGAGGATACAATAGCACCCCCAGGTGCTTGAAATCTTTACAAGACACAACTGGATGGGGTTTTTCGAAAAATTAATAGGGTATGATGATGAGGTGGCTCAAGAATTTGCTCACTCCCTCACTCCACACAGTAGAATCCATGCCACTGTTTTATTTAGAGGCCTCACTATAGATCTCACCCCAGATCTCATTATTAGGGTCACCACACTTCCCCTAGGAATTCCATGGAGAAAAGAAGACAAAGGAGATATTCAGGTGGCAAAAAGTAAATTCTTTGTAGAAGGTGAAGAACCCACAGAGGATAAAAATGGAGTAAGAAGGGACAGTTTGCCATACCCATGGAGTGAGGTGAGCTACCAACTCATCAAATATATGTTGAAAATAGAAACAAGAAATGATAAAAATAGAATCCAGAATATTCCAATTTTAATTTGTCCTTGAATTAAAATTGTGAATTAAATTCGAATTTAGTCTCACCAACTGCTTGGAAATAATTAACTAATTCATTATGGATTAATTAGTTGGAGAAATTCAAGTTAGAAGTATTTCTGAAATCACGCAACATTTATCCCTTAAATTAAGGAGATTATCCCTTAATTAAGGAGATACGATTGAGTTATATTTGAGTTGTAATTAGTTAGCTCAGTTTACTGACTTAAGTCCAGTTAAATTAGTTCCAAACTATTTGAGGAATTAATTGTGAGTTATTAGTCAGTTGATGCATGCATGCACTCAACTAGTGTACTCCAGATAACTGAAATTCCCTCATCAAAAACTCATGCATGTCTGTTATGAGAAAGACCTAGTTGAGCTAAATGTCAAGGATAGGTTACTATTAGTTGCATGTGTTTTCCTATAAAGGAAACTCATCCATGCAGTCAAGGGAAGGTTCCTTAAGGATTGCATAGTTCTGACAGTGTGTTAGAGCAGTGTGTGAGAGCAGTGTTACATTGGGTGAAGGAGATCATCCCAGAGGTAACTGTGCAAGGAAATAGGAGCTTGGAGAGCAGAGGAGAAGGCTTGTGAGAAGCTTTGATTGCTTGTGAGCATTTAGGGGGATTGTACTAAGAGTTGGCTAGCTGTGAGGGCTAAGGATTTGTATAATTTTGATGTATTTCCACCTTGTATGATAATACAGATAGTGGGGTTTTTAGCTGAGGCTTTCCCCCAAGTATTTTCTATGTTTCATGTGCATTGATTCTTCTTCTTATGGTTATATGTGTTCAGCTCTGATTCAGCTCGATCTTTAAGCTTCTGCAAGTTTGATAGTAGAAGTAGATTATAGTATTTTTCTTTGGTATATTGCATTATCGAGTTAATCTATAGTCATATTTTCTACATAGATCTCAGAGGTATATTTGTAGAGAATTTGCAGGAAATTCTACATGGTATTAGGGCCTAGTTTATCAGAGCTGTGAACAGTATACAGAGAAGAGAATTCGAAGTTTGAAGTTCGGGGTTGCAGGTGCAAATCAAATTCTTATCATACTTCAAGGTTGGAAAATGGCATTCTATGGCTTGAGACTCGAGTATGCCTTGGAAGGTAGCTCGAATTACATAGCATGGAAAGATCGCATGGAGGTTGTATTAGAAGAAAACGGCTTGAAGGATTTCATTGATCAAGAAATCCCAAAGCTAGGTTCAACTAATGCACAAGAATTGGCTGTGTGGAAGAAGTGTGTGGTGAGGGCGAGATGGATCATCCTTGAGGGAGTTCGAGATTGTATTGTATCGAGTCTCCATGGGAAGGATACTCCATATTCAATGTGGAAGACATTGAAGGAGCTCTACCAGAACAGTAGCAACCAGAGGAAATTGGCGCTCAAAGATAAGCTTTGAACAATCAAGATGGAGAACGGCGATACTATTTCCACATATCTAAACAAGCTCACCACTTGCAGAGATGAGCTTGGTAGTGTGGGAATAACTACTGCCAATGATGATATGGTGAACCTCGCTCTCCTTGGCCTTCCAAAGAGCTGGAATAGCTACCAGGACTCTGTGAATGGAAGGGAGAAACTGTTAGATTGGGAATGACTGTGGTTAGATCTCATGCAGGAGGAGATCAGGAGGAGCACTCAAGATGGTTCTTCATCCAAGGATGATGATGAAGAAAATCTGGCCATAGCGAGTAAGGCAAGGAAAGGGAAGGGGAAGGATTCTCATTCCAAATCGAATTCTTCTCATGGAGGGAAGAAGGTTGACAAGTCTAAAGTGAGATGTCTTAATTGTCATGAGATGGGACATTATGAGACTAATTGCCCATCGAAGAAGTCCAAGGGATCCTCAGAAGGATAAGAAGGTGAGGCATTAGCCTCTTAGTTCGAAATGGACTTTACCCTCATCGTATGCATCGTGTCATCGATGATGGGTTATGGTTGGTATCTTGACAGTGGAGCCTCATTCCACATGACCGGCAATAAATGTTTATTCAGTGCCTTGGAGGAGAAATACCTCAAGATGCGCAAAGATGGGTGACGATGGAAGGTATAGTGTTTTAGGAGTGGGCACGGTTACATTTTAGAGGGAGCATGGAGCTCCTATCACCTTGACAGATGTAAAGTATGTGTCTGGACTGAAGAAGAACTTGGTATTGGTTGTGATGTTGAAGGACAAAGGCTATGATGTTGTCTTCAGTAAGGGAAAGGTTTTCCTTAACACATCACCACGAGACAGGTGAAATAGATTGGTTCATGAGTCAAAACCTGTATTCTCTTGAGGTTCAAGATGCATGCAAATCCTTGAGGAGCAGGGAAAATGTTAGAGACTTAGTGGTTGAGATGGAGAGTGAATTACCTCTCAACATGCAGTCCCAGAAGAAGTCTCAGACAATGGTGGAGGAGCCACAATTGGAGAAGTGGGCAGAGGGATCACATGCAGCCATACCTCCAGGTGTGAGGTGGGGCAATGTGAAGTGATAGTCTCTTGAAGGCTGAAATAGGGGAAGGATCCTTGAGGTACCTAGCCTCTTTGATTAGACCTTGCTACGGGAGCCCCGATGAGGAGTAGCAGGACTGAGTGAGTGGGTAGAGACAGATGCGGATGGAGCAGCAGAGGGAGATTAAGCATCAGAGGGTGTTTCTAGCCCAACAAGGAGGTCAGTTGGGAGATCAGTTACTTACTTCTCACTAACTCAGTTGCAGTGCAGCAGTGGGTAGCATGATGCAACATGATGAGAGGAGGTGCAGTGCAGATGCAGTGTTGGGAGAAAGGACCAACAACATCACGAATGTAGTGGGAGGAATCAGTGGGATTGATGCAGTTAGAGATCAAAGTGACAGAGGCTAGAGCAGTTAAATACTGAAGAGCGCAAAGAAGGATTTACAACAGTGCAGAAAGGCTCAGTCAACAGAAGCGCAGATTTTTTCAGTTGACAGAGGCAATAACAGTCAGAGACTTTGATGACAGATGCATCATACTGATCCAGGTTGGATGTTTTTTTTGTTTTTGAAGTTGCTGGAGAAACAACACTTGAGAGAAGTATTGCATGCAGAACATTCCAAAGGTTCAGGATCAAGATCGAGTTGAATTCCTTTCTTGTTGAGACGAAGTGTTGAAAATAGCAACAAGAAATGATAAAAATAAAATCTAGAATATTCTAATTTTAATTTGACCTTGAATTAAAATTGTAAATTAAATTCGAATTTAGTATCACCAGCTGCTTGGAAATAATTAATTAATTCATTATGGATTAATTAGTTGGAGAAATTCAAGTTAGAAGTCTTTCTGAAGTCATGCAACAGTCATCCCTTAAAATTAAGGAGATTATCCCTTAATTAAGGAGATAAGATTGAGTTATATTTGAGTTGTAATTAGTTAGCTTAGTTTACTGAGTTAAGTCCAATTATATTAGTTCCAAAATGTTTTAGGAACTAACTGTGAGTTATCAATTAGTTGATGCATGCATGCACTCAACTAGTGTACTCCAGATAACTGAAGATTCCCTCATTAGAAACTCATGCATGTTTGTTCTGAGAAAGACCCAGTTGAGCTAAATGTCAAGGAAATGTTACCATTAGTTGCATGTGTTTTCCTATAAAGGAAATTCATCCGTGCAGTCAAGGGAAGGTTCCTTGATGATTGCGCAGTTCTGACAGTGTGTTAGGGCAGTGTGTGAGAGCAGTGTTACACTAGGTGAAGGAGATAATCCCAGAGATAACCACGCAGTGAAATAGGAGCTTGGAGGGCAGAGGAGAAGGCTTGTGAGAAGATTTGATTGCCTGTGAGCATCCAGGAGGATTGTATTGAGAGTTAGCTAGTTGTGAGAGCTAAGGCTTTTTATAATTCTGTTGTATTTCCACCTTGTATGATAATACAAATAGTGGGGTTTTTAGCTGAAGCTTTACCCTCAGTAATTTCTGTGTTTCATGTGCATTGATTCTTCTTCTTATGGTTATATGTGTTCAGCTCTGATTCAACTCGATCTTTAAGCTTCCAAAAGTTTGATAGTAGAAGTAGATTATAGTATTTTTCTTTGGTATATTTCATTATCAAGTTAATCTACAGTCAGATTTTCTACATAGATCTCAAAGGTAGATTTGTAGAGAATTTGCAGGAAATTCTACAATATATCTCATGTGAGGGTAGATATAGTGTTGTTTATGGCTACCATTTCAGGATCCTTGAAGAATTAATATTTGGGGTAGAAACATCAGTTCACCAAAGACTCAGCATACCCTATTTCTTGATGCAATCACTCATAGACTCCAACAACAAAGTAAAGGAAAGGAATTCCCAACAATTGGCTCACCATGGGTTGATTAGGATTCTCATTGAGGATGCCCTCAAAAACCTCAGATTCCCTATAACATGGCCAGTCTTCAGAGACTTGCCAACAGAGGATGACAAACCCTCACTTATGATGTTAGTCCTTCTGTCAGTGAGGAGGAGGCAAAACAGGAAGAAGAAGATACAAAGCTAGATAAGGATGAAATGGATGAAGAAGGAGCTGACATAGAGGAACATGATAAAGCAAAAGAAGAAGAGGGAGAAGAGAAGGAGGATGATGGTGAAACTAAGGAAGAAATTGATGGAGATGAAGAAGAACCACAAGAGGAAGAAGAAAGGAAAAACAAATAGGAAGAAGGCATTGAAACAGAGGGGAAAGAACACAAGGAGGGGCACCTAGGGTGTCCCCAGAGGGCATTGAGAGAGAGGCAACAGCTACCCCCACTGCTCTTAGTACCCCATTCAAGCAAAAAGGATAAAGAAGGAGGAAAACCCCCTATATTTCAGAACAAGAAAGAGCACAAGAATCAAACAAGGGAAGCCACAAATATCAACAAAACTTCCTATTGAGATTGAATATTCCCCTACTCAAAGGGAAAAAATGCCTTCCCCTAAGTTACCAATCACATATGTAAGCAGACCTAATACTAAATCAACTTCCTCAAAGGGTAATGCAATCCTATAGGATCCACAAAAAATCCTACAGGATCCACAACAAAACCTACAGGAAGCAAAAACAGTCCTACAAGATACTCTGCTGAAACTACAGGAAGCATAGAAATTGGAAAGCAAGGTAGGGGAGTAGCAAGAAACAAAAGAAGAAGACCCAGAGACAAAGGAACCAAGCCCCCAACCTAACCTGGACTCCTATTACCAGTTTATTGAAGGAGGCAGGGTAATACCTCAAAAATTTGCCATCCCATTATTTTTCGAACTTGAGAAGGAAAGGGCCAGAACCCATCGATGGATGCAAATCACCAAGTCAAAATGGGTGGAAGACATTGGGCACATGCAAGAGAAGCTCAAAAGAAATGGGCAAAGAGCTAAGTGGCTTAAGGGACAGAGAAGCAATAATGAGAGATCAACTTGAGAGGGAAAATGCATGGTTGAGGGGACAACTGCAGGAAAGGGAGAACCAACTAACATGTATGGCCAGCCTCTCCTTGGAGGCCATCCAGTGTAGGATGCCAACTAAATCCTATGCTCTTTACCTCAAAGAACAATGGTTGCAGTTTCAGATTAAAAAACTAGCACAAAGGGGCACCATGCCATTTCAGGACAACAAACAATTTATTGATCTTTGTGATCAAAGTACACTAGAGGATAGGGCCAACATGGCTAAGTTTTATTTCCACAACATGGCCCTCATAGACATGAATGTTTGGGATCCTAATGCCAAGCTAAGAGATCTACAATTAACGGCTTTGGAATCATGGATGAACCATGAGTTGTCAAGGGTTGTAGAGATGAAAAGAATATTGGCAAGAGAGAAAAATGAACCTCTTTTCATCAGAGCTAAACAATAAAATCCCATGGCCCTAATCAGCACCCATAATTTTATTGCGAATGACCCTCAGCTGGCACCTAGATATATTTCTTCCCAAGAGCAAGAAATTTCACATTTTGGGGATATGTTTAGGCTGCTAGGAGATGATATTATACATGCATGCCTAAGAAGATGGAACACACTACCACACAACTTGAAGATCAGAGAATATCACTCCCCTCAAAGTTTGAGAGAGGCACTCAACATGACACCTATGTATAAGTAATGAATGCAAATGTTAAAGGTCAATTGGATAGGCCTAAAACTCAATCCACCACTACTCCTAGGGATGCTAGAAGATAGGAAAGAAGAAGAAGAAGAGAGGCAGTGAGAAGAGATAGAAAAGAAAGCAGGATTCTATGAACAAGAATAAGAGACCACAACAGAGGCATGGGATGTCAGAGAGGCTACCAGAGCCATGAAGGACATGCACATTGACTAAGTTTCTCAAAGGATGAGAAAAACTTTTAGTAGGGGGTGATGATGAGCCTCATCATTGGGTAATTATATGGGCCTTAATTCACCTCCTAGCTTATTCAAACCAACTATTCTCATAACTTATTGCATATTTTTGATTATATTTTGTTTATGAGATGAGTTATAGTTGGATATTTTTCTTTGTGGTCTAATGTGTATTTAATGCAGGATTAAAAGATAAAACCAAGGAATTTTGGAAAAGTCCTTGGTCAAAACTCAAATGGGACAAGGGAGAGGAATTATATGAGGTAAATCCTCCTCACTTACTACCCTTCCATTCGAATATTCCTCCATCATCTTGGAGTGAAAATAGCCAAATCATGAGGACTAGAAGGCAGCCAAGCAAGTGAAAGACAAAGCACCAGTTTATCTCAAGTTTGGGAGCCAAGCCTCCCTAATTTTAAGGAAGTTGTTGGAGACTTCAGATGTATAAGTAGAGAGGCCTAGGACCTCAGTAGGATTTGGATTTTTGATTGTAAAACTCTACTCTATTTTCAAGCTGCAAGACTTGTGACAGTTTTGGATGTAATCCATTGTTTTGATAATAAGAATGAGTTTTGTTTTGAGCCAGCACTGAGTTAGCTCAGAGGGATGAAGCTCCTGGGTTAGGGCCCAACCATAGCAGCCAAGGCTCCTCTTTACTGTACATGTATGTTATCATAGATTCATATTTTAATTGTTCATTTGCTTAAGTAGATGCATTTCCATTACAGTAGTGTAGATTAGATTGGTTGTATGTTAGTTTGCTTCCATTTGTGACTTCTTTCAATTAGAAGGTTAGCAAGGAGAAAAAGGATCACCATAAGTTTTTCAGCAGGTGTCTCGGCCTCACTTCCTTCCTCTGGGACCATGACTTGAGGAAGAGACCCTTCAGCAGCGCCAAAAACATAGATTTCTAGTTCTTTAATGAGATTTGGAGTTTGTTGTCTTGATTCAGCATTTGGTTCATTTCATTGTCATCTTTTTCCATTACTCCATTTCTGCAATAAGATCTCACTCATGCTTTCATTCCCTTTAGCACTCTCTTCATGCATAATATAGGCAATTGATTCATGCTTTTCTAGTTTATGAAAATGTATCTTGTTGCATAGTTCTTGGGAAACACATATGTTTTAAGCACAACAGGTACTTCAGGAGGAGACCCAGACTTCATCACCAGTAGCCACCTTCCACCTCATCCACCATAACCATCTCTTTTTCCACCATCACTCTCACCAGTTTTTGTCATTTTTTTATTGAAATTCCCCTAGATACCTTGAGTGAATCTAGCCATCTCTGATCTTGGATATTGACTCCTGAGTGTTCCTAGACCTTCTAACACCCCATCTCACTCATCACACACCTTTTCCAAGCTTCCCAACACCTCCAACACCTCACAATTAGCTCTTGGCCATATCCTGTAGGTTTTCTGTAATTCCTACAAGATCATGCTGTAGGTTTCTAGTACATCCTATAGGTTTTCCTCAAACAGCCTGTTTTGAGGCCGAATTGATGGGGAACCTCTAGGAAGCCACAAAAGGCCTCCTAGGACCCTTCCACACCATCCAACCACTCCATAATCCTTTTAGCCATCCTCAATCACCTTCCATCCACCTGTCACATCCACAAGAACAATTAATTTGCATACTTGATTTTGCCTAAAAAAACCAAAAAAAGTGAAAATAGATTTAGTTTAGTTTTCTTTCTTACACATTAGTATGGTTGATTCTCTTTACTTCTGTAGCTTAGATAGCAGCATTAGGTTAGTGTTTATTTAGAAATTCTTCTTAGCATAGTTGTTTAAATGGTTAATTAGGATATGGTGTGATTTAGCATTACATGTTGTTTTCTTCATTACTGCAGTAGAGTAGCTCTCTTAGCATAGATTTTCTCTTCTTCCATCAAAGAATCAAGCTTCTTCTAACTCTATAGAAGTTTGGGTTGGAGCCCCTGAGGTCTCTCACCTGATGAACAGTGACAACAGGCATGAACTTCACTTTTACTTGTGCATATAGCACTGTCACCTCCAAGTTTGTATAAACCCTTGGTTGATAAGTAAAGCTGGTAGCCCAGGAGTTGCAACATCCTTGCTGCAATACTGGTGCTCATCAGCAATAGTCTACTCAAACTCTCAATGATCCAATACATGATTCTTTGGATGATATCTATAGTCAAAGTCCTTCTCCATTACTCAACTATGAGCTTCAAAACAAATATGACATGAATTTGATCAGGCATCTAGCTTCATTGTCTTGTTCAGCAAGAGTCTCATTACTAAGTTCATCCAAAAATTTGTAGTCTACATCTATTTCGCTTGAGAAAGACAAACTTCATTTTATAAAATAACCAATGTCTAAAAAGGAAGAAGATTCTTGTCTCGTTTTTTATCATCAAGAGAAGGTAGTCATTTACAAGTTTCAAGATCCTTTTGTCAAGTTGTTGTAGTCATCAAGGGAGATGAGTTTTATTATATTTATGGATCATGTACACATGTTCAGTGAACACTTGGAGTGGCCTAGCTTTTGTTTTTTCTGCCTGCTCAAGGAAAGTGTGAGTGGGACTCAAGTAAGTAGCCATTTGCTGGATTGGTTACACTGGAGGGATCACATCACATTAGTGTATATATATATATCTTCAGCAAGTGGGCAATTACCATCAGGATTTGAAGCCTGTAGTGAAGGCCCTAAGATCCCGATGGCCTGCTGCCATAAGTAGGTTCAGTAAGTTTTCAGTCAAGTCAGTTCCGTTTGTCAGTCAGTTTACAGTTTTGAGTTTAAATTTTTATTATTGATTCTATTCCCAATGGATAAGGCTACTTGATCTACGGTGTTGTCGACGCCTCCTAAAGGAGCTACCATCCCCAGTTGGAGCTAGTGTTAGTGTCTGCCAGTCCTGTCAGTCACCAGTGATCAAACTATGCTCTTTTAAAGTTTTTGTTATGGTCCTAGATCAAATTTTTATGGTTTCAAATAGGTTTTCAATAAAAATTTGGTCACTTGTTAGTTGTCTAGGTTTATTATTACCCCTTTCAACCTTCATGGTCAATGAACATCAACATGGTTAGGTAATTCCTTTTTGAAAGAGTGTCATGGTCATCATGGTCATAATTCATCTCATAAGTCCATGCTGGGTCACCACTAGGTCATAGGGTTAATTTCCTGAAAATTGGTCATGTCACCATTAAAATCATTTTATAAAGGAGTAGTGAAAGTCAAGTTGTCAATAAAAGGTTTTAAAGCATTTTTTTTTATCTCATTCATAATGTAATAATTTCATAAAGTTATGAAGCTGCATTGTAAAGATACATCAAAGTCAAGTTATGAAAAATGATGGTGGGTCCACTACCATATGTAAGCAAAAATCGATTTCCACAAGCTATAAAGGAGTCAAACTCACTCTCCATTTGCTCATTTCATTTTCCAAGACATTACTCTACCAAGAAAAATCACATTTTCCAACTAAAGATCAGTCTTTGCATACCCAAAGCTCAGTTTCTTTTCAGCGTTGCGCTTATCCTCAGCTGCACTATGCATTTCCTTGGATTGCTGTGTTTTTCATCAAAGAGTTGCAAACTTATTTGCAGTGGTTTCTTTCATCAAATTCAGGTTGTGTCACATTAAATCCAGGTTGGTGGCCTCTTATTTGCTCAATTAATCTCTTAGTTGTGTTGCTAAGTTTCATTTCCCTCTCCTAGGGTTTTGAAGACAGTTTTCATGATTTCATGATTTCCATGGTAGAATTATTATCAAAACTTGTATCCTGATGCTTATACACCTCCTCCTACCCTAATTACACATTCCCAAACACCCCCATCAAACCCATCCCTAAATTTCATCATTTTTACACAAACCCTAGCCTAGAGTACATTTTCCTAGGCTAGGACTATGTTTTCCCTCTTTAAAGCCCTTTCCCTCACCCAAATTTTGAAATTCCACCTTCCTTAGCTCCCTAACATCCCTCACTATCCTCCCAAATTTTCCCAAGAATTTACAAGCTCCCTATCCCTTTCATTTCCCTTAATTTCCTCAAGCTATCTGAATTCCCTGTTTTCCTACAAGTAAAACCCTAATTTCTCCCCATAGAGCTAGGTTTTTCCATGGAGTTTGAATCATCTAAACAAAAGAGGCATAAAGGAGGGTAGGTCATCATATATGAGCCTACCTCAACCCAAGAGATCATATCATCACCTTTCATCAGAAAATCATTTGAAGATGCAGGTTGTCTTGCCTTTTGCCAAAGAATTGAGCAACTTAGGTTTCATGACAAATTAACCAGTTCTTTTTCCACCAAGTTGAGGAGGGATAAGGTAAATATAGTAGGAATTGTGTTCAATCTTTCAAGGGAAGTCAGCTCTACAACCACATGGATTCTAAACACTGGAGAAATTTGGTTTAAGAAAAGAGACAATAACCTTCAAAGTTACAAGGTGTACTTGAAACCGTAATATAAGATAGCTCCGAAACACGTTTTTCCATTCAGACATTTTCTGGATAGATATGCCCCTCTCATGAGATTTATCATGAAATATTTTACATGTGAGGGCAGGTATTCAAGGTTGTATTAGTACCACATGAGGCTTTTGATGCATTTCACCGGTGTGAAGCTACTCAACTTGCCTTACTATCTTTACAAAAGCCTAACAAAAATGATAGAGAAGGTACAAAATATGGGAGAAAATCATCATACTAGTCTATTTCATCATGGCTTGGTGAAAATTCTAGTTTGTCATCAATTGGCACAGGTAAATTTGTCTTGGGATGGCTTTGCAAATTCAACTTTTCCCCTAGCTTCTCCAACTACATCTAGTAGTGAATCAACACCTCTAAACTCACCAGCACAACAAGAGGTAGCTTCTTCAAGCAAACCTACCAAGAGGATTTTTAGGGAAGAAGTGACTAAGACTTATTACAAAGGAAATTGCTTTGATAGCATGCTTACACCAAGAAAACATGTAATTGAAATTAAACCAAATGCTCCAAAACAAGCACATAGAAAATTTGAAGAAGGAGGATGTAAAAGGAAAAGAAATGGTTCAGTTGGATGATTCAGAGGATAAATAAGAGAAAAGCACACTAGGGAAACCAAGAACAAGAGGTCTCAAGAGAGCCCTTGAGCTGCAAAAAGAAGTTTCTCCACCTAGAGGTCAAATCACTGTGAATGACTTAATTGCTAAAGAGATCAATGCAGACAGAGTATATTGGCTTGACAAGGTCAATGGCCACTTAGAGAATCTCCTCAAGAAGGAAAGGAGGGAAAATAACTTGCAAAGACACATGGTCATGCATTACTACACAAAGAACATGGTATCCCAAGTCAGAATCAAGCAATTGAAGAAAAAGCTCAAGGAAACCCTAATTAGCCAAAAGGACAAAGACAAGCTTGATCTACTTGTTGAGGCCTCTCTCATGGCATGACATATCATATGATGACTTCACTAGGCAATTTTGAAGAAATTTTGAGAATTTTTTGTCATTTTGGAATTTTTGGTAGTTTTTAGCTTGTTTTGAGACTCAGAAACAACTATAAGCGCAGTGCCTAGGCGCTACGCTTTTTCCTCAGTGCTCCTTTTGCCAAAAACTCACCACAATTGGATAGATAATGGCCTAATAATCTCAGCTATCCACTTTTGCAGACTTTTCAGAAGATAGATTGAGATAAAATGTCAAAAAAGGGGTCAAAAAGTCACTTTCTGCCACTATTTTGAAACAGGCGTTGCGAATATCAGAGTAGTCTTGGGAAAATTTATTTTTCTCCCTAATGGAGTATCCAAATGACTTTCTTGATGAGTCAAATGATAACTATAGATCCATAGCTTTCCCATGAGCTATCAATCTCAGAATTGTGAGCACAGGAAGGCCTCCAAAATCCTCCTGCAAGCCAGGCGTTGCACATATCCCTGTGAGAGATTTTCTTCAGCATTTTTTCAACAGATTTCGACCTAATGATGTAATTTTTCTATTTTGATGTCTTAATGATGTAATTATGGGTAAATAGGCTTTGGTAGAATAATTTTGACTTAGATTCATTCTCTTAAAAGTTGATTTGAGGTCAAATGTATCAGTTTTTCTAAATGGAGGGTTTGTTTGAACCTCCCTAGTCTTTAGGGTTTTGGTTGAGATTTTCATGTAATTGATGCTACATTGAGGGATTCGACCCCTGAGAGTGGGGAAATGGTTTCTTGGTCTATATGAATGTATTTTTTAGTCAAACACAAGGTTGGACATCATAGGTTGGACATTAGAGGTTGGACCACTTGTAGCTTGTACTTCAACTCTTTATTCAGGAAATCAAAGGAGCAGTTTGCAGCTATTATTTAGGAATTCATGTGAGGTAAGTTTGTGATGATGTATTTCCTCTGTTATAGTTTTTTATGAATGATATACATGTCTCCTTTCCATATCTTATTTCTTAAGTGATTTTCCTTAAAGGTTATAAGCAAAATCCTTTTCATAAAAGCTTTGTTTTTATGGGGATATCATTTTGTGTAATTTTCCTTCTTACTTAATGAATTCATGGTGTGCATGCTCATTAAGACCTTTTTATTCTTTAAACACTACACGACACTGACAAACTCTAAAGCCATCACAAAAGCATTGCTACCTTGCTCCTCTCTATATTTGTTGTTGTAACCCTTTGATACTTTGACCTAGCTACCTGGTTCTCACTCTTCATCCAACTAAAACTTTCAAAACCCTACTTGACCCTAACATTTCTAGCCTGACATATTTTCCTATTCCAGTCATCATTGGCTGTGAATTCATAGAGAGATCCCTCTCTGGTTTAGCAGTGCTAGCTGCTGAACTGTAAGTGGTTTAAGGTTGCCTCCTTCGATCTCCCTTCTTAGCCTTGGGATATTGTGGAGGATAATAGGTTACAACCATTTTTATAAATGTATAATAAACTCTTATTATTTATGGACTAAGGGTTTAATGTAGTTTAGTCATTATAATTTCTTCTTTTTTGTTATGAGGTGGAAATAATCGTTAGTAAACAATTCATTATTTGTTCGACCTGTCCTATTTTTCAATTACGATATTTATCATACTCAAGATTTATAGTGCATCATTTCTCGTGCATTTGAAAATATATTTATCATGTATTTAAAAGGCCTACTTAACATGTTAACGAGGACCCCTCTTATGACCTAAAATGGGCTTGATAATGTTTCCTTTCCCTTATTCTGGTTGTGTAATCCTTTTCTAAAGCTAGGGATTGCGCTAAACAATAGGAAATAATCGCTAACAGTAAGGCACTAACCTTGTCCCTTTTATTTGTTTTACTTAGGTACAGGGTAATCATCTCCTTGGTATAACTTTTAATTGAGTCTTTACACTAAAAGGGGTTTGCACTACTAAATAGTTCTTGTCCTACACAGTTATGCTACTACACTAGTTCTGGTTGTCTTGTATCAATAATACCAAATTGTACACACCATATTTTACCTTTCCCAAAGAATCATTTAATGCTCTTCCAATGATGTACTGGATGGACCTATTTTTCTTTATTTCATATCCTTCTTGCGCAAGCCTTTAGTACATGTAATCCTGCATTTCTTACTATTTCTATGCATATATATACATAAAATTTACAGCGCTTTTACCAACATTCACACACAAAATAATAATTTTTGAATTCTCTATTTTTCTTTCTAATTTATGGGTTTAGAGACTTATCTCAGAGTTTCAAGGAATATGCTAAGAGCTTCCTCAGACCACCCAACATAAGCTAGCAACCCGCCTAGCTACCCCCAAGCTATATTCCTTTCCAATCAAAATAAAAATGTCCCAATAGGTTTCTCAACATACCCTAAGTAGTGTTCTGCTTCGTTTAGGGTTTCACCAACATTTATCTCCCACTGGTGTTTTGAAAGTTACTATTTTTTCTCCCACAATAACCCCACTTAACAGAACCATAATGATGTCATTTGTCTCCAACCATTTCTTTCTTTTCTAAACTCTTAGCAAATTTCCTTTCTCTTCCAAATTAATGGCATTTCTCTCTAACCATTTTTTCTTTTAGAACCCTTCCTTCTTTTATCTTAGAAAACAAATCCACAATGAATGAATACATTTTCCTCTTTTGTGATTTCCCTTTTCGGGACATAACTAACTTTTCCAACTACTTACTGACTGGTAACAAATTTTAACTCTCCAAGTAACCCTTGCAATATTATCAAGAATATTATACAAATAATTTCCATTGATTTTCTTTCCAACTTAAACAAAACATTCCTAATTTTATAATAACAAATAAACTGAAATACTTTCTTTAACTATAATCTAGATTTAACCAATAGTCTTAGGTCGAGTCACTTGGGATATTTCAAAAATGCACTAGACAATAACATTGTTTGTCCAAGCCTCCAAAAGAAGAGAGGAAGCGCAAACTCATGGGGAGCAATCCTTATTAAGGGGATCAACTGACAGGGAGTTGTAGATAGGAGGAGCATCCCTTTTCTATTGATGTCAAAAGGGGAGAACATGATGATAGGGGGAGTAGCACGATGAGGTGATTGTTTCCATCAATAACAAAGGGGGGAGATTGTTGGAAGAATTAATTGTTATTGATGTCAAAGGGATGTCCATCTAAAGAGGAATGTAAAATATAGTCTTAAATATCATCTTAATCCCTTTCTAATGAGCTATTGCATGCCTCTTAACTCCTCTCCATTGAGGAGAAATTAAATTTTAACTCTAAAATCCATCAGTTTAACCCTTTGTCCAAGTCGACCCTATCTGAACAAGTTGGCCCTCCCCCAATAGACATGTTAGTTCAGTTAATGTGATTGAACTAATATAAATACAAGAGACTTCTCCTCCATTTCAGCCACCAACTTGACCAAGAATGTGTAGAAGAATTCAGACTTGTGAAGAAGGGAAAAAAGATTTATATCTCATGAACCTAAAAAGAGATGAAAGGAAGAATTCTTTGGATTACTATTTTTGTTTTGGTTTGAATATTGTTGGTGGGTTCATCTAGACATGTTATGATATATTCTTGAGCAAAACTATTTCTAAATGTTTGTTTTTTGTGGCACATATCCCAACTACTATTGAAGGTTAAGAACTAGGTCTATCTTTGGCATGCAAGTCAACCTCCTTACAACTCAAATTCTAATCTCTTACCATCTCATATTCCATCCTGAGGTAAAGTTCAGAATTTGGCCATGTGGAGAAATTCGGGTTTGTGGAAGGTCACATTCAGCTGTGTGAAGCTTGACTCCTACAACCAATATTTTCGGCCCTGCAACTAGGGTATTTTTGAGAATTGATTCAGGCCTATAATTCTGCCTCCCAAGGATAGACTTTCAACCCTAAATGATCTTTCTTTTTGGCCCACTTCTGACTTAGATTCTAGGCATACTTTGTGCTCACTTTGGAGGCATTCAAGAGCTTTCGTTGGTGACAATTTTGAGTAGTTCTTAAGCAGTCTTTGAGGCAAAAATGAAGTACTTCTTGGAGCAATCTTGTAGACCTCTTTGAGTTTCCTTAAAGGAATTCATTGAAATGCTTTGAAGCAATCATATAATCACTTTAAAGAAAACCTTTTTGGAGCATTCTTGATGATTTTTGGAGCAGACTTGAATGCATTTTTGGACAGACCTTGGTGACCTCCTCAGGAAAACCTTAAAGCATACTTGGAGTAGTCTCTTGGAACCATGTTGGAGTAGCCTTGTAGCTACTTTGGAGTAGTCTTTAGAAGATACATTTGAGAATACTTGAAGAGCTTTGAAGACACTCTTTGAGCAAACTTGAAGAGCTTTGGAGCAAACTTTTTAGTGCCGACTTGAAGACATTTTAAAGTAGCCCTATAATACTTTTTTGAATCATATCTGAAGCATTCTTGGAGTAGACTTGAAGTCATCATTGGAGCAGCTATTGAAGAGATCTTGGAATAGCTTTGAGACACCTTGAAGAAAGTATTTTGGAAAGGAGTCATACTTGGAGCAACTATTGAAGATATCTTGGAATAGCTTTGAGACACCTTGAAGAAAGTATTTTGGAAAGGTTGGAACCTGAATTAGCTTAAGAGGATTGGAGTCCTCATATATAGATCAAGTTGGAGCCTAAATTAGATTGAGAGAATTGGAGTCCTCATATATAGATCAAGTCGGAGCCTGCATTAGATTGAGAGGATTGGAGTCCTCATTCATGGTTGGAGCCTTGAAAAAAGTGAATTTTTGTAATAATTGAAGCCAAAATTTAAGAATGAGAGTCTTCAACATTTAAACTTTATTACTATAGATATTTTAGTTTTATTTTTGGTATACCTTATGTTTCCTATTGTGAAAAAATTTCACTCACTTAATATAACAATTGAATGAAATACTTATTCACCCCTCCTCTCCGTCTTTCCAATACACAAATAATTTTTAAACTATAATTTAATTTAAATATAATATTATAATCTTTTATGTTTCTTTTCCATTATTTTTTTAATGTTAATCTAAGGTTTTTTTTTCTGAATCACTTTTTAAAAATGTACGGAAACATTCTTACATGAAGACTCTAATCAAAAAGTTGTACCATCTAATTTGCACCACCTAATTAATATAAGAATACTATAAATTTTTCAGCGAGAAGCTTTTTTCATGAATCACTTTTAAAAAATCTACGGAAACATTCTTACATGAAGACTCTACTACACAAGAAGTTGTACCATCTCATTTGCACCACCTAATTAGTATAAGAATGCTATAAATTTTTCACTGAGATGTCGATTATTTTTTCAAGAGATTGTACATTTTACACAACTTATAGTGGGCTGCAATAAACATGTCTCCGCCCTCCTTTAGAGATCAAACGAGGACTCTATTATTGGAAAATGTCCTAACTAAGTTAGAAATATATGATGGAACAGAATCCATATGGTTTTTCAGTTATTCACGGTTATAAACTAAAACTTCAGAAATATATGATGGAACAGAATCCATATGGTTTTTCAGTTATTCACGGTTATAAACTAAAACTTCTAATTAGCATAAACATACAGAGAAATAATTCCGTGTTTTGAGAATGGGAAAGAATGATGAGTCAGAAGTTTATTGCGACCACTTCTTTTTACAATATAGCAAATATAAAGATGAAATGCTCACTAAAGCTATATTTCCTCAGCAAAAACTACAATTACAACTAAAATCAGTAAATGTAAACGTAAATGTTTCTGGATGAAAGAATCGTCTTATTATACCTTTTCTCTTCCATATTCTTCCACTTAATAAAACATGTTCAAACAAAAGATATCTTCATATGTTTCAAGACAATATGATTAATACATCGTATCACCATTTTTGTGATAAAAAACCAAAGATAATAGACTATGCTCTATTTCGGAGACTTTTCAGCGTTGTAAAAGAAGGTAAAGAAACCAAGAGCATACATGGTGACTGCTCTAATGATGTCTTCCGTCATGAGATGTGCTTGGCTGCCCTCGCACAAGGGACACGGATATCAATCCATCCGTTAGTTTTGGTTTTAGCTTTGTGTCGTTGACTGCATTTACGCTGCCCTGCAGCGTTCATTTACATGTCCATCAAAACATGTTACTTTACATAAAAGTACATCACTTCTCTCTCTTATTTATATATATTTCCTGACTCCTGAGTACAGGGTAAAGAAAATAAATAGAGAATGGCGGTGAAAGAGGGGTACCTGCTGTTTTACTGGCTCTTTCCCAATATACACTGAGGAAAAATATAATGCACACATTTATCTGTTAGAAAACAACTAATAAAGCCACATGCAAATTTCTGATATAAAATTGTGTCAGACAACCATTGTCAAAGTGTTAAAGCTGGTTAGTGTTTTACCAGGGTAACGACTTTCGGAGGGGGTTATGAGATTCCATGTTAAGAGGGTGATGATGAGCAGACTTAGAGTCATTGTGGATCCCAAATTTCTACCCATGATAGGCCTGTATGGTATACTGTTGAAAGAATACAAACCAGCAGCAATAAGATGGAAAATTGTTGTCAGAGGCAGTAGCAGTATGTTGCGGAACTAGGGATTTGAACAAGATAAATACACGAGTTGAAGCGGACGGGCGAGGAGGCGTATTTATGAGCAGGGTGGTTTGTCTACCTTGGTCTGTTCAATGTGTCTTCGGATTGCTCAGAGCTGCACGCAATCTTACTCATGACTCAAAAGTCGTGGGCGACTGGGCGTGCCAAGAAAACATGTGATCCTTTACTTTCCGCCAAACCATCAGCGTACCAGTCAAAGATGCCACTTATGACTTATTATGGCAGTTCAAACATGTGCTCTGCTTTTAATGTCTGCGACACGTTACTAGGCTTCTGATTAGAATTATTGTTTTTTTTGGTGTATAAATATATTGAATATTTAAACGAATATTTAAACAAATATTCAAATTAATTATATTTATAATAAAATTGAAATTAATTAAAAAAACACAGTTAGAGTAAGATGTGGTTATACATCGGTTTCACTGGTTAAAAGAATATTTTAGTGTTAGTGATTTAGAGAATAATTTTTTCTTAAGTTGTATGAGTTCAAGTGTTTGGAGACATGTTGCAATTGAGTTAATTGTGGCGTTTATGAAATAGTTGTATTTAGAATAATAGTGACTCTTAGGATTTGAAACTAAAAGTTTTTTTTGCATCTAGAGGTGCAACTCAATATAAAGAAGATGTGACACTCAATATGAAGGAGATGTTGTCACATAACCTTTGATTTAAAAATTAAATAAAATAATACTTATATTAACAAATTAAAAGCTACTAATAACAAAAAAAATCAATGTCCACCATAAACAAAATAGTTCTATTTACACATTAATTTTACATCAAATTTTATATATAGATCACATAATAAAAAAATTACTTTAATAAGCAGATATGTAATTCATTCACTACTTAATATGGATTTCACTAATTTGACAAATGTTATCTAAACATGCTATTATTGATTCTACAGAATGTGTAATTCATTTTATGTTCAATTCACATACACACATATAATTTAAATTAAAAATTTTGTAGTTAGAGCATTTTATTGGTTTGTTGTTCAAAACTAGCATAGATTTATTTTACTTGCAAGAATTGGAGAAATCAAATCTCTTAAAGTACAAACTTTTGGAGGTGTGATTCAAACATGTGATTTCAATAAATTCCTACCAGATTTTAGAGATATTAGACCAGAAAAACACCCCTGAAAAGCTTCCAAAAAATCACACATCACACTAAAGACAACTCAAACATTTTATCAAAATTTATAATAAAAAAGAAATTAAACATCCTAAAATATTTAATCTTAGTAAATTCTGAGTTAAAATGTATCTATACTGATTCCATATATTTATATATATATATAAATCTCTTAAAAAAATAAACTTAAAAAAATTTAATTCTTTCACCAAATTTTACACTTAAAAAAAATGCATCTTAAAATATCTAAACTTAATTCTTTCACCTAATTTTACACTTACAAAAAAATTGCATTTTAAAATATCTAAACTTAAATAGATTTTGAGTTTTCATATATATTATATATAACAATTAATGAAGCCACCAAAAAATTGTGATAAAATATTGTTAGACCGCCCTTCATAGAGTGTTAAAGCTGTTAGTGTTTACCCTGGTAACCACTTTCTGAGGCCATTATAAGATTCCATGTGAAGAGTGTGATGGCTGAGCATACCAGAGGTCATTACGGATCCCAAATTTCTACCCATGAAAGGGCTGTATGGTGAAATGTTAGAAAGGAGAAGCAACAGCAGCAATATGTATTGTTGACAAAGGGCTGTATGGTGAATTGTTAGAAAAGAGACGCAGCAGCAATATGTATTGAGGTGAATTGTTGAGAAAAAGCAGGGTTATTAGGTTGCATAACTAGGGTAGTCGAACAAAATAAATAACGGAATTGAATAAGCGGGGTGAGAAGGTTAATGTTTCTTAGCTACGTTTTTTTACCGGTTTTGTTTAGATTTCAGTTTGAAAGTTTGAAATTATGTATAGTAGTGGTTGAAAACCAAGCAATCCTGGTGTTTCCAGAATTTCAAGATGCTCAATCTATGTAGGTAATGCAAAAAAGTCAAATTTGGAGGCGGTTTGTCTACCTGGTCTTTTCAGGGTGACTTTTCATTGCTCAGAAGTTGCACGCAAACTCTATTGACTCATCAAAATGACTCTTTATGAGTAGGGATATTTGTCTACCTCCTCTGTTCGGTGTGAGCTTCCTGCACGCAAACTTCCTTATGCCCCAAATGTCGTGGGCGTACGAAGCAAACATTTGATCTTTGACAGCCGGTTGCCCGTTGGTGGGGCGAAATCAAACATTTCACTTTTTAGTTTTGACATATTGGCCGTTGAGGGCAAATCAAACACGTTACTTTTGACATCCTGCCCGTTAAACTTGAATGATTCATTCAACCTTATCCCTTAGATTTTGCTTGCGTAAGGGTTTGGTGTGTGTATTGAAAACGTGGTTGAGATAGAAATAGTTACTTCTCATTCGATATTAGGTTTTAGGTTCAAATATTATATCCGAGGTGTTGAAAGGAACATAATTATAAGTATAAAACCTTTTAACAAAATTACTTAATTTAACATAATTTTAATAATAACATCATTCAATATCCGAATTTAGTCCCGGCCAAAAAAAATACCCGTTAAATTTAAAAAAATAAAATGCATTTTTTACTCGTGGAGTTTTTCTGGCAAATAAACTCCTTTGCAGTAGTCATTTGTTCATGGCTTTATCTTTGGCTCTATCTTAAGCTGACAAAGCATTTCAGTAAGACATCAAGGGGAAAATATGGGAGCATAATATCCCAATACTAGCAACAAATCTTGTTAGGTGAAATCCGTTGTGGTGGCAAGTAACACATGCCGATGAATAAAGCATAGTTACAATATTTGGATTCGAATTCCATACCAAAAAAAAATTGACCGTGAAAAATTTGACTCAAAAATCTAATACCACAAAAATTTCGATAATATACATCTTATAAATATTTAAACTTATTATTTTGTCTTTTAAATTTGACTAAAAAAATCTAATACGAACAAAAATTTGTTAATATACATCTTATAAAAATTTAAACTTATTATTTTGTCTTTTAATTTTTTTAAAGTTTAAATGAATCATGATTAATCATTATATTCCAAACTTATCATTTACTTCACGTTCACTTCATTTTAGATTATAGTTAAAACAATGTTATAAAAGTTTTGTTTTTTATTATGAGGAATTATCCATTTCAAAGTGTAGTTTATCATTTTATAATTTTTTTTAATATACAAATTACCAATTTTATAAATTTTTTTAATATATGAATTACCATTCTTTTATTTTTTACATAGGAATTATTGTTTTTTTAAATTTTTTTAATATAGTAGTTTTCTTTTCTTATACTTCAATTTCTATAATTACCTATTTACAACTGTAATTTTCCATTTTCTATTTTTTTAATATAAAAGTTTCTTAGATTCACCCAAACTTTTATTGTGGCCTCTTATGAGCTCTCGTTCGGTTTGCCTTGTATGGTGTTCTTATTGACCATATCGTTTGTAATATTCTTTTGCGTTGTGATGGAGTGAAGGCTTAGCGTTACCAAAGTTCTACGCAACATTTTCATGGTTGTAGCTTTCCTTGCATTATTTCCACCAGCTATTTCTTCATGCGCTTCCCTGTGTTATTCCCACCAGTTATTTCTTTATTAGCTTCATACAAGAGTCTTTCTCACTTAGTTTCTAAGACTCCAAGACACATTGCACAGGTCAAAACACACTCAAAGTCACACTGCATTCTTCATCTAGCCAACAGTAATATTTCAAAAGAAAACCACTCATTATTGTATCGAATTCGAATTGACCAAATTATCATTTGTACAGAAACCGAATTGGTGAATTTCCGTACTTTTTTTGCCAATATGACCAAACTTGGTAAATATGGAGTAAAGGCACGAAGTTGTTGTTTATAGTTTGAATTTACTTTCAACAAATGCTCTATGAAGGTTAATTATTGAAAAACAGGCATAGAGTTAATGAAATCCTCTCACATGGTCGAAAGGGTTATTATTTCTTTGGTTAAAATTCTCACCAACATCACATAAATACTTGACTTTTGAGTTGTATGAATATTGCTCTAGTCATATTGACTTGTAGCATGATTTTCAAGGTCTCAAAAATAAATAAAGTGTTCACAAAGTTGAAATGTACACAACGTACTATGGAGAAGTCAGACTATCGTGACTAACCTTGATCTGTAGATATGTTTAATAATGTCTTGCCATGGTTGAGTGGCTATTTTTACACAACTGGTAAACAAAGTATAAATGTGGATTGAGGATTTACAAACTCACATCCATAAAAGAATCATTGTTATGTTGTTTATTGGAAATAATATTGAGAGAGGGCGGGGGGGGGGGTGAATCAGTATTAGCAAGTCAACAAATTTTCATTTCCATAATAAGATACATATACGCTACTTCAGTTAAAGGAACTTGCGTGTATACGCAACTGTGTTTAAAGCAACTAGCATATATCTTGCAAACTTATGATTTAGTTAATTCATCATATGTTGATCTTTAATCAGTGCATCAGAACCACACAAACAGTAACCAGGTGCAGTAAAAACAGAACAGACAATCACACATATGAACACAAGATATAAGGTGGAAACCCAATGTGGGTGAAAACCACCTGCTGCAATCGTCTCTATTTTCTTTTAATAATAAGAAACTTCTTTTTACAATTTTTGTAGTAGTGGAGACTTATAATAGTACACAAGCTACTACCTGCAGAAGGCTACAACCATCTCTTTTCTTCTAGGGACCACATTTCATAAATTATCAGACTGGATCCGTCAATAACATCATTCAATCATCAAATATATCTGCATCAACCAATCTCCTTTGCACCAACCACAACTGAATCAATCAATCACTTTGACAACCCTTCAATCTGATCTTTCAGAATGTTGTAACCAGAATATAGTAACCAGAACCCAAGCCAGAACCTAGAACACTGTAACAGCAAATAGAAGAAGCTAAAACATATTTTATAAGGTATACACGACTTCCATGTGTCTAACTTGCATGCATATGCTCTTTTCTGAAGGCGAACTTGAATACAGATCTTCAAATCAAATTTAAGATGTATACGTTGTTTTGATATGCAGAACAAGCATGTATACGCACCTTTTCTAAAGTGAACCTACGTAAAAATCTGTAAATGATGATTTAAACATTACAACAATTCCAGACTTTAGTTATACCCAGATCATCATATTTACAGACTACAACATGCACCAGTTATTCAGATAAATGATCAAACCACATAAAGATACTTCACTTCAAGCCTTAAGATCTTGACCCATCATTAGATCTTATCAAGCTCTAAGGTTCATCCTTGGTTTAGATCCAGCTATGCAAAATAACCTAATAACCTGTACACTAGATCTTGCTCTTCATCAGATATTTGATACTTGAGTGCCTTGGCCTAATGATCTTCACCTCCTTTTATAGTCTTAGGCCTTACTCAATACCATGGACCAAAACCACATAGGACCAATACCTTGGACCCAACACCTGGGGTCAATACCTCGGACCAGATACCTTGGACGAATACCATGGATCAAAATACCATGGACCAAATAACTTGGACCAAAAATTAGTTTTCCAAGATACACACGCCTTGAATTATGTGAAAGTATGTGTGTACATATACGTGACATTTTTATAGTGAACCTGTGTGTATATGCGGCTTGGCCAATGGTGAACCTGCGTATACCTTTCTTCATTCTGATCTGAACTTTGTGCTGTTAACCTACTGAACTATGAGTGAGTTGCCATCAAGGAAAACACCTATGTCATAATGCCAACAATCTCCCCCTTTGGACTTCATGGCAACCCCAAGTCACTCTCCCCCTTTGTCATCAAGGGCAAAGGGTTATGTTCCCCCTGAGCACATGTAGAATTCCCATGAGCGAGTCCATGCTCCGCTTGAATATAAGCAAGGTCTGCTAAAAGATGTTCTAAAAGAAGAACATGACTCTATACATACATCATAGACGACCTCCCTATCACCAATGACTCATACATACATCCATCTCCCATCCAAGTGGGAATATACCAATTTTTTATACATGTAAAAACAAGAAACATTACATCATCCATCCCATGTATAGTGGGGTAACAAATTAGGTTGTTTCATGACCTTTTCAAAAAATATACGACATATATAATAGAGACCAAATATCTTAAACAAGAACGTGATAGTCATCAGTAACTATCATTAGCAGCATCTATCAATCAGCATCTAGACCAACAACCATGATACCCCCTTGAACCTGTTCCACCTGAATCAAAAAAAAAACTGTGTGAATCTGTACCAAGATCTTCTAAGATAATGCCCACAATGAATTATTAGAAGCATATGCTCCCCTTGAACCTGTGCTAGATGATCACTGTCAGATTTGATCCTTTCATATAATAGAAGAGTTATCAAGGCATCATTATCAATCAGATATACAACAAGTTATCAACAACTTATGAGAGCCAACATATTTCCACATGTCATCCAAAGACTGTAACCATCATCAAGCAGAGTAGATAATTCATTGAACCATATCAAAACCCTTTCTTCCTGATTCTGACCCACTGCTTTTCTTCAAACGAACCTATACGCGACTATATCCACAGAAACCAGCGTATGTATGTGACTACGCTTCATGAAACTCGTGTATAACCACCTTTCTCTGAAACAGATAAGATTTAATAGCAGGATGATGCATCAACTACTCCCAGCTTTTGTCTGAGATATTCAAATGTCTCTTTGGGCAGTGGTTTGGTGAATATATCAGTAACCTGTTCTTTGGAGGGAACATACTCCAATTTGACATTTTGTTCAAGCACTTGTTTATGTAGAAAATGATATTTGATGGGTATGTGCTTGGTCTTGGAATGCATGACTGGATTCTTTGAAATACTGGTGGCACTTGTATTATCACATAGAATGGATATGGGTGGAGTACATGTGATCTAAATGTCTTGCAATGTTTGCATCATCCAAAGGAGTTGTGTGCAGCAAGATGCAGCAGCCACATATTCTGCTTCAGCTGTAGATAATGCAATTGAACTTTGTTTCTTGCTGAACCAAGACACTAATCTGGAACCCATATAGAATGCACCACCACTAGTGCTTTTTCTGTCATCAACACTTCCTGCCCAATCTGCATCTGTATATGCATGAAGTGTAAGATCTGTATCTCTAGGATACCATAAACCAAAATTCTATGTTCCTTGAAGATATTTGAAAATCCTTTTGACTGCTTGAAGGTGTGATTCCTTTGGATTTGCTTGGAATCTTCCAACTATTCTTAATGCATGCATGATGTCTGATCAGGTACCTATTAGATAAAGTAGACTCCCAATCATAGATTTGTAAGTTGGTTGATGTACTGTTGTTGATTCATCATTTGAGCTGAGACTACATCCTGTTACCATTGGGGTACATACTGGTTTAGAATCTTCCATGTTGTATTTTTTCAAGATCTGTTTGAGATATTTGGTTTGTGACAAAAGAATACTATCTTTATTTTGTTGAACTTGTAGACCAAGAAAATATGTAAGCTCACCAAGCAGGGACATTTCAAATTCTTCCTGCATTACCGAAGCAAAATTTTGACTCGTGGCTTCTTCACTGCTACCAAAAATGATATCATCGACATACATAACAAGTATTAGCAATTTATTATTGTCAATCTTTGTATATAGATTGTTATCAGTTGATCCCTTTGAAAAACATTCTTGATGGAGATATTTGTCAAGACGGTAATACCAAGCCCTTGGAGCTTGTTTTAGACCATAGAGAGCCTTTTTGAGTCCACATACAACTTTTGCATCATTTCCAAGAATGAATCCGTCAGGTTGCTCAATATAGACTTCTTCTTCTAAGTCTCCATTAAGAAAGGCAGATTTTACATCCATTTAGTATACCTCGAATTTCTGAAAACTAGAAAGAGCAAGGAACATTCTTATGGCTTCAAGTCTCGCAACAGGTGCAAAAGTTTCTTCAAAATCTATACCTTCTTGTTGAGCATATCCTTTACAAAAAACTCTAGCATTGTTTCTAATAACTTCTCCATTTTCATTCGGCTTGCTTTTGAATGTCCATTTAGTTCCTATGATATTCTTATCATGAGGTCTAGGAACTAATTCCCAAGTATTATTCTTTTCAATTTGTTCAAGTTCTTCATTCATGGACTTGACCCAACATTCATCTTTGCATGCTTCACTTATATTTTGAGGTTCAGTGGACAATAGCAAAGCTAGATAGCTTGAATCTTCTATAATAGTTCTTCTTGTCTGCACACCTGCCTCTTTCTGTCCCAAAATTTGAGTCTCTGAATGATTTTTCTCAACATACCTGGACAGATTCTTTTCTTCTACTGTTCTCTCTTCTTCTGGTGCTTTATTGCTTCCTTCTTCAGAATTATTCTAATTTGATGTGGGAGGATAATCCTCATCTTCTTCATAATCTTCGGTTTTTATTTGTTTTGGATTTTTGCATGCTTTATCAACAACAACATCAATACTTTCAATAATTTTCCCGAGTCTTTTATTATAACATTTATATCCTTTACTTCGGGAAGAGTAACTAAGGAGAATACCTTCATCTTCTCTAGGTTCAAACTTACCAAGTTTTTCATCAGTCCTTTTGATCTAACATTTGCTTCCAAAAACCTTGAAGTATTTTATAGTAGGGGTCTTACCATACCAAAGTTCATGTGGAGTTTGAGTGTTGCTTACCCGAATATTTGCTTGGTTGACAATAGTGACGGCAGTGAATGCAACTTCACCCCAGAAGGTTGCAGGAGTTCCAGACTCATCTAGTATAGCACGAGCCATTTGTTGAACAGTTATGTTCATCCTTTCTACCACTCCATTTTGCTGAGGAGTCCTTGCGGTGGAGAATTGCCTTTTTATTCCATGTTCTTCACAAAGTCAAAGAATTCATCTAAGGTAAATTCCCCTCCTCGATCAGATCTGAGGCATTTGATTTGCGATCTGATTCATTTTCAACCAAAGCTTTGAAGGCTTTGAACTTTTCAAATGCTTCATATTTATGCTTTAGAAGTCCTATCCAACACATTCCAGAAAAATCATCAATGAACAATATAAAGTATTCTTCTCTACGAGGTGACTTTTTCCTTGATGGTCAACATAAATCAGTATGAACAAGTTCAAGAGGCTTACTAGCTGATCCTTCCTTTCTAGGGAAGTACGATCTGGTATGCTTACCAAATTGACATGATTTGCATATTGTATTTTCTGGAATGCTGATATTAGGAAGATCATGAACAACCTAGAATCTGCATGCTTTTCTTATTTGAGAGAAGCTTAGATGCCCCAATCTTCTGTGCCATAGCCAGTGTTCATCATCTTTACTTAGATAGCAATCTTGTTGTCCTCCCTTGAGTATGTATAAGTTGTTTAGAGTTCTTATACCTTTGATCATGGTTTCTCCTATATCAAGCTCACAAACAACACATCCATTTGATTGAAATACTACTTCATTTCCTTGATCACACATTTGACTGACATGCAATAGGTTATGCTTTAGACCATCAACATACATAACATTCCCAGCTTTAACTTTTTCTTTTAAGAGAACAGAGCCTTTACCTTTTATGACAGTAGGAGTGTCATTTCCAAATGATACCTTCTTTTCCTTTTCTAAGGCATTATATGAATGAAGTTTTTCTTTGTCACCTGTCATGTGTTTTGAGCATCCAATGTCGATGTACCACTGATTTTCTTGTTCTTCTCCATACAAGGCTATACCACATATTTCTGTTTGTGGTTATTTCTTTTTCCATATTTTGGGACTTAATGGAGTTTGCTCCTTCTGAGATGTTTGCCAAAATTTACTCCTACATTCAGATTCTGCATGACCGAAGTTGTTTTATATAGAGCATTCGATTTCATTTTCAAGAAGAGAAAAGTTATTGTAGGACCTTTTCACGATCCTTGTCACATTCCTTCATGCTTCTCTACTCATGATAGTCTTGTAAGAAACACATTGAGCAGTTTTTTGTCCAAAGTTATGACATGAAAAACATTGGCCATTAAATAATTTCCTGCGATTATCGAATCTACTGACCTGGTGATTGTAGTTTCTATTGATATTCATTCCTGAATCAGATTGAGTATGATTTACCTGAGGTTGGTTGTAGCTTCTATTCATCCTTGAAGTAAATTGAGCCTGATTTTCCTAGTGATCTACTTTATGCCATTGCTGACGATTGTCAAACTATTCACTGCTCTTTACTACATCAAGACAGCTTTTAGTGGAGGTTGACGGCTTCTGTGCTTGAGATGCTTCTTTAGTATATCCAAGACCTGTATTTATCAGAGGAAAATGCTACACTTTGATAATTTCATTGAAGATTTTTGATCCTTTAGCAAATCTAAGATTGAGAGCTTTTGTTTTCTCAATATCCTTTCTTAGACCCACAATTTCGCATTCTAGTTTTTCATTGTGTTTTTCTCTTTCAGCAAGTTGGAATGTCAAAGTATCTATAATCATATTCTTTTATTCTAAATAGATTTTGAGTTTAGAGATTTCTTCATAAAGGTCCTCCTCATCTAAAGCATCCAAGAATCATCATCTTCAAAAGCCATAAGAAGTCTATAGTCATTACTATTTTCATCTTCATCGCTAATTGATAAACCATCGCTATCTTCATGTGTATAGTAGCTTTTCTTACTTACACTTTGCTTTCTATTCCATTTTGTAGATTCCTTGCCTTTATCAAACTTGTCTTTATCAGGACATGTGGCAGCATAATGACTGACTCTTCCACAAGCAAAACATTTGAAAGGTATGTTATCTCTGAATCTTCTGGAACCCCGTTGAAGGTTCTTGACAAAGTTTGCTTCTTCTTCTCCTTCTAAAATATGTCCTGATTCATTGAGTTCTTCTTTTCTTGAAGCTTTAAATGCGGCTTCTCTCATATGTGATGGACCTCCTTTTCTCATCTTGAAAGCAGTTAAGATTCCGTGCAGATGTGTCATAGTAATAGTATGAAGATCCTACTTCTCTTCTATTGCAGATACTTTTGATTCAAACTTAGCAGACAAGGATCTTAAAACCTTTTCAACTAAAGTAACTTCTTTTATCTCTTCACCCAAATTCTTCATGAAATTAACAATATCATCTATACATAACAAGTAACTAGCTATACTTTCATCATTGTGCATTTTGAGAGTTTCATATTGAATTATGAGAGTTTGCAGTTTTTCACGTTTTACCTGAGAGTCTCCTTCATAGCTTAGGACGATTTTGTCCCATATTTCTTTGGCGTATTTGAGCTGCATAACTTTGAAAAATTTTGATTGTGACAGACTTCCCAATAATGTATTGACAACTTTGGCATTGGTTTCATATTTCTTTTTACCTGCCGCATCTGTAGGAATTGCTGATGGAAAAGTATACCCTCCTTCCACGATTTCCCAGACATCTGTTCTAAGAGATTGAAGATAGGATGTAGTTCTTACTTTCCAATAAATGAAGTTTCTTCCATCAAAGATTGGTGGTTTGATTGATCCCTCTCTTTCTTGATTACTCATGATGATGGATCTTCCTTCAAGTGAACAAGCTTCTTCTGAAGGACCTTTTTGATACCAATTGTTGGAAATAATACTGAGAGGGGGGTGAATCAGTATTAGCATGTCAACAATTTTTCATTTCCATAATCAGATACATATACGCTACTTCAGTTAAAGGAACTCACGTGTATATGCAACTGTGTTTAAAGCAACTAGCGTATATCCTACAAACTTATGATTTAGTTAATTCATCATATGTCGATCTTTAATCAGTGCATCAGAACCACACAAACAGTAACCAGGTGCAGTAAAAATAGAACAGACAATCACACATATGAACACAAGATATAAGGTGGAAACCCAATGTGGGTGAAAACCACCTGCTGCAATCGTCTCTATCTTCTTTTAACAATAAGAAACTTCTTTTTACAATTTTTGTACTGGTGGAGACTTATAATAGTACACAGGCTACTACCTGCAGAAGGCTAAAACATTCTCTCGTTCTCAAGATTCCTCTGGAAGGGAGCTACTACCCCCTAGCTCTTGTACTAGTTGATATGTTTACTAGTATGTAGGTGCCGGCCTACAGAAGGCTACAACCATCTCTTTTCTTCCAGGGACCACGTTTCATAAATTTCTGACTGGAACCATCAATAACATCATTCAATCATCAAATGTATCTACATCAACCAATCTCCTTTGCACCAACCACAACTAAATCAATTAATCACTTTAACAACCCTTCAATATGATCTTTCAGAAGGTTGTAACCAGAATATAGTAACCAGAACCCAAGACAGAACCCAGAACACTACAACAACAAACAAAAGAAGCTAAAACATATTTTATAAGGTATATGCTACTTCCATGTGTCTAACTTGTGTGCATATGCTCTTTTCTCAAGTCGAACCTGCATACAGATCTGTAAATCAAATTTAAGATGTATATGCTATTTTGATATGCAGAACAAGTGTGTATACACGCCTTTTCTAAAGTGAACCTGCATACGTATCTGTAAATGATGATTTAAACATTACAACAATTCTGGACTTTAGTTATTCCCAGATCATCATATTTACAGACTACAACATGCGCCAGTTATTCAGATAAATGATCAAACCACATAAAGATACTTCACTTCAAGCCTTAATATCTTAACCCATCATTAGATCTCATCAAGCACTAAGGTTCATCCTTGGTTTAGATCCAACTATGCACAATAAGCCAATAACCTGTACACTAGATCTTGCTCTTCATCAGATATTTAATACTTGAGTGCCTCACCCTAATGATCTTCCCCTCCTTTTATAGTCTTAGGCCTTACTCAATACCATGGACCAAAACCACTTAGGACCAATACCTTGGACCCAATACCTGGGGTCAATACCTCGAACCAGATACCTTGGACCAATACCATGGATCAAAATACCATGGACCAAATACCTTGGACCAAAACTTAGTTTTCCAAGATATACATGCCTTGCATTGTGTGAAAGTACGTGTGTACGTATACGTGATGTGTTTATAGTGAACTTGCGTGTATATGCAACTTGGCCAATGGTGAACCTGCGTATACCTTTCTTCATTCTGATATGAACTTTGTGTTGTTAACCTACTGAAGTATGAGTGAGTTTCCATCGAGGACAACACTTGTGTCATAATGCCAACAATTTGCACAATTGTTATTCATCGTTATTCATCGAAGGAGGCGTTGGCAACCTTCTTGACAACCACCACAACCATCATAATAAGAACCAAATAGCTCGACACTTGCAAATCCACCATATCCCCTAACTCGAGTCGTCGAAAGCTACCATCGTGTGGTGGTGTAGTAGATTTGACCCGCAAATATATAAAAATGAAAAATATACCCAAGGAATAACATGATAAATGATAGAGCTTAAGATCTTTATTAATATCAAAACCCTTGAGGTAGGGTAACACCATACAACTACTGCTTAAGGAAGGAGATCACTCCACAAGCTAATCCATGTCAATACAAAACAATCCTTGACATCTCTCAACGAAGAGTCTCTAGCCTCTATATAGGCTTCATGCATACAATACCATGGGTAATTATCAAGGGTCTGTCAATACCATAAATCCATTACAATGGGCTTAGCACATGATTCCCTAACTACTTGTTATCCCTTTCATAATGTGGGTTAACCACTTTATTTATTATCTATGGCCCATTATATTATTACATCATATTATTCCCTTAGGTAGCTCCCTTTGTACCTGATATGATCCCCCTTAAGTATACTACAGGTGGTGTGAAGGGTATTTAAACAATACTCTTTTTATTCAATTCATATTCAGATTATTAAATTCATAGATAATTTCATGAGCCTATTGTTTGTGTTTTTCCTCTTTTCTCATGTGAAAGTGTAAAAGTGACATTATAGTTAGAGAACCTATTGTAGTTGCTACAATAACTCTTCTTAATTTATCTTAATGGCTTGCAGTTGGAGGGATTTAAGGGGCTCACTCTTTGAAATCAATGCATAAATCATGTTGCTAAATATATCCAGTGAGCTCTACTTGCCCCTTTTATCTTGAGATATTGAAGAAATAATTTTGATCCTAATATAACTTGCTTGGATAGTGAGAGAACCACTTAGTAACATTTTAATTTCTAGCCTACTAAGGTAACCCTTTGAGAAATGTGTTTACTTAGTTTTTCTTGCAAATCTAGGTCCCTATAGGGTTGTGTAGTACTTCCTTGAACCTCTAGTTTGAACTATAATGCTCCCTCAACCTTTATCTTACCACTACACCATCAAACTTGAGCTTGAAACACAATTTTCTAGCCTTCCCACTAAGTGTAGTTGTTAGTGGAGATATTTCATCTACAATAATAAACTACTTTATTCCAAAAAGTAAGGATTGCTAAGAAGGTAAGGGTTCATCGTAGCGACTACAACCACCCTCCAATATTTTTCCTATGCTTCGATTTTGGAGGCCCCCTTATTAACCATAACAACTCATTTAGCACTGATCTAGGTATCCATGCTTCAATTGAGACTTGTCCTTTCAGTTTGGCTTGTGTTTGTTTACTTAGTTGATTTTCTAACCCACAAGCTAATCTCCTCACTTGGTCCCATAACAGTTATGAGATTTCCCCTAGAAACTACGCAATTCTTGAGGGAAACTACCATTACTGTTGGGAATTGAACAGTCTTGACTGCCAGTGAGCCTTGAGCTCAGAAAATGCGCAGTCCTCACTGGAAACCATCCTTGAGCTAGGAAACTGTGTAGATAGGAGAGGCATCCTAGAGACACAGCCTAGAGATTACGCAAACCTCATTGTGCTAAAAAACTGTGCAACGCGTGAACTAGAGAGTTGTCGAGTTCTTCCCAGAACTGTGCAATCTTTTTGGGCAATGCATGGTAGTTTTCCCGAAAAAGAAAAAGAAAAAGAAAAAATAAAAAAGCATCCCTAAAAGACAGGGATCTATATTTGGCATCCTGAAGGAGGCACTTGTGCTATTTTTCGAAACAACCACCAAGTGTCACTTTTCCCTTGATTTGAGGCATGCACATTATAAACCCTAAATTTCCCAAATCTATTTAATCTATGATGCTAGAGCTCATTTTCATGTTAATCTTGGAGCTTTATCATTCCCTAGGAGATGAAGGAGCCTTCAGTGCAATCATCATCGCTTTTCCAAGCGAGTTTTTCTTTTGTCATCTTTTACCGCTTTTTTTGTCACTTTTTGTCATTTGGCTTGTGTGAGTGTTGTTCCCCTTATTTATCTCCATGGTTTCTCACGTTTTAACTTGTCTTAACTTGTAGAAGTGATGTTTCAAGTTATATACTACCTTTCCCAAGTGTCGCATGAGTTTTCCCGTTTTTGCACCAATAGTTATTGTTGTAGTGACTCTCCCCACATCCTTAATTTTCCTTCAGTTTAATCAATTGTTTCACTTGTTTCACAAGCATGCATTTACACATAGTCAGATATGCACTCAACCTCACTCTATCTTTTAGATCCACTTATTTTTCACACTCCCCATGGGCGGATTTGGGTCTGCTTGCCTGCATCTCACACTCCACAACTTGCACTGCACAATCTGGAAGCTCAAGCCTATGCCTTGGCCTATGGAATTTCACAGAGCATGGCATGTCTTGGCTCGAACTGCACACTACGCAATGGGAGTGTAACAACCCTAGTGAAGATTCCATGCAATAAAATTTAATAAAGTAGAAATAATAATCACGGTTGATGGGACACTTATTCCAAGCTGAATGTTGGGCAAGACATCCTACTGTGGGTGTTCATTTTCTTATTAATGGCTAAGGAAATTGGAAAAGGCAATGGCTAAGGATTTGGAAAGGAAAAATGTCATTTTTGGCACATTTATTTATGAACATAATGAAAATTAGAAGAAAAGGGAGGTGAAAGGTCACAGGTTGCATGTGAGGAGGAAATTGAAGGAAAATGAAGAAAATAGAGGCCTCAATCATAAAAGGGCTTTTGAGGATTAGTTGGTAACCTTTTTTTAGTTCAGTGTTGGACCTCTCTCATTATTCTCTCTCTCTCTCTCTCTCTCTCTCTCATACTCTTGGATACTTAGAGTTTTCTTGGAGCATTCTTGGTGGGCATGACATACTTGGATTCTTAGAGCAAGAAGGCAAAGGAAGAGAAGGAAAGTGGAAGAGGACATTACGATCAGCAACTACAACAATTTTGCTTGCAGGTACCGAGTTGCATGTATATTTTCCTCGCTCGTTTTGGCATGCGTCGAATATGCATGTGGTTTATTGGTCATGATCTGTCACTGGCATGGAGGATTCCCTTGATTGATAGTGGATTGTTTAGCCTTGCAATTTTACTAGATATCCATGGAGATTGTGGATTTATTTTCTTGTTTTGTTTTGGTTGGTTCTCATGTTTCTTTAGCTTTGGTTGAGTTACTAGTTCATGGAGCCCTAGTTGGACAAACACTATAAAGCCCTGTAACAACTTGGGTTGTGTTACTAGTCTCGTAGCCTTGGCTGGAACACTGTAGAACCATTAGTGGGT
Organism: Pinus tabuliformis; assembly: GCA_031772625.1. Classification (NCBI taxonomy): domain Eukaryota; kingdom Viridiplantae; phylum Streptophyta; class Pinopsida; order Pinales; family Pinaceae; genus Pinus; species Pinus tabuliformis. The sequence continues at coordinate 420,489,783 of CM062817.1, forward strand.
TGAGTTACTAGTCTTGTAGCCTTGGTTGGACAAATGCTCTAAAGTCCGTTGGCAGCTGTGAGTTGAGTTACTAGCCTTGGAGCCTTGGTTGGAGAAACTCTCTAGAGCTCAACGGTTGTTGTGGGTTGAATTACTAGTCATGGAGCCTTGGTTGGAACAAACACTATGGAGCCCCAAAAGGCTTGGAGAGAGACCAATCTAATGATGGTTTTGTGATGTCCAACTGTGAGGTGGAACCAATGTTTGATGGGTTGAGGTGCTTGGCCTCTAGAATCCCTAGATGGTTTTGAATTGATGTGTTCTATGAGATCCCACATTCATGCTTGGAATATGGCATGGGGGTGAGTGGCTGAAGAGAGATTTGGCTCAGCCATTCTATGGTCAAGTGGAACGTGGAAGTCCCATATCGGATTTATATTTTGCATCATAAATATGAGGTTATTTCTCCTTGTAATCGTATGAGTATTATACTAATTTATATGTGGTTTATATGGTTATTATTTCATTACTATTTTTGTTGCTATTATGTTGGTTATATACATGTTTTATGAAAGTAGCTATGTATGGATCTCATCATATTTTTACTGGTAAATGAATTAAAAATGTATTTATGACCTAATTGATGAAATGGCAATTGATGTGTTGAGGCATCAATGCTTCTTAGTGATTCTTAGCTAAGTATGAGAACCCTATGCTCAGATATGTTATTTACACCTGTAGATTACCTATTCATGATATGTTTGTTGAAATGCTTGTCATCGCTAGTAGGGGTCCAATCATGGTCTTATTCAATTGATTACATTTGTACAATCATTTCCATGTTATCATATTGTTCTAAATATGTCATTCAATTTTAGGCAGTGACCTGGGCTCTGGGCTTGAAAAAGTGGCTCGAATCCAAAGGATGCTGACACAACACTATGCAAAATAGTTCCCAAACGCTGGCTTGCAGACCTGTGAGAGTGTCTAAAGGTCCCTGGATGCTGGCATGCCCACAGCATGAGAGTGTCCAGAGGTCAATTGGTCCAAAATCTCAGTGGGACCCAGGGGATGGTTGGCATCAAGGTTGGATTGGTTCTCGGGGTCCTAATGCTGATGTTGAATGTCTATATGGTGTGATTTTGTTGGTTCCACTTCCTTAACATGACTTAGGAGGTCAAATCATATCATAGTGTCCTCTCATCGCATGTTCAACTCGACTAGCTGGTTGCTTGGGTAGATGTGGGAGGAGGGTGCTACAGAGTGGTAGCAGACCATGGTTCACCCCTCGGACTAGATGGGTTGTGTGTTGGTCATGCATGCATGTTGGTTTCATGTGCGTCTTTTATGCTTTCATTCCATGTCCTTGTTTCATTTGCATGATATTTATCATGGTTGTAGTGATGTCACCATGTGGAAGTTGTTGTTGTTACTGTCGAGTGCATCATCATGAGTGTATGACTGGTTACATGTCATTATATGTCGCTTACATGTATCATTTTTGTATGCTTGGTTACATTCTTGAAGGTTTGGTTACAAGTGTTGTTCATTTATGCTTGACCATATGTGTTTATGCATGTGTATGGATGATTTTGCATTTCTTAAGCATATACATGTTTGTATGTGGTCAAGTGTGCATTGATGTAATGATTGTTGTCATGCATGAGGTCATGGTGTGTGTTGTTGTTAAGGTCATGCATTGATGACTGGACCCTAGCTAGAATGATGGTTGCATGGTTATATACTTATGTGTTATGTTTCTATATGTTATCATGATTATGTTATACATGTATCACATTCATTTGTTGATCTTGCAAACAAGGTATCTGATCCAGATTTAAACAGGAACGCAACAACATACAGAGACAACCATATACACAAAGATGCAGTGGAAATAATACTTCATTTCATTAATGGAAAATACTGAAATATGCTTACAACCAGAAATGGAAATAAACTAGCTAGGGCAATGGTAGCTTATCTCTGAGAAGAGACGTGGCGGCTACATGCCTCTGAACTATGTTACAATAAGGCTCGAAGGCCTATTTATTGTTGAGAAACAATGGAAAACCCTTCACATCCAAAAACCTAACCCTAGAAGATGAAACACCAAATTGTGGGCCCCATTTTGGGTAAGTTGGTACATCAACTTCCCGGGGTCGTAACTTTGGCACCCGATCTTCGTTTGACACGTACAGTAGCTCGTTAGAAAGATCTATCCGAGCACTACAACTTTGGGAAGACCAACATTAGTCCATGGAACCATGTTGCTCCTAGATTTCCCAAAAAACGTTGTTTAGGGACTCAAAATGGCTCTGGAAGTTCAGGACCTGAAAAACTGCTAAAAATAGTAAATTGTGGTACAATTATGGCAACTGAAAAACTGAAAGAGACAGTTGTGGGGGTCCAAATGGAATAGGTGGGTGGCCACCAACATCCACCTGGATCATTCCTCCCCTCCCTTAGGAAGAAATGGTCCCCATTGCGTTGCGTTCCTCCATCTTCTGAACTTGTCCCTCAATCTTTGATGTGTCCAGTAATGGTGGGAAGCATGGTCGATGACGGTCCACATTGAACACTTAGTGCAGGTGAAGGAATGGAGGAATGATGTGCTCCAAATCATTGTTCCCCATAGTCTTGGTACTGTTGTAAGGACCATGTTGGAATGGTTTGAGCTTCTGATGGGTTCTAGTAAGGCGATCTTTTTGTCGATGCAACTAGACTTTGTTGCCAAGCTGAAACTTGTGTGGTAGCCCTGTGGGTGAGGAGAAGTTGTTCCTATGTTCTTTTATGACCGTATCCCTCTGTTTATGCTGCTGTTACATGGAGGAACCCATTGTCGGGGTCATGGATGTGGAAAAAATCTTCCCCTTACTTTTGGAGTGAACCAGACAGAAAATAAATTTCCTAGTCTGTAAAATGAGCTTGTTGCCTTTCTTAACAGTGATCAAAGAGGTGGCGGTAGGTGGGGCTACCTCCGGTATCCTGTATAATGAATTACCCAAAGAAATAATAATACCACGAGGCCTTGACTCATACACAACATGTCACCTCCATAAGTATGGTTTGCCTAATAGTACATCAAAAGCATCCAGAGGTGTAACATCACATAATACCTCGTCTGTGAAGGGCTTGATGCTGTAGGGAAGGTGGCACTACTGGCGAACTTTGAGATCTCGTCCTTCATGAAGCCACATGATACTGTACAGCTACGGGTGTGGCATAGTCAGTAGGCCAACCACTTCACGACCTCTGCTGAAATGAGGTTCTTTTGGCTGTCGTTGTCGACAATGAATTGCAGCAGTGAACCCTTCACCCACATCTATGAGTAGAAAAGATGCTCCCCCTCCTCTGCGTCTTCGGCCTCATTCTTCTTGATCTTGGCAGTGGCAACAGTCACGCTAGTCTCCGCATCAATGAACTACTTCCCTTTGCCATTCCGCTTGTCAGGTTCTAGCTCAAGGTCGGAACACGCATCTGACTCGAAAGCCTTCAACTCCGCCATGAGCGATTGCTTGGTCTGACACTTACTTGTGTTGTGAGTGGGGCTCTTGTGCAACTCACACCACTTTCTTGTGTCCTTCTTCGACTTCGTGGTGTTTTTCTTTTCTTGCAGCTTCGATGGGTTGTCTTGGGTCACCTCGCCTTGGCTTTGTCCTTCGGTCTTTGGATTTGCAGATCCGAAGTCTCGCTTCTTCTGTTTGAACTTTTGCTCGATTTTGACAGCGTATCGGTATGTCGTGCCGAGCGAGGAGATGTTCAGGAACTCCATCTCTTCCTAGATGTATTTGTGTAGCCATCCATGGTATTTGAGTACCAAATGCAGCTCAGAATCTTTGATACCCAACTGTGTGCAAAGGGTATGAAAAATGTTTGTTAACTCTGGCACATCTTGGTCTCATCTCTGCTGCAATGTGGTCCATTTGATGTAATTGTCCTCATAGCTTTTGACAGTGTAGTACTGCTCCTTAACAACATCCCAGAATTAATCCCAAGTGTATGCGACTGAAAATAGTGAGCCAATACTTTCATTCTTCTGCTCGCAGTAGGTTTCCCACCAGTCCTTGATGTAGGAGGCTGCTTTGAGAAGAGTGAAAACAATATTTTCCCGACTTGAAAATTCATGAACAGAAAAATACCCATCTAGCAGATTTAACCATTTATCTACGACATCTACGTCTATTTGACCCTCGAAGATGGGGATTTCAAAATTAAGTTGTACCTTAAATGGCATGGCATTTCCAGAGTAGCTGTTGGAAGCCGATGCATCGCCTCTGGGTAGTCGCTGAAGGATCTGTGCAAAGCTATCCATCATCGAGTTCCTTTGCCGCTCAAGGGCTTCTTCAAGCAAGATTTTGATAGGATCTCCTGCCCCCTCATCTTTCTTCTCATCCGCCATGGGAGGTCATCGAGATTTGCGGGGCTGGTCTTGCAAAGGTTTGACTAGTTCAAGCCCTAAGTCCTTATATCCCGACCTCATTGGGGACATGCAAAGAGAAACCGAGAAAAAAGATGACCGCTCTGATACCACTGATCCGGATTTAAATAGGAACACAAAAACATACATAGATAGCCATATACACAAAGATGCAGTGTAAATAATAATTCATTTCATTAATGGAAAATACTGAAATATGCTTACAACCAGAAATGGAAATAAACCAGCTAGGGCGACGGTAGCTTATCTCTGATAAGAGATGTGGCGGCTACATGCCTCTGAACTGTGTTACAATGAGGCTTTAAGGCCTATTTATTGTTGAGAAATAATGGAAAACCCTTCACATCCCAAAACCTAACCCTAGAAGATGAAATGCCAAATTGTGGGCCCCATTTTGGGTAAGTTGGTACATCAACTTCCCGGGGTCGTAACTTTGGCACCTGATCTTTGTTTGACGCGTACAATAGCTCGTTAGAAAGATCTATCTGAGCACTACAACTCTGGGAAGAGAAACATTAGTCCATGGACCCATGTTTCTCCCAGATTTCCCAAAAAACTTTGTTTAGGGCCTCAAAACAGCTCCAGAAGTTCAGGACCCGAAAAATTGCTAAAAATAGTAAATTGTGCTACAATTACAGAAACTGAAAAACTGAAAGAGACAGTTGTGGGGGCCCAAATGGGATAGGTGGGTGGCCACCAACATCCACCTAGATCAGTGTCCTCCCCAAGCTATACTAAGGTATGTTGGTTTATGGTGATTTGGTGTAGCTGACATGATATACCTTGCTGCAAGAAATAGAAAATGGCTAGAAAGATGTTAGACTATAAATAATCTCCCTATGAATCAGATGAGAAGTATGGCCTTGGGAATTCTTTTGATTTGGCAAACAAAATAAGAAGCTTAATGGAAGAAATAAGGAGTTGTAAGGTAGATAATGATAGAGTCATGCAGGCATAGGAGAAACAAGAAAATGTAAATGCAATGATTACTCAGAGTGCGTCAAATTTGTAGTGACAGGGGCCACTTTAGATGATCCATGAGTAGGAGAACAAAACTAATGGGGCATATGGTAGTAGTTTGCGTCGTGGTCACATGTCAGATAAAGATGACATGGTCAGAGATGGTAGATTGTTGGACAATCCGGATAGGAGAGGGGATAAACACAGGTATTATTCCAGTTATGATTCAAATAGGCACTATGATCGTCATCATTATCATCCTTACAAGAGGAGTGATAGAGGATACTTTCTAGATGAGTTTAAGGAAGAAAAGCCACCTACTTTTGATGGAGAGATGAAGAAACCACATGGTGCAGAGGCATGGTTTCTTGCCATGAGGAAGTTCTCCAGGTTACATTATTACTCATAGAACATGAAAGCCAAAGTGGCTACATTCTGTCTCAAAGGTAAAGTAGACATTTGGTGGGAAGATGTGAAGAATGTCAAATGTATTCATGAGGAGGACTTGGCTTGGAGTGAGTTTGAGTGACTATTCAAGAAGAAGTACATGTTAGAGAGATACTTTGATGACAGGGAAAAATAATTCTATGAGCTAAAGATGGTATCGGTGACATATGAGGAGTACACTAGCAGGTTCTTGGAGTTACTAAGGTGTGTGTCTTATCTCACGGAGGAGAAGGCCAAGATTCAGAGGTTCATTAGTGGATTTTCAGTTCCATTTAAAGATAAGATTGAGTTCAATGAGCCTAAATCATTGGAGGATACCATCCGAAACCTAAGGCATTGCTATGATAAATCGAAGCGCAGATATGAGACTAATCTAGATTGGAAATATAATGCAAGGAACAAGGGAAAATGGGACAAGAAGTGAGCAAGTCCACAAGATTCATATAATAAGGAGAATGTTGCACCATCTATGAAGTTCAATGCGTCAGATAGAGGACATGGACATCGATTTGAGGACTAGAATCAGGATCTTTTGCGGTGTTGGACCCATGGAGGGTATCATATGTTATGCAAATAAATCTCTCTTGCTGACAAGAGTGATCTCCCTAGATCCTAAAAAGGAAACTAATACCAAACAAACAATCAAGCTAGTTCCTTCCCTGAATCTATTGTTTCTTGAATCAAAGGCATATGCAGCATAAATGATTCAATAATTCAAACTAGTGATCAAGGAGACTATTAACAAAGATCATTCCAATGCACAAATATAAATAACATCATTTGAATAGGCAAATATCAATAACATAAACCAACCATGAAATTCATCAATTAATCCATTAAGCAATGCAGTGAGAAGAAACACTTGTTTGTATAAATTTCAGAAACATAAAGGAGATACAAAATCTGTTCCTTGATGTTGTGAAGCTCCTGCCATTGATCTCAATCCTCTCCAACAATGATAAGCTCTCCAACCTGATTCCCTCAGGATAAACTTACTCTCAACGGACTCCATCAATTCCCCCACCTATGGCTTGATTAATAGGCCAAAAGGTAATAGTTTGAGATCCTTAGTCCAAGGATGAGATATACTAAAAGAGGGATGAGGGCTCCTTGAAGAATGGGAATTAGTTCCATAAAAAATGAGGTTAGCCTCGAATAAACATGAGCTTGAGGCTTTCTGTTGGAATTATTCGCCCAATAATGCTTCTAGATCTCACTTTTAATTTTTACTTTTTATTGATTTACCTGTGTAGTTTATAGTCGAAGAGAGTGCGTAGATTTATGCAATTAATAGTGGAAGAAACTGCACACGTGTGGATTATGTTTAGAAAAACTACGCAGATGCTCAAAAATAGAGTTTTGTATAATGAGATCCAGAAATTCAAATTTATTCAAGTTATATAAGTTGTTGACTTCCAGGGGAGTGTTTCATGACACTTTGATGGATGGTGAGAGATCCAATTTTGATGATTATTTGTCATGGTGACAAAACGAAGTGAAACAGATTGCCCCTTAAAGTGCGAAGTCATAAAAGTTTGAGGACTGAAGTACTTTATCATATCAAGGATTGGATCAGAGATCGTGGTTGGAAACCTCCAACAATTAGTCAAGAAATACTCATACTAAGGTAGGCATTCCCATACTCATAACATAAAATTATTAAAGCACAATACAAAAATACATCATGCCAAAGTATCTATAGGATGGATGCAACAATCAAACATAAAATTATCTATATAATCGTGAAAACAAAACTCCTCGCAACCTAGATGGATGAAACTAGATCTAGGCTCTTGATCTCCATCTCTCGATCCATAGTATGAATCTAACCATGTGATTAAATGTCTTGAAGTCGAACATGGTAGAAACCACTTGATTACTTGTCAATGATGTGAACCAGTAACAAGTGCGAGAGAAACCAACAATAATGATAATGGCTCTCAAGGTACTCCCAATACAATCTATGAAGTGTGAATATGTGATCTGAGGTGGAACTCTCATAGGATCATTCGATCGAAGGCCAATGATGAGAACCTGTCATCAAAGGCGAGGAACCTGCCATTAAGTCATGCAAGTCTCAAGGTACTAAAGGTTTCTAGATCAACTTCCAAGATAATGAGCTGAAGTTGATAGGAAGTGCCCTGTTGCAGGAGAGCCTATGACACGAAAATCAATGTCAATGTTTTGAAGAATAGTTTGTAAGGACTGACTCAGGGATGGCCAACATGATTGAAGGCTACAAATTGCAAGGTAATTTGAACTGAGGTTTAGATATCTCTTGAACATATTGGCGACATGAAAAAATGACTTGGCAACATTTGACTCTACAATAATACCCAAAACCAACTGAAGAATTTCAAATAAGGTTCGATTGACTGTGAGACAAATTGATTCCCCAACCCAAACATATATGTGATAGAGTGTCATGTTCAAGAGTGACATACTGCCTGAAATACAAGAAACAAACTTTTCTTCTCAATTTTCCCCCACTAATACTGGCAAGAAACTCCTTATTTTTTGCAATCTTGAGGAGGATAACATATTATTGTCCTGTAATCTCATCCTTTGGATGAGTCCATCCTAGTATTTTTAACGAACCTTAAGAAGGAGTGGTTCAGTCTCTTCATGGTTAACGAGTCTTGTAGTATTTAATTTTTACAAGTCCAGTAAAGGGGTAACTTGATGTTGTTTTATTTTAAGAGTTTGAAAAATACACAAAAAGGAAAATAATACAATTAGTTTACCGTAAATTTTTAACAAGCCCGAAGAAAGTAAATCTCGGTGTTTTTCAGTTCTAGGGAGTTAGAAGAAAAACATAAGTAAACTCCATTATGTTATTTTTCATAAGTTTAGTCCCTCAGGTCCGAAAAAGGATAAAATAATACAAGAGAGAACTCTATTGACAATGTTTGATCAACGTATACCTTTTACGTTAACAGTACTGGCTTACTCCGTAAAAGGGGTAAACCTATACTGAGTGGATGATTGTTCATTTACTTTTACGAGTTCGAACAAACAAGTACTCAATGATTTTTTCATGTTTTAAGTGTCTAAAAGGGATTAAAAGAGGACTCTAGGGTTTCACTTTTTTGTAAGTTTTAACGAGTTCAAAAAACTGATAAAAATATACTCATCTTACTTAATTTCAATTTAATTAATGAGCAGGAAAAGACAAAAAGAACTCGACATTTTCATGTACGTTTTACGAGCATGAAAAGATAGAAAAAGGACCTTGGGATTTTCATGAGTTTAACGAGTCTTGAAAATAATAACTGAAATGGACTCGCGATAGGTTTCATTTTTACACAAGGTTGAAACATAAGAAAATTTTGCTTGACATTGGTTTCATTTTTTACACAAGTTTGAGATAGAGAAAAATATGCTTGAGAGTGGTTTCATTTTTACACAAGCTTGAAATAGAGAAAATTGTGCTTGAAAGTGGTTTTCATGCCCCCATCATATTGACATAGGCACATGCTCCCAAACTTCGTTTCATTCACCTGAGTAGACTACTAGTTACTAATAGGCGGATGCAATGAAGGTTCATCTACAAGATCAGACGAAAAAGACTCGATTTAATCAGGGGAGGATTTGTTTCATTTTTTAGCGAGCTTGACACATAAAAATAACTATGCTCATGGGTGTTATTTCCTTTTTTAACGAGGTTGAAATAGTAAAAGAACTATCCTGATGCACTTGTTTCATTTTTTAACGAGGTTGACACAGTAAAAGAACCATCCTCATGCACTTGTATCATTTTTTAAAGAGGTTGACACAGTAAAAGAACCATCCTCATAAGACCCTGTTTCATTTTTTAATGAGGTTGACATAGTAAAAGAACCATCCTCATAAGACCTATTTCATTTTTTAATGAGGTTGACATAGGAAAAGAATTACCTTGATAAAGAGTTGTTTCCTTTTTTAACAAGGTTGACACAGTAAAAGAACCATCCTCAAGAGGCCTTGTTTCATTTTTTAACGAGGTTGGCACAATAATAGAAGCATCCTCATGGAACCTGTTTCTTTTTTTAACGAGGTTGACATAGTAAAAGAACTATCCTCATATGACCTGCTTCATTTTTTAATGAGCTTGTCACAGGAAAAGAACCATGCTCATAAAGAATACCTTGTTTCATGGCTTCCAAATGGAAGAAACACATGAAAAGGGACACCTCTTGATCATGGATTCTAAAATGTCTTCATTAGATGGAAGAATAGTTCCCTGGAAGGAACACATGTCAAGGGGATCAATAGGGAGAATAAAATCATATTCAAATGCTCCTATTAAAGTTTTTACCACGACAGTTACCAGATCTAAGTCAAAAGAAGTCGAGAAAATAGTGAGAGGCTCGCTTGCATTGGTAAATGAAAACATGGGACAAGTTGCCACATAATTAACCCATGGCAGGGTAGGTACCACTTCCATAAAGGGAACATTCAGGGGTGTCATATAACTAGTAGTCGAAGCAAGATCAACGTATGTAAGTTGATCAACTGTCACAATGCTTCCATTGTGAGGGAAGGACATCACATGAAAGAGTGTCGATACGACAAATTTCATGGCAAAGACACAGTCTCGCCCAAGGAGAAAATTAAAATCCAAGGGACCTTGGACTACCATAAGATTGATACAAACAATTTTATCTTATAGAGTAATAGGTAACTTAGGAAGGATCCCTAAAGGTTCACTAATGGTTTTGTTAAAATATAACAGGTTCTGAGTAAAAAGCATAAGTTGAGGGTAGCACAAAGCTTGCCAAGAGGTTGAGGATAAAATACTGACAAAATCACCTTCATCTACATTTGTGCTACACACATTCTTACCATAACCCTTCACACTGATTTGGAAAGGGGTGGAAGAAGGAAGGCGAGGTTTTGTTAGTCTACTCCAATAAAAAGAAATAACCTCATTACATGCATGGGGTTCAAAAGAAACAGATGAAATTCCCCTATGTGTAGAAGAATGTGAGGTAACATGAAGAACCTTAGTGGTATGAAGTTCACTCTCTAAAGGGAGAGTGGATCGACCGAATATGGAATCAATTCGACCACTTGATCAACAAAATGGTCCATCAACCTAAGTGACACATGTTTCACCCTCTAATGGAAGAGTGTGATTGATTGTACTTGGATTTAGATGAATCACTTCATCAACTGACGGTAGGTGGGGAGAAAGTTCACGGTAATTAGTTGGAAGTTGTTGCTGTGAAACAATAATTTTTTCCAACAATTTTTAGGCTTCATCCATGTGAGGGAAAAGGTGACTATGATGAGTCCATTTGCATAACATATAAGGTGTCCCGACCTTAATATTTTTCCTCAGAATCTGAGAATAACGAGTTAATGGATCAACATTAATTTGATGAGAATTATTTGACCATACATCCATAACCTTAGGAATACCGGGACAATTGAGAAGGAAGTGGTCACCCTTACAAAACTTGCAAGGCTATTTGGGCTTATGATGCATTGTAGAAATTCCCTTAACATACCAATACATACGGCCATGGTTGGTTGGTTGAATATTTTCTTATCTTTCTTCTTCATCTTCTTCTTCCATTTCTTCTTCTTCTTACTCACCTAGTTAAAAACATCAAGGCTTTTACCAAGTGAAGAAGAAGAAAGGGAGGAGGACATGTTGGGTGAAGAAGGTAAAGGGTCAAAAATAGGCTGGTGATGTTGAGATGGTAAAATTGATTGAGGTGAAAAACTCAGTTGAGCTGGTACAATTTGAGTATTTGGAATTAAAGAAGTTGAGAACAACCATACAGGTAAACCTATCATAAATCCGAGAAGTGACAATGTAGCCATATAAGGAGGATCAACATTTTCAAAATCAAGAAAAGGATTAGGATTCCCGTTAAAAGGGAGATCGTTATCAGTAATGTTAGGTAGTGTTTCCATTGGATTCAATCCAAATAACTTTTTATTATTAAAATAAAATAATATTCACAATCCACACCTAAGGTCTTGTAAAAAGTAAAAACAAACAAGGTAACACATGCTAAAAAATCTAGGGATTCAAACCATACAAAGTCACCTTTCACAGATATCAATAATTACTAGTTGGTGATGAAATCCAACTTTACAGAGATCAAAGTGAAAAGCTTTATAGATATGAGCGTTTGGAACCAATTGCCCTGACAACCTGCTTAATGAAACATTCTGGTGCATGTAACTTCGCTTATGCCATCTTGAGCAAAGATTACCCTCTAAAAAGTCCAAGTGAATCTAGTCAATATCTGTTCCAAGTACAACAGGAGATTCCCTCTGTCATTACCTCAGGTAGATCCCTAGGATTATGGGCACTAAGTTTACCAACTACAACAATATTACCTCGGGGGACATTCATAAATCAGATGTACATGCAAGGGCATAGTAACAAATCTCAATCCCCTTTAAAGCTCCTCAACACGGTTAATTGGATGTTTACTTTCAAGTGACGCCAAGTACCTTTCGCTGCCATTGTAATACGTGCAAATCACTCTGTCATAGCTAATGAGTGGGTACGATCACTTCACCAGATCCGACATGATCTTGTGCTTAACTCATGTATAAGAAGAGATTCCCAAAGAAAAATTGAAATAATTGGATTTCTCTCCCTAACTCAAGATTCTATTGTTTGTTTGTAGCTTTGAAAAGTTTACTCACTTTCTTATTCCAAATCCCTACAATCTAATCTATTGTAGGTGGAAAGAGATCTAAAAATAATAAAAATTCTAGATGAATTTTATTAGCACTGTGTTATTAAGTTGTTATTTACTCAAAGGGTATGGACATGAAACTGATGATATTATGACTTGACTCAAAACTCTAATGCATCAAATATGAAATTTTTACTCTCTTCATTTTGATGTATTCTAGATAGAGTAAGTAAAGATGTTCTTCTTTAAAATATTAACTCCAAAATGTACCACTTCTAATTTTTCAACGCAATTCAAAGCTCTAAGTTGCAAACCAGGCAATGTAATCTATGCACAATTTCTATGAACACTTTCAAAATGTAATCTATGCATAATTTTCATTCATGAAATGACAATTCTAACTATACAAATGTAGTATATGCAAGAGAACTCTTCAAAACAAACAAAAGATGATTCCAAATCAGTGAAAGAACAACAAGACTATTTCTCTTCACTAATTGAACTAAAGAACCAATCAAGTGTAAGTAAAGTAAATCGGGTGAAAGTTCCAAAGATGAAAAAATAATGACACTCAAAGGGGATTAATAATCAAACACGATGAAAGAAACAACATGAAAAAATTGTTAAGAAACTAAGACAAATATTTGAGCAATGACCAAAGGAAATCAAATTCAAAATGCCTAATAATATCCTTAAAATGAAAATGCTTGAATGAATGTTATGAAATCAACTCTTAAAGTGTAATTTTGATTGAACTTCAATACTAGAATAAAAAAGACTCCTGTTTTCAATGCAACACAAGGAGTACATCTCACAAAAACACTAATTCTTGAGAAAACTTACCTTTCAATCCTTGAAAATGGACAAATATCAA